>VZRE01010075.1:374995-603257 GCA_013396775.1 Cephalopterus ornatus
TTTTGTTGTGTTTTTGTTTTGGTTTGTTTGGGGTTTTGTTTTTTTAAAATGTTGTAGTAGATGTTTAATGAAAATCTCATACAAAAGAGAGGAGCCACCTTGTACTGCAGTATTTTGCAGAACAAAACAAAAATTTGATAAAATAAAAACTTCTGTTTGGGTTAAACCTTGTTGTATAGCTTAGGATGGTACATGAAGAAGCCCCAAGATTTGTTCGTCTCCTAAGCTATGAACATAAGTAATGATTACTTATAGTCCCCTATTTACTTCAGAAGGAGTGTTTTGGAGGGAGGGAGTTGAGAGAATGTGGTATGGGATTTATCTGCTGTTTTTACTGATCTAATAGGCAGTTTGGGTTAGTTAGTACTACACATGCCTTTAATCCAGTGGTCTTCCAGTGGGAGAACATAGGGTTTCTTCCTCACTTCTTTCTTTTTTCTAAATATGGCAGTCTAAATCTGTTTTATGCAGAAGTTTTAGCTTAAAATTTCACCTCATCAGAAAAGAGTTGAAATCTTGAACCTACAAGAGAATTATTTTGGATTGCAGGAGTGATTCAATGGACTTCTGGTAACACTATACACATGTAAAGAGTTCACTACCCATGGGAGGAGAGACATCTCACACTGCCAATAAAGAAGTCTTGCATTTTCTGCAGTTCAACAGTAATGATGGATTAAGTTACTCTGGTGGTGGTAACTGGAAAATCTGACAATCTTGGGATGTCCTTGAGTTGGTGCAGTTAGTGGGAAATGTTTTCACTTTTGCTTGTAATATCTTTAGGTTCAAGAGTACCTACCTGTGAACCACATAAACAAATGTAGACTTGATTTCCATTTCAGAAGACTGCCTCCCATCTCATATGAAAACAAGGATAAAGCCAAAATCTTTCATTAGTTTAGGAAGGTAGATTGTTCCTCATATCTGTTGGATATGATGTAGCAGAGCTGCAGTTGAGTAGTTTCTCTGAAGTCCATGAAGACACGTAAACTGGGGTGACCATAAAGCTAGTGCTCTGTTGTTAGTCTTTCATACCGGGTTCATGGGTAAACCAACAATTAGCAAGCATTTGGTCCATGTTAACAAAGTGAAGGCAGAGCCTCATCTTTCAAAGTGAATATTTTTGCTTTTGAAGTATCTGGCAGTATTTGCTACCAAACTTTCTGATTCATGGCTACAGTATATGACAGCTCTCACAATAGCCATTTACACACAAAGCCCTTGCCATTATTCTACTTCCATATCTCTTCCTGGATATGAAGTGAAATCAAAACCCATTTCTTCCACTTCTGCTCCTGTAAGCCTATCAAAACTAGTGGCAGTTTTGACATTTTCCCACTCCAAGTAGCACTACAATATGCCATTGTATCTCACAGAAGTCTCCAAGGGCACACTGAGTGTTGAGACTAATGATAGGGAGGTAAAAGCCATGGAATTCAGCTTTAGAGCTAAGATTCACTCAGGCTGAGGAGGGTTTCAAAGATATTCTTTCCACTTTGACTGTTCCCTGTTTTCTACAAACTGAACAGTTAAAATTTATGCAAGGTAATCTCTTATTGAATGTCCTTCAATTTTTTTATCCCTTTTTAATTCCTCCATGATTTACCAATATTCTGGAACAGGTTAAATACCTTCTGGCAAGGGAGGGGATATGCCACCAGCTTAGAGAGCAGAGGAGTGATATGTTTTTAGTTGCAAACCAAATACAGGCAACTGAGATTGATGGTAGTGCAAGAATGTGTTTAATTACAGAGCAAACCTGTCTTATTGTCAAACTTGTAGCTCCATGCTTTTCCATAAGTAAGACATGCTGTTTAAACCAGGAAGAAAGCCACTTGCCATAATATTGTTTTTTTCCCTCTGAAAAACAAACCCAAGCAGTTGAAAATCAGTTTGTTGAATGTCCCATAAAGTTGGAGTAAGAATACATGCAATGGGGTTATTTTCAGGTACCTTCTGGATTTTGAGCTATTAAAGATGCATAACTAATAACACTTTTATATCCTTTCACTGCTGTGTTGTGGTAGGAACATACTTCTTTGGTCATGAAGTGTGGAAATTGTCTTCATACTATACAACTTCAGAAGTTCACCTTAAAGAGATACTGTGACATAATCTTATGATGCCTGTTCTCTTGTGCATGGGAAATGATCATGTAAAAAGTAACAAATGTTGTATGAATATTGACCGCAGGAACTCTGAGCTCAGCCATCCCTTGCTAGGCTGGCAAAAAAGTAGTATCTGTTAACTGGCAGAGAGTGTAATCTGTAGGGTGTGTTTATCAGCAGATTGCAACTGCTCACTCCTGTAGTTTAGATATGTTGTTATGAAGAAATGAATGACTAAATGATAGGATGCTTGAGTGTTTTGCCTTTTGTCTCGCTGTACTTGGAATGCAAGCAGAAAAAGCTGAAGAAAACAAACAAGAAAGATATTCTTGATTATGAAACTTCTGATTGATAAGTGCTAGTAAATGCAGGGAGGGGAGTGATGGCAAAGATTAATGGGTGTAATTATAAAGTTGTCTACTGCTAAGAAAATGTGGAATTTGACTTGTATGCAAATAGCACGAGAATTAGAGACCAACAAGTGATGACTCATATATCATATTGAAAGGAAGAGGTCCTTGAGGAAGCAGTCAGGTTTCTTGGAGAAAATGGAAATCATTCAGTGTCTGGTATGAAAAAGTTATTGCAAAAGCCATAAATGACCTTTTCCTTTTAGTACTACTAAATGAAAGACTTGGGTTTCTTTTGCAGGAGCAGAGAGAGATTTCCATAGTCAGAAGAATAAATAAAAATAAGAGTCAAGGTTAACACAAAACAGGGAATTCAAGGGTCAAAACTTACTGAAAATAAGGCACTGTAATCTATATCTTTTCTATTGCATCTTTTGATTCCTATCTCTCCAGCTCTTCCTCATTAGTAAGAAAAAAAGGAATTGAAACATTTAGGAAGGGCATATGACTTGGGGAGCAAGGAAAATACAATGCTTACTACAGCTTTGAGAGTAATGGCATAGGGAGGCTGTGGGTAGGAACACATAGAATTATCCTTCTGCTTACCACGATGTGGCTTTCAGATGGGCACGAGCCTCCCACAAATGTGCTCAAACTCAGTTTTTCTGTGGAGGAATCTCCTACACTGTTCAGAAGTAATGCCAGTATTTCTGTAAAGGTAAATGTTTTAGGCATACGCGCTTTAGATCAGTGCTAAGCGTGATCTCAAGAGAGATTGACATTAACCATCTAGACCAAAACATGTTCAAAAAGAACTATCAGAGGAGTTCTAGCTATGTCTTCTGATACAATGGATCAAGCCCTAGACCAGTGGTCTGGTTTTCATCAGTAATGGAAGGTAATCAGATCATGGTGAGTGTTCAGGGCACACTCGTACCTTCACAGTGCTTCTGTGTATGTTTGCCAAGATGAACTTGTGAAGATTTGATGAGAAATACTTAATAGTAAATTCTAAGCATGACCAACAGTTACCATAAATTTGTGAACCAACACACTTCTGTTGCTTTTTCTTAAACTGATAGTGCAGTTTGAAAACTGGATGTGGTGAAATAGATTCAAAAGAAATGAAACATTTAAATCAACACATTATTTCACAAGAAAGAATCAAATTTGCAAAGTTTTCTGTTGCATATAGAATATTATGAATAATGGATTTTGTTATTTAGAGAAAAAAATTCATATTGCTTGAAAGCACTTATTCCTATGCAAAACATTAGGTTTTTCTTTTTTTTTTTTTTTTTGCTGGGGTCATCTAAGGCTTTTCTGTCTCTAAGAGATTGATGTTAAAATAGCAATGTTTTAGGGGTGAAAAGCTAAAACCATTTTGTTTTGAAATGTTTGCTTTTAAAATTCTTTAGAGATTCGCCAAGATAAACTCTACTGAAAACAGTGGAACACAATAATGGTGCTTAAATTATGTTCTTAATCACTTTCATGATTCTGTTTTTGTTAAAAGCCTGCCGTGAACAGTTTCAATGCAGTAAAACATTAATTCTCCACTGCATATACGTGTTTAGGTCTCTGTATGCCTCTGTGTAAAAATAAAATCTCTTCACAGTCTCCAATCCCAAATACCTGATTCCTGCATTAGAGGAAATAAGGGGAATTAGAGGAGAACTGTGATCTGGTCCTTGCACCCCAAATTCTCTATGGCAGACATTTCTAAGGGTTTTGTCTCTCCTGCTGAATGATGAGATGCTTATGTGCTTGTGTCAATAGCTTTTTTGGCACAGACAGACCAAAGATACAGATAGAAAGCAGTGGATCACGTTCTCCATGAAATCTCAGTTATCAACAGAACTTCAATTTGTGATGCCCAATCTTGCTGCAAAATTAGAAGGTGTATCTTCATCAACCATGATTTAGAAAAATCACCTTTCTCTGGTTTAGTGCTCTTTTGCACTAAACCAGAATATTTGAATATTATTTTGCTGTGTTGTTTTTTTTTCAGACAGAGTATGTTTTAGAGGATTTAATCTTGAGCATGTGGTCTCATTGCTGGGCTCTCTTTGTTTTGTCATGGATTCAACAATGCCTGTGAACTTTACTCTTGAATGTGTGTACTCTGGATGTAGCTTTCTGATGAAGACAATTCATTAGAAGTAATTCCTTAATAATAGACATGGCAGCTGTTTCTGCACATAAAATCATATTATTGTGACTCATCCTTCTGTGTCAAGACCAAGTTTCTTTTGTCCTATTTATAAGTTAAGAATTTATAGGTAGAGAGGTAGAGATTTTCTTTCTCCATGTTTGAACAGCATCTGTACCCTTGGTTTCTGGTGCACAACTTGTTTCCCATTTATTACTATTACTGATGGTAAATAATGAATGTGATAGAATAGCAAACCTGAATGGCAGCAGTTTGTGCTTAGTTTTTGGCACTTTAGGAAGAAATGCAAACACATATATATGCCCTCTCTAATGTAATATTATTCAGCTCCCAGAAAGCAAAGACCAATTGCAGATGAACCAAAGCCCAACAGTATCAATTGGGGAAGTGTGACAGTTTCTCTGCTTCTACGTGAGACCCTTGGTCATTTATGGATTTTGTGTTAATAGGTACTTGAGAAGAAATATTGTCAGTCCTAGTTTATGAATGAGATCAAATGTAAGTTTGCTAAGTCAAAAATAATCAGCTGCAGACAGAAACTGAACACAGGATTCTGGTTGAAATCCTAGCCACAAAATCATCTTTACTTCTGATTCCTGTGATTCTAGAAGATCTGTTCTCCTTTTATACCATTTGTTTCTGAGAGGGAATCCCAAACTGCATGCCACCTGTGCAAATTTCTGTTCTTTGCTAAAAAATATAAATAAATCTTTTCCCCCCTCAAAAAAACAACCAACCAAAAACTGCTGAAAGGAAAGCAAGAAACATCATTCAAAGCCTGTTTGGGAGAAGAGTAGCACTAGGCTATTGTGGAGGGATAGAGGAAGCTTCATTCAGTCACTGCAGTGGCAATGCGATGTAGCAGTGGGCACAGCTCACAAATCATCTGGTGCCCCAGACTCCTATGTGTCTAACACCAGGGTGCACTACAGTGTTCCTTTTTATTCTTGAAAATAAATAAATAAATTTCTCTAATACCTTTTGAAAATATGTCTGACATTTCAAACCTTGGAGCCAAGAGCTATCTTCCAAATCATATAAAAAATGTTACAGTTTTTCACTGTTTTCTTTCTGTAATACCTCTACCTGCAAAACTCTTCCATGTGTTCCAGGATGCCAAACTTTTCCTTTTGCTACTATTTCAAGTGTGTTTCTGACATTTGCAAGCTCTCACAGGAGAGCTCACTCAATTACCACCAAAGACCCCATTGTTCCAAAGAGACTGACCTTCCCCCTTGGGCACCAATTACAATCTATTACTTTTATTCCCATGGTGCTTGCTGTAATTGGAACCCTGGCTCTTTGCCTGGGTTTTCATCTCCTTTTCTTTATTACTGAAACTTTGCTAAAGATAACAAGAGTGACAATTCCAAAACGTATATGTATACACCTTGGGGACAACAACATCACTTTAATGAGACTTTTAATTTAATCTCTCTGTCGCTTGTCATCAAGAGTATAAGAAAAATCCAAGGGAAAGAATATATATGTTTCACATGATAACATGGCTGGCTTACTTCCTCTTTTTGTTTTCTTCCTTCAGCTAATGTGCCCCAATTATTCACAGAAAAGATTTGCCAGCAACTGAAGGAACAAATACGCTGTGGGCTTTGCTAGTACTTAACTACAGTGCTCTGGAAGTTGAGGGGAGAAAGAGCTGTGTACTTGACAAGTCTCTTGACCCTCAAGGCCTGTCGTTTGTATTACAATCCACTGGAACCAAAGACTGTAAATACTGCATTGCTAGTAGGAAAGCTGCACGTTGTGGTTAAGACTCTTGCAGTAAAATTATACTTTTGTGCTTATTAGTTCCTTCCACCAACTTGTTTCCTCTTTCAGCTGGAATTTGTGAGAGTAGAAGTGACTGCTGATTGAGTGTGGAGGGGTTTTTCATTGTTGAACATACTTGTTTGCTCAGACATCTGCCAGAATATGTTTTTTTTATGAAAAATCAGAATTTAAAAAAAAAGTGTTCAAATGTCTGCCTTTTGTTATCTCTTCTTGTTTGGGATCTTCGAGGTTGTATGAAAACTTTCTATGTTCAACCTATAGCCAAATCCCCAACTATTCGAAAAGAAAAAAGTGCTATCACAGAAAGCGATTCAGTCTTTAGACCAGCGTAGTACACAGTCTTATGGTATAGATGGCTAGCTATTAAACAGACACTAGTAAGTTGTCCAGATGTTTCTAAATCATTAAAATGATTAATTCTAAAAAATCTAGAGTCTATCAATTGCATAAACCTAATTGAAAAGTAACAGGAGATAAAAGATTTCTTTTCTGGTCCAAGGAGAATCCTGTGTCCTAGGAAAGAGTTGCTTGTGCATTTTGGTTTCACCTCTGGTTCCATCTTTCTACAGATTCAGAGAACTACTTTTCCACTATCATCCATAGAACAAGGCTACCGGTAATTTGAAATTCTGACAGTCCATGATGGACTTTATTGCTCTTTCTGTTTGCTTGTTTGCTTTTGCAAGTTCTAAAAGGTTATTTTAGATGTGAATCAGGCTCAAGATTGATTTTTGTTTTTAATAAACCTGGAAAAATAGAACTTTTTTAACTGGAGTCTTTATTAACTGCAGGAATAGATTTGTCAAACTCTACTAGATACTATTTCATATATTATGGAGAACTAAAAATGAAGTCTTTTATAGAAGGGATTGAAATTTCCCTGGAATAAACTCAAACTTCTACCTGTTTCTGTAGGGGGGTGGTTTGGTTTGGTTTTTTTCCCCCCTCTTCTCACCATCAGAAGATGTAAATAAGATTATGACTTTGCATTTATCCGTGGTGGGTTGCCTCCTAAGTTTCTATCACCTGAGGCCAGAAAGAGGCAACTGGGTTTGCATGATAAAGAGGCAGTTTATCATCTATGCCATTATGTGCTTTAACATTACAAATCTACATCAACACCAGTTAATTGTTGTCTTTTATATGGGAGATAAACCCATCCTTCATTCATTATAGCCAACATAAATTAAAACTGAAGTATTGAGGTTTTCCTGAGGAGGCTAAGAGGTAGAACTTAGTTCAGTCTTTTCGCTTGCTGGGAGTTTCCTTCATAGCTGAAGGCAACCATTGAAGATGATGGTGGAGGAGGGAAAAAAAGGCCCAAGAACCACTTTCTAATGAACAATAATAGAAACAAAATATGTCATAGGTTTTATAGGATTGAGTAGCACCTGAATTGAGGTTATTGTAGAATCACACAATGTCCCAAGCTGGAAGGGACCCACAAGGATCATCGAAGTCCAGCACCCGGCTCTGCATTGGACCATCCCCAGGAGTCACACCATGTGCCTGAGAGTGTTGTCCAAAAGCTTCTTAAACTCTGTCAGGCTTGGTGCAATGACGACTTCCCTGGGGAGCCTGTTCCAGTGCCCAGACATCTTTTAGGTGAAGAACCTCTTCCTAATATCCACCCTAAACCTCCCCTGACACAGCTTCATGTCCTGTAAAATGGTCACCACAGAGAAGAGATCAGTGCCTGGCCCTCCTTTTCCCCTCATGAGGAAGCTGTAACTGCAATGAGGTCTTCCCTCAGTCTCCTCTTCTCCAGGCTGAACAGACCAAGTGACCTCAACCACTCCTCATCCAGCTTCCCCTCAAGGCTCTTCACCATCTTTGTAGGCCTCCTTTGGACACTCTCTAAGAGCTTAATGTCTTTTTTATATTGTAGTGCCCAGAACTGCACACAGAACTCGAGGTGAGGCTGCACCAGTGCAGAGCTGAGCAGGACAATTGCCTCCCTGGACCAGCTGGTGATGCTGTCTTTAGTGCAGATTACTGATGTCTAAAGAATGTTTGACTTTGGCCTGAAGCTTGTAATCACATTTTAATTATAGAAACATCATCTTCACCTTCTATAAGCCTTCCTAGCCGTGTTGGTCTGAGTTTGGGTTTTTGCTTAACTTTTACGTCTTTCTGACAGGAGCTGTCATTGGCAGCATTAGGAGAAAGGTAGCAGATACTAGATGGCACAGGGGTTCATGGTGTATTGACACAAGTATTTCCATTTAACACTTTTTAAAGGTCTTAGGAGTGTATGTACCGTTTTCCTGATTTTGCATACAGCCTGAAAAGTAACTCTAAAACATGTGAGTTGCCTTGTTTAACCTAAATATCTATTAATTCCAGTTCTAGGTAACCAAAAAGTCCCTTTTCACTTTTAACCTTACCATGAGTGCAGGTATATGCTATTTATTCACTGACTTCACATATCTGAGCTGATTGTGTACTTTTCTTCCTGCAGTAGCTCTGCAGCTTACATCCTCTAAATAATATTGATGGAAGCATTTTTCTCTCCTGGTGGTTGATAATGATCAAGCAGTGTATCTCAATGAGCTAGCAGCATGTGTTATGCTTGTCAGCAGAGACCCACAAGCCCAGAAACTGACAAGTAAAAAGAATTGTATGTATTATTTTTAAGATGTGCCAACCTACCTGTTTACCTTGTAAATAGGATCATGCCATTAGCTGTTCAGATTGAGGCTGTGGTTATAGATGTAGTAAACAAGGGGTAGGTATAAAAGCAAAAAAACCGAAAACTGCTGCAAAGCACTAACAGAATTGTGAGTAAAAAAATGTCTAAGGCTGGGTAATTTCTGGAAGGGTTCCAGATTCCAGCATTTGTAGATTGCTCAATCTGCTTCTGTGATGTTAGGACTGCTAAAATTGTGTGACATACAGCTGCTCTTATGTATGACTGTCACTGCAGTCAGTGTCTTTCAAGAGTGAATCTAAGCCCGTCCTAAAGGTGAGATTTGGAAACATGACAAGTCCTGCTAAGAGGAAACTCAGGGAGAAAAAAACCCCACTTCTCTGAGCCTGAGGATTTCCTTGCTTTCAGTGAGGATACTCTAAGCTAATAGCATGTGATTGCTAATCACCAAATAGTTGATGTTGATCAGAAAAGTCAGCCATGAAGTGGCTCTTTGAGCATACTGGTGGTGTTTGCAACCAGGCAGGATCTGCAGGCAGTATGAGTTTAGCTGGTTTTTCCAGCATTTGGACAACAGATGCAATGTAACAGGTTTGCGTAGTCAGCAATGTAGCCTCCTGGAGCTAAGTCAGGACGAGTCAAGGTTTAGATTCTTTCTTTACCTGGGTCCCTAAAGACACTGTAGGTATAACGAAATCTCTGTATAGTTACATTTTGCTAGGGCACCTCCGTGACAAAACCACCCATGGGTTGGTGAGTAGGATCCCAACGTGAATAAAGCTTAGACTTGGACTATGTGTGATAGGTTGGCACAGCCCAGGGCATCCTTCAGCTTAATTCAGCTACCAGCAAAAGGGGCATAGACTTCAATATAGATTAGAACAGCCTGTCAGGAACTTGGAATGCTTTCCTTATGTGACTAAAACCTGTGTCATTGCATCTCAACAGATGTCAGTATTCAAGTTAACTGAATTATATTCATATCTGTAGGAGTTTTATTTCCCCAAGGCAGTGAAGAGGTGACTTTAACAAATGGAAAAAAATTTAATAATCTATAATTTAAGTGTTTATTTCTTTACCTGATTTGGCTTTGCAGTTTGCCACATAACTTAGAAAACCTGTATTGTAGCTTTGCACTTGAAAGTAGTAGCTCTTGACCTCTGTAAAACAGAAACATATTTCACTGAGAAAATCCCAAAGTTTTTTTGGGTGAGGTGCTGTGTAAATGCAAGCAGTTTTTACTAATAGTCAGTTCATGTGCATAATAAAAAGTAGGTTCCCACTATAAAGAAGGTTAATATTGTTCAATATATCTACATTACAGCCACAGTAAAGCTGTGTGTGTATGTTCTGTTTGGAATTATATGAATAGGTACTACATTATACTATATACTCTGGTATATTATTATTATTATGTGAGAGATATATGGTCTCTACGACTTGAGATGGAAAAAACATGGCTTTTAGTAAAAAGATATTTCCTAGGCTTGATAAAATAATATGTTATGAAAATTTGAATAAGCGAATCAGATTCGTCAAAAGTAAAAAACAACATTGTTTTTGCTGGGGAGGGGAATAATTTAAAAATAAACATCAGAACATCATCTCTCTAAGTTTACCTGCTTTCAAAACCCAAGCAGTGGAAGGGCTGTTCTCTCCTTAAAATGCAAAACCTGAGAAAAAAATAAACGTCTCATTCTTTTGAAAAATCCATTCCTAAATGTCATAAAATATTACTCACTAATTCATCAAATCATTCACACTGAAGGGTGCTGTGGTCCAACTTGAATTTAATCAAAAGTGAAATTAGTCCACATGTTTCTTCCTTACGGTCAGAGTTTCATCCCATGAGGGTTCTTTCCCAGGGTTTTCTGGGGACAGGGTGGTCATGGCCAGAGACAGCCTTAATGGTGTGTAATGGAAGAAGTGATTTTCACAGGGGGTCAGGCAGGTACCCAGCTCTCAGCAAGGGCCTTCAGCGAATACTCTTTATATGCAAGTCTCCCTTTTAATGTGTTTCAATCCAGACAAAATGTTCTACCTCACTGATTTGTGGACTACAGGGAAGGTAAGGTTTTCCCCTCTATGAATATGTGGAAATGCCCTTTTACCCCTCCAGTCTGTGAATATTTCTATTTATCTTAGTGTGCTTTTTGGCTATCTTTAGTGCTTTGACAACAAAAACAAGCGATGGTTCTCTTTGAACTAGACTGACAGTCTTATACACGATTGCACAGGGTACATCTTCCTTCTCTGGACCTCACTTCTTGTATATCACCCTGGTCCTTGGTAGTGTCTGGTATCAGGAATGTCATTTGTTGCCATCACATTCCAGGGGAGTAAAGAAGTGAGAGGCTTCCTGTAGTCACATGGTAAGTGAGAATTCGGTGGGTACAGGGGTTGTAGATTAGGTTCACCCTGACTGTAGCTGCCTCTTTCCCTCTGAGCTGGACAGAGTAGTCTGTCCTGTGACGGGCACATGCACAATGGAGATTGAAACCCCTTCCCAAATAATTTCACATGAAATATCAAACAATGACTGGAGAATGTTTTCATCACTCTGGGTGAGGGAGGTGTTTGTAACTGCTACCCACTGTTATTAACTCCAAAGGCCTTTTATTCATGTTCTTCAAAATATTCTTCTCTTTCTAGTCTCTCTTTCAGCCATATTTCTTAGATAGTCCTATCCCACCACTCATTTTCACTACCAGAGTTCTATGAAGGCATCACAGATGTTGATCTGATAAGCCTAGTTTAAACTGACCAACTGAAGTCTTGAAGATCCTTTTCTTCATTCCTACCTTTTCTGTAACTCCCTTTAGCAAGTGCAAATAGGGGTCCAAACCTCATATTTTTCAGACACAGATAATCACTGCCCTTCAGACTTTCCTTACCCAGTTGCATGTCTGTTCTCTTTTCCTTCTCAGTGGCCTTGGGTATTTTCCTTTGAAAGCAAAGGAGCAATCCTGGCATCATTCATAGAAGTGAGAGAAGGAAAAAAAAAATCCCAGGTTTTTTTATGTATGTCTTCTTTTGCTCTTAAAGGATAGTTGCTCCTCTCTTCAAAGACTTGCCAAGGGAGAAAAACAAAGCAAAACAAAACAAAAGTGAAGAACTGAGCTATACTTAATCACTGCTACATCATTTGACTGTCATTTTTAAAAATTTTCCCAGCTAGCAAAAGCATTTAAAAGGGGCTTGGCATCAAGCAGCCAGCACTGCTGGCACACAGCAAATTGTGTTTAGACACTGCTGTTTAGACAAGTGAGCTAGGATGAGAGAGAGCTCTGTGGGGTGAGAACATGCATTTGTGAGAGTAAATGTGTTTTGTGGATGCTGATGTTGTGGATTTGTTTCCCTACAGACTGAGAAGAATAATCTAAACCTACTGACAAGTAGGTTTTAGGTTGAAAAGAGTATTTCGAAGTATTTGTAGCTTGGATTTTTCTGAAAGACTTTTCATTGTCTTTGTCTTTTTTTTTGATCAATGGTTGTGTCCTGCAAACAAACACACACAAATACATGCAAGCAGGTTGGAAGACACCTGGTAGCCAGTCTCAGCTGGTATAAGCTAACAATGCAAAGTGTTTTGTGGACTGATTATCTAAATCTCTGTGTTACAGGATTACTTCATCTGTTCCTGAAATTAGATTTTATCAGTATTTTTAGAGGACTCTTTGGGTTTTTCAAGAAGGCATGGAAGATTAAAAATACTGTTTTTCCAAGCGTGCCATAGTTTTTGGGAAAGACAACTTCAAGACATAATAGAAATAGTAATAAAAAGTGAGAAAAACAGAAGGAATCTGAAGGATTTGGGAGGAAAAATAATCCAAAGGGAAGAGGGAATGTCAAATCCAGGTTTCTGAATTGCATGCATTATGGATTTTATACAATGAAGATGTATTCAGTGATAACCAGACTAGTAGGTTATTTTTAAACCTAGGGGAAAAAAAAGTGAAGGATTTCAGAAATTTCCTTCTGATGAAGATAAGAATTTTCTTTTTTAATCATAAACATTTCTAAGAAGCAGTAAAATAAACAAACAAATAAACAAAAATCTCCATTTCCTTTCTCTATTGTACCTGAAATATATCTTCTTCTAGGCCGGAAAATATTTGGGCTTATTTAACAGCATGAGGTGAAACTGTGAAAATGTTTGTGTTGGGAGGAAGAAGGAAATAATCTCTTTCGGAAGCTGCAGAGGAAATTTAGGCAGAGAGAATGTAATTAGCCAACCTAAAAAATGCCTGAGAGAACAGAAATTGTCGGCATCGTTCCTGCACAGTGTTTTGACAACTTCAGTGGATGCAAATGAGCAGCACATTAGTTTTAAATATTGTCGGGAGGCCTGCAGCAAAAAAAACCCCACAACAAACAAGCAAACCCCAACCAACCAAACCCAATAACTACAACAAAATTAGAGGTCCTTTTTTTTCAGGAGGAGCCTTATGTTAATATTTGTGATGAAAATCAAGGATATTTGGGAAAGGTAAATATATTTTATGATCATTCAAAGGAAAACTTGCTTATACTTAAGTGTTCAGTTAGTAAAAGCATTTATTGACTCTTAAAGCTGCATTTAGATAGAACTTTGCATATATAAGAAAAACTACTTTCATATGTTCCGCCAGTGTTCTAAATTCAAGAACATAAAGAAGGAAAGGGAGGCTTCATCTCTGCTACCCCACGACCTTGAGTTCTTGCAGTATTAAGAATATGCTAGTTTTAAACCTGTTTGTTATATGGCTCTGAAATGTCCCTGTGCTGTGTAATGATGTCATATAGTAATGTAAGTTAAAACAGCTACAATAAATGGTAGTAAAGGAAAGCAAAAAAGAATAAGAAGCCCAGATGTTTTCTATGCAATAAAATCTGATTATTAGACTGTGGCCTTGTTAAGCTGAATAATAATAAGAATAATTAATATGTTTTTCTCTGATTTTAATTGTGATGATTGCTGGAGTAATTTGAACAATAAATGTTTGATTATCATGTTAAACAAGATCTTTTTACCCATCTTAAATTGTAGTTACTAATTTAGTACATTAGTAAGGTCTTTGGTGAAAATAAGAACAAGGTCTATTATAAATTAAAAATATGGATCTATTGAGAAGAGCAAATTGGAAGGAAAACTTGGGGAAAAAGAATTCAAGCCTGTCCTGGGAATGGTTTACAAGCTTTTAAATGCAAATATATCAAAGCTTTTTGTAAGTCATGGATCTCATTTTTAACCGCTATTCCACTATTTGAAGATCAGCCACGTAGGCTCTCACTTGGTTAACATGCATTTTACTAGTCTCAGATCTTCATCCAAAATCCACTGAAGTCACTAAAAAGGCTAATTTTGAATGTAAAATTAAATTATTCTTATTAGCATGTCAGAAGAGCTTCCTCTTACAGTATCCCACCATTGCAGCTTGGAAAACCAGAGCACAGTAAAATATTAGGCAAGAAGGTGGATTATTCTTTAGGAGCCTGTGAATGAGGTAGGATCAGGCAATGCACCGGACTTCAGATTATCTAATGTGTCAGTTCGGTGGGTGTTAAAACTGTAAGCTTTTGAGTTGTTTCAGAGGTTACCCCAATAAGTACAATTTTTTATATTTCATACCTGTTTGTACACAAGCCCCATATATAAGCCCACATATTTAACATTTATTCCTTTCATATGCTACTCGGATACATTGTGGTTTCCCGAAATACGCTACTGGTGTATGTTCTATCATATTAAAAAACCAAATAAATAAATTAAATATATAGAGAATCCTACTGGTAGACAACTATGTACACATATTGGGAAACCACTACTTCAGTCAAGAACAGTTAGTATCCTGTATATCATTCCTGGGTTGTTCTTATACACCTGACATCCACCATAAAACTTAGCCAAGGGTCACCATTTGTGAAAAGGATTTATGATGTCTTACAGGATAATCT
The DNA here is from genome assembly GCA_013396775.1 of Cephalopterus ornatus. Lineage (NCBI taxonomy): Eukaryota > Metazoa > Chordata > Aves > Passeriformes > Cotingidae > Cephalopterus > Cephalopterus ornatus. The sequence goes on from VZRE01010075.1 coordinate 390,005, forward strand.
CTACGCTGATGCTCAAAAGAAAATACCAGTAACATCATTTGAAAGGAGAGCTTTAAAAATGCTGGCCAGCCAAGCAACCAGACCCAAGTAGTCAATATAATATTCTGCTTACCTGTGTGCCAATTCACACATTGAAGTACCTTTTACTGGCTTGTGTGTGTATTGAAGTATATAATTTTTTTATGTGTTTTTAGAATTTCTTTTATGTCTGACAGAAATCTGTTGCAATTATTCTGTCTATATTAAGTTCAAAGTAGCTGTTTTCTTCTACATCTACACCTTCTACATCCAATGTAATGTATGAGACAAAAGAACTGCTGTGCTCTTTTCTACCTTTACCATCCATCTCTGAATAGTCAAGACCAGACAGCTGATAAGTAGACTAAAAAGGTCTAAAAACAGGAAGTAATTTGTCTCCATCTGTACAACCACTGGTGAAATGGGAATCTGAATCCCAGTGTACATCCTAGCCTTTTGTCCTATCAATTTGACAATACTTCTTTCCTCAGACGGTTTCCAACTCTGTTGAAATGCTGCTGAGAACATGTACATTTGCTAGATCAGTGGAAGGTCAGCAGCATATAGAAGATTTATGGAGGCCAAACAAAAGAGAGCATCACACTTGTGATAAGATTGAATAACGTGTGACTGCAATTCATTGTGCTTAATTTTTCACTAAATAAAAATGATAAATTATTTTTTATCAAACTCAGCTGTAAGGAGTATTTGTGGGTGTCTTTAAATAGTTAATGGTATGACTTGCAATAATGACAGTATGAGTTTTCAACATAAATAATTTACCCTAGTGCATTCTGGGGGAGATGTAAGTGAAGTGTGACACTGATAGAATACAGACACACGCACACGTGCAATCATGCATGTTAGAGATATAGATGTACCAAAGGAGGAAAGGTGGACTTCTAGGTCCTAATGACCAGCTATCCCAGCCCTTGTGGTAGTATATAAAATCTTCATCCTAGAGACATTACAGAATAGAGGAGAGGGAAGCTCTGACATGGTTTTGCAATCACGAGCTTGGTGATGGCTCCCGGTCATTGCAAGATAGAGCTGGCAGGCTCTATAACAGCATGGGTATGTTTTTAGAGAAGTCTCCTCTTGCTTATTTCCTCCTAGTCAGGGTTTAGACTACCCACTGGACCATAAAGCAGTATAACATCATTTTTGGATGCATGCCATTGAATTTCTTGTAGTTGCATTGCTTGTCACTATTTGGGTTATCACAGGTCTACTGAGTAATATTCTTACCTACAGGTAAAGAGCTACAACTGTATGATCTTGCTTGCAACTTTTTTATTTTATCATAGACTTCATCTGTGTGTTTTGAGAAGTCACTGAAGTCAGGATCTTTGAAGGCCTATAGATGTCTAGCTTCCCTGGCTTTGCAAGATTTAAACAGGGGATGGATTACTTCTTTCTTTTACAAGCTGGCCCAAAGTCTGATGCCAGCCTAAATTTCTGACAAGTGGGGGGACACAGATGGAAAATGTTCTGATGGTCTCTTTACTTCTTCTCTCTTGTCAAGATTTGGGAACTCTAACTTTTCTCATTAGAGTTGTGTAGCTAAGTATTAGCAGCTATAGTAGTTACACAGATACTGCTGTAATGAATAGATATGTTTATGAATATAGATGTCTTCTTTACTATTAATTTAGTATTGGTTTGCCTGTATTCACCTACACTTAGGTATGCACTGGATCCTGCTCCCCTCTGGCTTCACCTTCGTCACTGTGGAATGAACCTGGTGTTCTGAATCAGCAAAACTCATTGTTTGCCTTGCTCATTTCCAAATAAGGCTCTACAAGAGCCAGTCCTTGGGGACACTGAGTCCTTTGCTGTGAGTTAGGATTTATTTGCTTTTGAAATGCTAATACTAGAGAGGAGGAGGAGGAGATGTCTTCCTCACAGCTGCCTTAATGATGTCATTTGCTATTCTAGTATGTTGCTGTGGATTAAGAGAACTGCTGAAGGGCAGCATGGCAACCTCGCCTTTGATCCATATGGCTGGCTCTGTAGGTAGTGGTCATTAGAAAGGAGACACAGCTCCATCCATCCTATGGTTCCAGCTGTAGGGAGCCATAAAGTTATTTTATATCAGGCCACGTTTTCTAGGCAGGTTGTATCAAAGCTTGGCCAATTCTTTTTGCATTCCTATTTCTAAAACACTGTGTTTCCTAGCTGTCTACAGGGCTAATACTCTTTTTCAGGCCTTCAGCTACTCATGTCTCAATTATTACAATGTCCTTTTCACTGGCCCTGACAACTGTGGCATGGCCATCCCTGATTCATTCAGAATGCAGCTGCAGAAATCAGACACCTCGTTTTCTGCTGCCACCATATGACACATCTTTTTGGAATGCTCCCTAGCTTACTACACTAAAAGCAGGACTGCTGTTCTTTGCTTTCCAGACCTCGCTACCTTTGCCATACCTCACTGCTTATTAGGAGGTCAGCTGCTGGCTCCCATTAACCTGTGGTGTGAGTCCTTACTCCTGCTTGCAGCCTTTGGAATTAAGTGCCTTTATATGGTTTCTCACTGTGCTCATCATGCATAGGAGGAGATGCTTTCTAAGGAGCATCCCTATGCCAGTACTTTCCTTCAACAAAATGAGGGTTTTCTTCTTTCTTTTTCCTTTTCTTCTCTCATTCTTACAAAACGTTGGTTGTCGTTGGGGTTTGGCTTACTTTTGGCTGCCTTTAGTTTATGCCTTTGCGGGCACTGTACTTTGTAGTTCCCTTTGGCAAAAACCACTGTTTTGTTGATACTTGTATGTTGATTGGAGCAAGAGACTGACTCCTTGACTATGATTTGACTACCGAGATGCTGAGTTAAAACAAGTAATAATTACTGAAGTAGTTGGAAAGAGGTGTACGAAGTGATGCACCAGAGAGGGAGCAGACAGTCACCTCTCTGCTGTGATAGCAATAAGAGAAAAAAAAAAAAAAAGAGTATAAAAGAATCAGAGTATAAAAGAAAGGCTGGAATCAAGGTGGGGGAGGGATTGAGAGGATTAACAAGAGGGTCTTTACAGAATCACAGGTAGGGAGGGGGTTCTTGCAAATCAAGTTGATTTTTTGTTTGTTTGATGGACACAAAATGCTTTAAAACATTTGCATAACATTCCCAGGCCCTTCAGCTAGATTTACAGTTCTGAATGATTCTTTGTTTGAGGGGGATTAAAGTCTCTAAAGAATTTACTGGCCAGGTCTACAAGGTTAGTACCACCTCTTTTCTTCTTTTCACTGTGCTGGGAGTTGCACAGTGATATTGCACAGAGATATTTAGCCTTCTGTGGAGTCAGGACTTTACTCTTTTTTTAATGTATTGATGGAAAGCTGCTATTTCATTTTTCTGAAATAAGAGAGAGAGGAAACATATTTTAGGGTCAAAAAACTTGTTTGATTTCCTCCTGGATGTCAGTTCTACTGAGAATCAATCACTTTATTATTAAGTTTTTATTAAATTGCTGAAATTTACAAAATCAAGCAAAGTTTTGGGACATGTTTTTAAACATTTCATCTTGAAGTAGATAAAAATATTTAGGCTTTCCTGATTTTTTTTCCCTCTGAAAATGTTTCAGGTTACACTAGTTTTTCTGAGATTTCCAGGGTGTGTGACTTTAGAGTGGTACTCCTGAAACTTCAGGTTTTTTTAAACACACAAAATATTTGTAACAAAAATGTCTATTTCTGCTTGTTAGAAACCAGAACTCTGTATCAGTCAGCATAGTCATGAGATGTAGGCTTTTCCTTGGTTGTTCTGAACAAACTGTGTCCTGCGTGTGGCTTTTTGAGAATTTCTCACTTCACCTGTTTTCTTCCTGATTTTGATTTAGATATGTGGCATTATCCCTGTTTGTAAGCAATTTTACTAAGGAAAATAGGGAATTTACTAAATGACTGGTAAGTCAGAGGGCCACTCTGAATGAAATCACTCAACACCATAGTATTTGATGATTTTTTTTTTTGTTTTCCAGGTGCTATTGTTGTCCTTGCAGGTAGACCTGTGTGTTTGTAGGAGCAGACAGGGCTCTGTCCTGATGGGAGGACATTGTGTTAAATGATACAGAATTTTTCTTGTCTCAGGAGGTTTGTGCAGTCTCACTTCTCATCTCTCATATATCCATATTGGTGTCATCCACATCCAAGTATTTTTGAGGCAAAAGACAGGAAGAGCAAACACAAACAAAACTTGCAACTCCCTCAGATGTTCTTTAAAAGGACCTCCAGTGCAAATGCTATGAAGCAGCTCTAAATTCCGTCCAAGAGCTGATTATTACTGGATCTTTCAAATCCTGTCTGTAATCCTTGCTCTTCTCTGAATTCTCTGCTAATCCTACACCCGCTCTTCCTAATTCCAGCCTATTTAGGGTTATAGGCAATACGTTCTGTTTACTGGTTCATTAATATGTCTGGACGTTGCCTTCCAAACCTTTACAGGGTGTTTAGCATTTCTCTAAGAATACAGATGAAATCTGATGAAGTTGTACTGGAGGGAAAACAAATTAAAATCAACTTCTAAAATGCAGCTTGGTCATTTAAGATCTGTATAGTGCTGATCTTGCTCATTTTTAGGTAGTTTTGGAGGAATTTCTCAGAGGATTTAAATATAATGTCTTTGAATATTGCTTATAACTATTAACTCTTTCTTCAGCAGCTGAATGCTCATGGGAATGTCTTGGTGTTGCACATAGTGCCTGCTTTTGGAGGGATTATTTTCATTAACATTGAAAGGTCATGTATTTTTCCCCTTTGAAAAAAAAAGTGGAAAAAACCCCAGAAAAAGTGCACATGCCCCAAAGCTATTTATACTGATTAGAAATTTACTTAAGGCTTAGCAAGTTTGAACATCTTACACATTAAAATGTTGAACAATTTGTAAAACAAACATTTTCTTCTTAAAATGCTGTGTTTGCACACAAATGTTTATGTGCATATTTGCACATACATGTTCTATGAAATGTGGGAATATCTATTGTATGAAATAGGTTAAAATTATTTTAACTTTTTGCTGTTCCATTGTCTTTTTGCTCATTATGAAACAGGATTATTAGGAAATGAGGTCAGTGTTGCTTCCTCCAAAAAATGTTTTCAGTTAGCAAAACTCATGAAGTATATTCTGGAAAGAGAGATTGGGGGGGCACATCATCAGCTATATGACTTCCAGTAGATGATCATAGATACTGTGAAATAACTTTCACAATGACTGTAGCCTGTACCTCTCCTTTGCATGCTGCCCTTAAACTTCTTAACACTGATTAATATCAGTGACATACTCGAGTGACAGTATGGAATTGTAGTCTCAGGCACATAGCTACATAAAAAAGAGTTTGCCGAGCTGATAAGTGATAATGAACTCACTGGTATCCATGTCCATAGATGTGCTCTTAGCTTGGCAATGCAGAGTGGCAGGACTTAGTTTAGGTCAAAGCAATAAATGCTTAAACTAAGTGTAATTACCCTGCATGCAGTGGGGATAAAAGTATGTTCACAGAAAGGTAAATCACTCAGTAACATGCAGGAAGTTGTTAAGCCGAGATGAATTGGCTGCAGGTCTGGAGACTTACATCTGACCTGTCGTAGTATAACCAAGATAAAAATTGGGTGATGATTCTTAAAAAAAACCATGAAAATGAAAGGTTTTATGAAGTATTGATTTTTAGTGTAAGTAATTATCATTGAGGATATAATTTTCCTGTTTGAGGTAGCAGAATTTTAGGATCTCCTGTCTCATGATTCGTAGGGGATGGGGTGGGAACTGAAGCTGGATGAGAAATAGCAAGCAAGAGACCTGAATATACTATTGAGTATCTAACAGAATATCTGACAATTTCTCACTTCTGTAGTCTTGACTGTTGCATAACAGTGTTGGTCTCTTTGTTGTCATCTCTCATTGTAGAAATAATTTAAGCTTCCTGGGACAAGTACCTCACAGTTTATTTGTAACTACGGTGCCTCTGAGGCTGTATAAATAGTGCGCTGATTGGAAGGTAGAGAATTCCATGTTTTCAAAGATATAAAATGTACTTCTATGCTGGATGCCCTTTGAGGTATCGAGTCCCATATCTGCCACTAGCCCTATGATCAGCTCTCCTATTTTGGCACTCTTCAGGAGCTTAATGTCTAGGGCTTCCTGGTGTTGAAGACTCTCATCTTTAGTGTACGGAGTAAGAGTTAGAGTGGTAAGGCAATGAAGTTAGGTTGTAAAGCCCCTAATTCTGATATGCGGAAGAGTTAATTCTTCTGGGTCTGAAAAAGAATTTGGAGAGATTAAGCAGTATTGACGCAACCTGATATGACAATTTGCTTCCAAAGAAAACCTTATTCTGATACAAATTAAGCTACACATTAACCTTTCAAGTGAGGGACAAAACAATCTTACAAAGAATGTTCACCTTGCCTTGTGTAAGCCTGTTATTAAGATTGCAAAGCTATGAGGTTATTATTCTCGACTTCCTCTTGTCATCAAGACCACAGACTTGTCAGAAGAGTTCAGCAATCATACAAAAGCTGTTGTTCCACTGCAACCTCAATAGTTGTGTTTCCCATTTGAATTAGGGCTGTGTGCCCCTGCAGTGGGCTGATTCAGGTTGATAAACCAGTTGGCAGATTGAGTACAATGAGTAACAGTGATAATACAAGAAGAGCGGCAGGAAAATCTGCATCAAGAAGCAAAGGAGACAGGAGGATCTCAATACCTGTGACCTGTGATCGTAATGCCTGCTGTGGTACTAAATTTTCTGAAGCAGTATCTAAAAAAATCTGTTTCTCTCTGCTGGTCCAGAGCTGTGTATATGAGATGTCTGATGTGAAGCAATGTAACTACTCTTCTCTCCATCATCTCCCATCTGAGAAATGGGCAATGAAGCCAAAATAAACCCAGAATTCAAGGTTTTTTTATTCTTCTTCCACACCTACATGTTTTGTCTTGTTAGTTCATGTCACTGCTGTGATGGGGCTTGAGAAGAAATAAGTCGATATAGACAGGACACACTGAGCTGTAGTCTCCTTAATTACCCTTTTGCCAACTCCCTGAAAGATCCTGGAGAGAACACAGGATGTGAATGACTACATTCACAGAGGTCAGCACAGTTTGCAGTGCGTCTTAGACAACGCACAACTAAATGTGGGAGCTGGCACCGTTCTCATGCTTGAATTTTACTCTGGCTCTTCTCAAAGTACAGAACTGTATACTGTGCTTCTCAGAGTACAAGAAGGTTGTTTGGAGAGTATAAGAAGGTTGAAATCACTGAGATTTCTGGAGTTCTGCCATTTTTCTCACTATCTAAATTGTCCCACTGACTTTATTATGCAGGAGAACATGGACAAGGCAGATCTGAGTATAATAAAAGGAGGAAAGCTGTGCCAAATCAGCACCTGAATCAACAAATTTAGTCATCTGACATCTGCTTCTCTTGTCAGGTAAAAAATTTATGCAATTAGCTCAGATACATGCCTTCAGAAAGATCGCAAATGTGTCGGTAGGATTGCAAAGCTATAAGCTTTGCATTTTTCTGTGCAAGTGCTCACAACCGCTGAACAAACATTTATAACATATATGTGTTTGAGAGAGTGTATATAATCAGATAGCAAACTTCTTAGAAAAGCTGGTTAGCACAAAAATTGGACTTTCTTTATACAGGTTTTTAAAATTCATTTTAATGTGTGAGAAAAGCTGACTGACCTTCTAGAACTAACCAGGTGGTGATATAAAAGCTCTCTGATCCACAGCCCATGGGAATGTGAACATTCACTGGAGTTTAAATCTCTGGTGAATTTTCTGCTATAGCTATATAGCAGCCTAATATTTCTGTCTGAACAGATTTGCAAATGACCCATAAACCAAAGAAGAAACTAAAGCTGAAAGGATGCTCTGGGCAATATCATTCTCTTTCCTGACTTTTTGCCTAAATCTGAGTCATTGATAAAGGTTTCTGAATGCGACTTCTATTCAAGGTTAATAAAGAAATCAGGATATGTGGAGAAGAAAATTTTGGCTTATTAAGAAAAGCAGTTAATTATTATCACATAGTAATGAGATTTTATTGGTTTCCATGACATTTTGTCTAGGCTGTGGAGGGAATCTCTCTAAAGAAGAGGCATGTCCAGAGTACCAAGAACAGGACACACTATCTGTTACATCTTGGCTATGCAGAGTAAGCCAGCCAGCTCTAGACTGACAAATGTCATTATTCATAACATTTTATATGCATTGGTCAGTAGTCTTAGAAAATCTAAAAATCACAGAATTGTTTAGGTTGGAAAAGACTGTAAGGTCAATGAGTTCAACTGTTAACTTAGTCCAAGTCCACCACGAAATCCTGTCCCTAAGTGCCACATCTACATGTCTTTTAAAGATCTCCAGGGATGGTGTTTCAACCACTTCCCTCAGCAGCCTATTTCAATGCTCGACAACCCTGGTGGTGAAGAAATTTTTCCAAATCATAGAATTGTAGCACCGGGGGAGGTGGGGCAATCACAGAGGAGACGTGTGCTGTACCGTGCAGGAATTTGTCACAGTTGCCCCTTCTGCCCTTGTGGGAGTTGGGGGCTCCTGGCATCTTTCTCCACTCCCCTCAGGTTCCTCCAGTTTGGAATACCTCCCTGTGCACCATGCTAAAGCATTTCAGTGCTGACTTTGCCAGCACTGGAGCTGCTCGCTTTGGTGTGCAGAGTTTACACTGGCTGAAAACTGCATGTGTGGTTGAAATTAAGTCTGTCTGCATCTATGCTTCAGGCACTTGAACAGAGGCAAGGGGATATACATTTACTGTTTTGTGTACTGTGAATTAATAAATAACTTCAGGCCTCCAGCAGCTTGAATCCTCAGGAGAGACTTCTCTAGACTCCAGGGAGCTTTGGATCAAACATCAGAGAAGGTGCAGGATTCTTTGGCAGTTTTTCATAAAGCCGTTCAAAAAGACTTTGTGCAAGTCAGTTTGAGAGAGCTATCTCTCTGTGACAGTGTGTGAAAAATTACAGTAAACATTCCTGTTATTCAGGAACTTTGGAACTTAACAGACAAAAGTATACAAAATAAATTAAATATTCTTTAAAAACTTAGCAGCGGAGCTGCTGACCTGTAGGTAGCCGTTCTACCTACAACTTCTAGCAGTGTGTAATCTCTGCCTCAGATTTTTATCTCATACTGATATATTCAGCTGGATGAATTTTATCTTTATTTTTAAAAGGAGAGAATCACTGTATGCAAAGCTATTCAGAGATTGTGACTGAAATGTCATGAAGTTTGTGTTTGACAACAACACTTTGTTGACAGTGTGTCTGTAGCCTGCTTGTATCCCAAGAAAGATACTTGGCCCAGAAACATGCAGTAGGAAGAAGGAAAGTCTTCTGTTAAAGATACTGCACTCAAAGCGTTTGAGCCTTGGCACAGGCTTTCTTACGTCTTTTAATGAATGTGCTGTTTAATTGCTTTGTGCCTTATCTCTCCATGATTAAAATTGAAGGTGAGAACACTTACTGTACTTGTGATATTCAAAGGATAACTCAAAAGAATACATGTGAGGTAATCAAATTTTCTGGAGATCATTTGCCCCATAGAAATCAATGTTAGATAAATGTAATTATCACGATGAGATTGATATAAATTTGATGCCAATTATTTCTGAAGTAAAAATAATTTAAACTTCACACATTAGTTATAGAAATGTTAATCATTTCTCTGCTTTTGAATGTTAACAATTGGGCACATCATTATCTATTAGAATTTGGGTAAATGAGGAAAAAGACATCTCTGACATTTTTTTGATGGAACAGGTACAATACAATAATATAATGAGAGTCGATTAAGGAAATACTTTCCAAATAACTTATTCAACAAAAAGTCCTAGCAAAGTCTGCTATTTGTCATGTTCCTAGCCCTGATTCAGTAATTCTGTTTTTTATAGTGACAGTTCAACTGATGAGAGTAGGAAATAGCTTGTTGGAGACTCAGGAAGATTAAGTAATTATGTGAAAAAGAGTGTCTTTGCCACATTCAATAATTATTACAAAATCACACCACTTGTAATCCTGGGCACCATTTGATGACCTGCTATAGTCAGGAAGAACATCTTTTAGTTTATTGATGTGACAGTATAAATCTATCCTATCTTCATTTTCAGGGAACTGAATGTTCAGTGTATGCAACTGGCTCTTCTAGGCAATTCTTTTATTCCCCGAGAACATAATGTAGCCTCAAGAGGAGGTTTCTCCTGCTGGTAGACTGAGGGGAGCAGAAAATTCATCATGAACTCTGTCTCTCTGTGTGATCTGGTCTTTTTCACAGCCAAAGTATTCCTTTAGCAGGATTAGTGCATCATCTAGAGAAGGATACATTTTTGTTTTAGGCTTAGGAACATGTTTATGAGCAGGGGCTGTGGTTAGAGCTGGTTGCCAAGACCACTAACACTCTTGATTTTTGTTGCCTCTCTCTGTTTGTTTCTGATTGCCAGTCCTCAATTGTTTTCTGCTTCTGGTTATGTCTCCATAGCAAATTACTGCCAAGCACCTCGGGCTGTCGATTTCTAGCATGTTGACTGCTGCATAGTACCTGTCCACATGCTCACTGCAAGTGTCGTAAATTTGATGGTGCTTATGCCTTAGTGAAAGTGAGGAGAAATATTTACACATGGGCAACTAATGTACAATAAACAAGACAATTATCTTGCCTATGGGAATTGACTTACATGGCCGTAGTTTTTACTTTCCTAGTCTTCTTACTACATACAATTCTTTCATTCACCCACACACATGCAGTGAAATTAAACTGGTGTCTTGCATTGGTTTGATCCCTTTTTTTTTAGGATGCTAGTACTGGCAGTACAGTAACAAAATATAATTGAAACTTCTATGAGTTAGGCTGACTACAACAGCAAATGATCCAGCATAGTAGGAACTTCACAGTGTTGTTTGGCTTCACCTCTATTGTCTCTATTTTTACACCAACCATATCTTTGTGAAAGACTTTTCACTGCATGTAATTCTGGTACCTTTGCCTATGCAAAGAAGAACTTACAGAGAAATTAGTTTCACTGTATTATGGAGTTGCCTTCTATAGCAGTAGGGATAGTATTCCCAGGGGCCAGAATGGCCTATCATTTGTTTTTCACTTGTGAGGTGAAAGCTTAAGACTACCTGACATGTTGAGTGCCAATGTAGAAATATTGCTAGGAGCATCCAATCAACCAACTTTGTCTGTATTGCTGAGCAGCTGACAGACCTGGACATTAATACCTGTTTATATCTGGAGTATATTCTCCAGGAAGCAGTGCGAGAAAATGCTGGTAATATATGGTCCTGTTTGAGGCTGCCTGAGTGGTAAAAACTGGTAGCTTTGCTCTAACCTACTGTCCACTAGGCATTATAGAAATAACAAACAGTTAGTAGGTAACTCAGGAGTTTTACAGAATAGTAGCTGTAAGCATCTAAGCATTGTCATCCTTGGAGTCTTTAACGTAGGGATTGAACAATGCAGATACAACTGGAGAAATACTTACTGAATATGAAACAGCAGGTGGAATAGCAAGAAATAGGCAGCAATGGAATTTGCCATGGCTGACGTTATAATCATTCCTAACTTATTTTCCCTTTTACCAGAAGCAGCCCCATTACAGTCTGAATTGTGTCATTAGAAATACTATTGATCAAGTTCTCATTAGCAGTCATTGGCACACAACAGCTATTGCTGCATGAGTTATCTTTGCTGCTGAAACTGATACTGATCGCTGGCTTCTGATAACAAAAATACAACTCTGTCTTTGAAGCCAGCTAGTTGATTGAGTTAAATTGGTTCCATAGTCTCCATAATTAGGAGTGAGCTATCACACTGTTTAACATCCCCAGCTCTTTGAAGCCATTAAAGCATTAGGGTCTTAGTCTAAGTTTCCTTTGTCATCTCATGAGCAATAGCACTGCTTGAAGTCGTTAGTGCCTCAGCCTCTGAAACACTAATTGAAGTTTGGTGAGCAGACACCCAAGTACCTGACATGAAGTATGATACAGAAGGACAATTCATGCTCTCACAGATCTTTGCTAAGAGTAGAAGCAGAAGGTGATCTTTGAGTTTGACTCAATAGTATCAACAAAAATACCATAAGTTCTAGTGTTCTCTTCAGTCAGTTTTAAAACTGCTGCTAAGTATGATTCCTTGCTTTGATTTCTTTGCTACGGGATTGCTTCTGTACAGTTTTGGCAATTAGTCTCATAATGAGTAGGATTCTGATTTAGCAAGATCAGCTACACAGCTAGGAAGGTTACTTGAAAGTACCCACCATCTCTTATTCCTCTTAAAAAAAACCCTGAAATGAGAGTAGTTTTTTATATCCCTCCTTGCATGCTGTATATTAAGTAGAAAAATAAGTTCTGTTATAGTGATATTCATGCAAAAAATCCAGCAATGCTTTGCCCCAGTTTGTTTCTAGAAACTATAACGTCTATTGTGCAAGAAAGCCTTCTTGCAAGTTCCACCACTGTGTGACTACTAAAAGCTTTAGTCACCTTATTAAAAAGCCAAGGAGGGTTATAGATTGAACTCTCCATCAGAATGTCTCAGTGTGTCTCTGGAGACACAGACAGGTGACATTCAGCCTTAAAGAAGGCTCTATTTGGAGATGACAGCATTAAAACATATAACTTTTTGCAGTACTTCTGCAAAACCAGTGTTCTTGAAAAAAGTAGAGCCTACATTTCTTTTCATTGATGAAACTACGCACTGGGTGATGAAGATAGAAAGGTATAACCTCAGTTGGTTCAACCTTTAATAATGCCATTAACTTCTAATCATGCTCTATTAACCTCAATAGGCTTTTGCACCAAGTGATGTTCTATTGTAAAAATTGGTTTTCTGTCTGTATTGAACTAATTGATCTTGCCTGCCATGATGTTATATGAAGATGAATAAAGAATGCTGATCCTTTGCTTTAGACATTGTAAATATAGATTAGATCATGAATTAAAGGTAGGGTAGTAACAAAATCTCAGCAGATTGATGTATCATACTCTTTGTCACTTTTATTTAAAAACTTTGGGAAAATGCGTGAATTTAGAAGAAGGAAAATTGCATGGAAAGAAAGGGAAAAATGACAGGGTCAAGGAGAAGAAGCATCAACAACTCTAAAGTGGAGTAGTAATAGGATAAGAGCACCTTGCTTTCTACATTGTCATCCATTTTGGATGTCATATGGTATATGCAAGGAGAGAAATGAGGCACGGGGAATAATTTCTTCATGAATATTTTATCCCTTATGCGATTGCAACATCTCGATGTGACCCAGAAGAGCTGGGTCATGTATCTATGTCTAAATAGGCTCAGGAAGTCACCTCTGTGAAAAACAGCAATATAGGGTCTTTGGCAGCTGAACAGTGGTGCCCTTGCTTAATGTGAGCTTAATACTCACATTAAAGTTTCTTACATATCATGGGTGGTCTGGTACACTGTAGTTCCCTTTGGGAGCCTGCACTGTGGTAATCAGAGAACAATAACAGAATTGCAAAATTTAACAGAGTAGCTACCTAGGAGCATATATGAAAGACTGTGTAAGACTGTTAGTGATGATACATAGTAATTCAGCTGTTATACCATAACTGATAACGAAAAACAGTGGTTTGTGCCATTGCATAACTGCCCTGAATTGCCTTAACAAAAAAAACAATAAAGAAAGTAAGGAGAGTTATTTATTCTTGGAGGTGGAATTCTTTTCAGGCACATTCAGTATGGATAATTTGAGTTCATCAACAAAAATGAAAAGCCAATCCAACAATTTACAAACAGATGCTGATTCCCCAATTGTTCATGCAACATGGAACATAATTCGAAGTGATTAGGAAATTAATGCATTAGTACCAAAAAATGCTTTGGAGAGAAGCAAATCAGATAAATGCGCATAAAAAGAATTAGCTCTAGACATAATTAGTGAAGCTGTGATTTATTCGCAGTCAGAGGGAAAAATTAAACTTCGTAGAAATTTTAAAGAACATTTCAGAATTACCACATAAGAAGTCAAAATTAAATAAAGCATGGAGCTTCAGCAAAGCCAGCACACAGACACTTGCTTTGCCATTAAAGATACAAAAGGTGTCATGCCATATATTTGGGAAAGGAGCAGTTACTTATGTAGTAAGAAAGAATTTCCAGCTGTATGAGCACGTGTCCTGACTAAAGAGGACTCCAAGCCTGGGAGCAGGTAGATGGTAGAACAGAATTGTGTGCTGTGATTATGAAGAACCTTTATACTGTATGGTGAGAACTGGAAAATTAATAGGCAAGGTCGGAAGATTCTGTTCTGTATTTGGTATTTTCTCCTCTAAGTTCATGCTTGTCCACTACACTGTAGTTAGCAGAGAAAGAACCTACCTTCCACTGTCCTCACTCACAGCTCAGAGTTTAAGCTTACATTTCCCATATTGCACCAACTTTATTTGTAGAATCTTTGATTTTTATATAACAGTCTTTTGAACTCAACTTCAGCGACACAGGGGATCAGGCTGAACATGCTGCTTGAAATCTTTGGTCTGGTTTAGTGAACCTGTTTCTTAAAAACTACAGGATTTCATTGCTCACTCTTGCCACTGCCAGAGAACTTTTGATTTTCCTTCCCTTGTTTTCATGACCTTTGTAGGGTAGCAAAATGAACCTGATTAAAACCCTCAAGAAAGTGGCTCCATTCATTTTGAACTCCAGTCCCTGTACTAATTTTTCTCCATCTCCATGCCTAAAAATCAAGAAGTAGCAAAACCAGGTGTACCGTGACAGAGTCAATATTGATGCAGCAAATGTATGCTCAGCTGTTATCATCATCTGTTGTGTAGATGTGTGGTGATAGATAGATAATTACTCGCAAGCAATTCCATTTAAATCTAGTAAGAAAATATCACTAAGAACCATTAGATTGTATAGCCATCTCCCAAGAGAAAAGAAGTGTAATTCAGTGCAGAAATTGTGGTGCCAACCTGATGATTTTGTCAGGAGACTTATGACATGTATCTTTTCTAAAGTTGTCAGCTTGTAGAATCAATTTTAAATTGGAAAGAATTTAAATTTTTGTTAAAATAAAGCTTCTAGATTCTAGAGTTCCATAGGAAAGCTTTTCTGAAGTAACGTAAACTATAACTAATAACCTCCTTTCCTCACCCTAAAAACAACAAAAAGATAAACAAAAATCCTACATGAAACGAGATTTTTATGAATGACTCTTTGGAACCAGATTCTTATTTTTCAGGTAGTTAAATGTTAAAAAAATGTCTGAGCCTTTATAAAACATATGAGCAAAATAAATGGAAAAAATTCTTCCACTATTGAAAAACAGCCTTTATTTTTGCAGTCAGTTTACTAAAGTTTCTGCCTTTTTTTTTTTGCTGTATATAAGTTTTCATTTTCTTTCATGTAGGTTCTGTATAATTTCAGGAGAAAATAAAAGCCTGAAATGTGAATTGCTCTTTTTCCAAAACATTGATTACTATCATGAAAAACTGTACTTTTACTTCCCCCCTACACTTCTACCACTCAGAATGTATATTTTGGGGAGCAACTGAATACTCCCAAGTTCTGTCTTGTTGCGCTTTTTATTAAGATTCTGAAGTTCAGAACATGAAAGCAGCAGATGCTAAAGAATCTGACACTTGCCTCAGACAGGTACAGTGTCTCCAGCTGCAATGAAGTCAGTCCCAAGAATTTTGCAGCAAAGGGAAAACATGAAGAAAAAGTAGCAGTTTCTTACTAACCCTACTGGATCAAGCAGCTACTGTTCAAAGTTATTACTGGGTTCCAATGTTTCATGAGCGCTGTTCTAGGTGGAGGCACCACCTGAGAACTGATGGGCTGATTTAAGTGCTTTGGACAAAATCAGACGTGTTTACAGAACATTTTCAGTTGGTGGATTTTAGGTGAAATAAGATGAGATCATCTGTAAGAAATGGAGGGATAAGAAGTTGTACAGAGGTGGAGATGAGCAGGTATAGATAATAACGTCCTTGGGACCAGCAGGGCACCACTCTGAGGTGCATGTAGCTTTGTGATGTTCCCTCCCCCTTCTTTCTTCACTTTGGGATGCTGTAAAACATAGGCAAGCGTAAGAGCCCTTGAAGTATTAAGCAGCATAGTTCCACACAGGTGCCATGGCTGGCCAGAGGCAAGTGACATGGCTTGCACCAGTTGGCTGTGAAACCAAGTGTTTATTGAATTGACCATCTGTCCAGGCTTGGGATAACTGTGATAGAGAATCACAGAGTGGTTTGGCTTGGAAGAGACCTTGATCATCTAGTTTCAACCTCCCCTGCCATAGCCAGGGACACCTTACACTACACCAGGTTGCTCAGGACTCAATCCAACCTGCCTTGAAAACTTCCAAGGCTCATCAAGTGGACTGTGCATTTATTACTAACTTGCCCTCCAGGGAAAAACTGCTCCCTTGATGTGTCCTTCTTTTCCCTATCCTTCTTGTAGCTCTGCTTAGGTTACCATACTTTTAGGCCTAAAGTCTCATCTTGCTTTCATGAGGATTAACAACCCTTAGTGTTAATTTGGGGCTGGGAGATGCTATTGTTTGTAATACGCTTACAGTGCAAATGGCTTCTTTCTTTTTGTGCCATTGATTGGTTAGTGGAGTTTGTCCAAGTAATTTTCCCTCTTGATATGTGCGCTTTCCTTCTCTACCGCAAAGTTGGTGTGAAGATTAACTAATTAATCTCATGAGATTCTTTAGCGAAAGGAGTGCCTTACTGAGCAACAGAACAAAGTACAGGCAATATGTATGAACACAACTCATTCCAGATGTCTACAAAGCTGAGGTTCCTTTTCTCCCCTAAGCAAGTAAGACTGTAAGAATGTCTCAGCTTAATTTTGTTTTTCTCTGTTCAGTACAATACAGAACATCTGTTGCAAAAGAATGGATAATTAATAATTGAAACTAGATTGTACTGTCCAAAATAAAGTGCCTATAGTACTGTAGCTTTCCTGAGTTTTTTGTCCTTGTTTCTTTATTTCTTCTCAAAGTATAATAATAGTCATTGTTATGTATTAGATTTTTATTTCAGAATTGAAGTTTCTATTGTGTTTTACTTAAGTTTTAAGGAGTAGATTTTCAAGCTGGCTTTGGTGATAAAGGTTTTTATGTCAAATGCATGTAAAGGAAGAGAAAGCCGTGTGTAATACTAATGAAACAGAAACAAGACATTTTCATTTCATATCAGGTTACTAAATTAGATTCAAATGGGCTGTGGAATGAAGAGATAAAAATCTAGAATTTGATTTGAGGGAGATTTGAAAAACTGAGAAGCTTAATCTTTTCACATTCCTTCCCTCAGAACTGATTGCTCCAGAGCTAATGTTTATGCCTGTGATTAGGATCTGAGCCTGATGAGTTCTATTTTCAGCACTGCTACAGGAACCCAGTGGGTGAAACTAACCTTGGTGCTTTGGGCTCATACCGCACTTCCAGCTTCCAAAGTTCTTGCTAAGATAAACTTTTAAGATACAAGGAATGTAAAATTGAAGGTGTTTTTGTTTATTCTAGAGCTGATTTATGACCCCAGGTATTTAAAATTAACACTGAATGCAAACTAATCAGTATCAGATTTGATAGGCCCAAAGAGTTTGTGGAATCTCCATCTTTGAAGGTATTTAAATATTGACACAATAAGGTCCCGAGAATCTATTTGTACCTTTGAAGCTGGCTCTGTATGAAGCAGCAATTTGAAGTAAATGACCTCTAAAGGTCTTTACATGCCTAAATTTAATAATTTAAGTTATAAGTCATTGTATATTCTAGGTATGGCAAAAGTACCTCAGAAACATCCTGCAGTAATCTATTAGGTTAGTGAAAGGGTTTCTATATTGTTTTTAGTATTACATTTCTATTTTTCCGCAAGGATGATGCAAATAAGAGTTTGTGTCCTTTTTTACCATCCTAATTAAAACACTGAGTGCATTAACTAAGGAAAAAAATTAGAATCTTAATTTTGATTTAATTCTTGTGTAATGGAAATGGAAGCTGAGCTTTAAAAAAAGAAGATTTAAAATGTGACACTAATCTTCAGTGACTTCTTTTTCCCCCATGTCGTCTTTTTTCTTCCTTTGATTAAAACTTAATACCTCAAAGCAAGAGTATATATTTTGAGAATTTCCCCCAGCTGCTGGGATTGCAGCTTACTCTTAGGAAGGTGAAGGTCGATGTTTCTCTCTGTTCACAATCCAGCCCACAAGCAGTGAGTCAGCAGCACACAAAACCCCTGAAGATGTGGCAACTTCACCTTTAATGGAACAAAGAAGCAGCTGAATCTTTTCAGGTCTGGTCCAAGGTGAGGCACTTTTGAAAACAGGTCTTCTGTCAGTGCTCAGCTGCACAGAGACAAGGCTGCGGGTAGCAACCCGTGCACTTGATGGACATCTCCACACTGATGAGCTGCGAGTAACAAGAAGGGCTGTGTGGGGGTGCACTGCCCTCTCTTGGAGTCTGGTCGAAACAGGAACAGTCCCATCCCGACTGGTGTTACAGAGATTTGCTGAGATGATGCTCAGAGTAAGGAGGAGCTGTTTTTGTACTCTGTTGTTTCTTCAGAAAAATCTTTTCCCCAAACCTCTGGATTTTCTGTATATTTGTATCAAATAGGATTAACAGAGAGAACAACTCCATCACATCTGCTCAGGTGTCTCAGCCTCATGTTTGCTTTTCATGACTCTATACTGTATTGACCCAAGCCTTATACCTGGGACTTTGGTGGTATATATTACTTACATTCCAGCGCATAAAGTATTTCTAAATTTTTGTTGATACATGCATTCACTCTTTCTATCTGGTAAATCTACCCCAGATGATTCCAACAGATAATAAAAAATAGAACTTTAATCGACTGCTTTATTTTGTGGTTAATTTTGGCCTGTAATGAATGTTTCCATAACACAGAACAGGTAAATGGATTCTTTTTTTCCATCCACTAGCCAGCTTTTATAAATTTTTTCAAATGACATTCATCAAGATGCCAAATTCAATTCTCAACAATTCTTCTATTAGGAACACTGTGCAATCCCAGTTTTCAAAAGTATTGGCAGGTGGTAATTTTTCTCTCTTAAAATATAGTCCTTTGCCATCTAGTATTCTGCTGACAAGAGGTTGTCTTATCACTCAATGAGCACTAAATTTTTCATGTGGCAAACAAGATGAATTCACCATCTCAACCTTTCACCATGCCATTTCTCTTATGTTTAAACAGCCAAGATTTGAGGAAGATGGTGGTATCCTACCAGTTGTGGACCTCCTGTGGGTTTATGGGGTAAATGATGATAGTTTCCACTGTCCAGATCTGGTCTCAGTCTTAATGTCACTGCCTAGTCATCATGACTGTAGTTTTCTTTGGGGAAGACTTGAGGTATGTTCCCATCCAAATCAGCAAAGTGCAGACTGATTTAATGAATTTGGATTTTGTGTCTTTGTATGAATAAATACCTCTTTCTTCATAAGTCACTGAGTAATAGATGCAAAATAACTTGTTCACAGACCTTTTCCTTGTATTAAAGAGGTTATTTCTACTTATTTCTGAGACCATTCCAAACCAGGTCATCATTCAAAGGCAATATTACTCGTTTTTCTTCAGTGTTGGAAGTGTAATTCTGTCACTAAAGCCTTTTCTTTCCTTACAAAATTGCTGCACTTTCTGAGCTAACAAGAACTTCTGGCAATAAAATACTCCACAATGCCTTAATTGAATTATTGGTGTATTATTTTAATGGTGTCTTAATGAAATTGCTTAGCAACTAACCTTGTCTTTTAGTTGGCAATAGCAACAGCTTCAAAACTGTCAGCTATAGCTCATTTCATGTTTTCATTTAGGTGCTAGTACTGGGAGCCAATTTATTTGAAGCAGCAACTTGGGCCAAATTTTGGTGGCATTACTCATGTACACAGTTCTACAGCAGCTGATGTTAGCCCATGAGTAAAGATTGTTAAACTTTCCAAAGGCTTCAGTCTCCTCTTTCTCTATTAATATCTAACTAAATAACTAAATGCTTGTTATTTCTTTTGTGATTTTGTCTCTAATTTATTTGCTCTTGCAACCACTTACTGCTTCCAGCAACTGAGTCCTGTAAAAGCAATAGGTCTAATTCCCTTTACAGTAGTGTTGTATTTATTTCAGAATGTCATGGCCTTTCTTTGACTTGTTTCACTTTATATCTTATTCTAGATCTTAAGAAAGCTTAAGCAATGAACTAGTTTAATTGATTCATAGCAGAGAGCATTGCTTTGAAATGCATGCATGAACTGCTGAATCTGGAGGATCAGGTTCTCTCTTTACACAATCTTCAGAAGTGGCAGAAATTACATTTTTTTATGTTGGGACTCCAACTCTTGCAATCAGCTACCATGTGAAAAAAACCCCCGCCCACAACACTCTAAAATTTTGTAACTGCCATGCAGAGAAGCTGGAAAAATCTATGCGATCATTTAGAGAATTTAAGTAGGGAATGCCCTGCTTTTGTTAGGAACATTTTTGTTCTTACTTGCCGATTTCTTCTTTTGCTGTGCTTCACTTGTTTCTTCCTGTGAGAAATATTACTTGTTCCATGTGGGTCACCAGTGTTGGGTCTATGCATGAAGTGTGTGATAGGTAAGGAAGGTAAAGGTTCCTTCAGGAGCTTTGACCCAGCTTGCATTTTATCCCTATTTCTGCTTAGGTGTAATAACTCAGATTTGTTGATACATCAGAAGTGAACGAAAGAACATGTGAACCTATGAAATGCATTTGGATTTTCTTTATACTGTTCTATTTCACTGATACTATGCTCTGTCCTAAAAAATGATAGGAAAAAGTTGGTCCAAGTGGAGATATCAGTGGCCAAAATAAAAGACTGAGAGCAGTTCTGCACTCTTTTTACTAAGCCACTATATCTAGCATTTAGGGCAGTTACAAAAGGATCCCCATTCCAACTGTAGAAGCAAAATCAGAATCCTCTTGCTAATAATTCCTGCCTTTTTTTGTGAGGACAGCAAAAATACACATAATTGTCAAGAAAAATCTGTCATCAGCCGAGTTAGCATCAAAAAAGGGGTGAAAAAATTGAGGACAGTTTAAGATCTATAAATTATGTTTTGTATTAATTTGTCACTTCCAGGAAAAGCAGATCAAGTTTCTTCCTTTTCAGGGTGTAGATGATTAATGGATGCCTTGCATTTGGTTGCAAAAGCCTGTGTCGACTATATTGACTTGTTTTATAGAGAAAAAAAACAATCCATCTGGACCATCAGGAAGTGCAGCATGTGCTTGCTGTGCCTGGTGTGAATAAGCAGATTCTGATCATTGCTGAGCACTGATCTGAACAGAGAGCAATTACTTTTGCTGGGGAGAAGGAGAGTCTTGGCTCATACTCACTCTTCATTTTCATTTAACAAAAGACAAACAATAAACCACACCAGAGGCTCTCTAAGGTTCGTCTCCCTCTACAAAGGGCTTTTACTGGAAGTGAGAGGCAGATTAACATGGCTCTTCTTACTCCTGCATTAATAACTATACTTTGTAATGGTGGAATCAGAGGTAGTTTAAAAATTGTCAACATAAAAATCATGGGCCCAATTCTTCACAGAAGAAGTTGCTATATCAGCCCACCTGAGCTGATAATATTGTTATTGTTTATGTAGACAGGTGGGGGTCAGTCTTTTCTCCCAGGCGACAAGCAATAGGACAAGGGGAAACTGCCTGAAGTTGGACCAGAGGAAGTTTAGATTGTATATTAGAAAAATTTCCTCACTGGAAGAGTGGTCAAGCATTGGAACAGGCTGCTCAGGGAAGTGGTGGAATCACTGTCCCTGGAAGTGTTCAAAAACTGTGTAGGTGTGGTGCTTAGGAACATGGTTTAGGAGTGGACCTGGCAGTGTTAGTTTAATGGTTAGACTCTTTAATCTTAGAGGTCTTTTCCAGCCATTTATCCCATGGTAACTTCAGCTGCTTTGGTAAGGGGACACCTCAAAAATCCTGTATGACTTCATCAGCTAGATTGTCTTTCCTCACAGGCTCTAAGGACCTGGATAGATTTAAGGCATCATTTTCATGTACAAAGGTCATGTTGATTCCTCAGTGATGTCCAGAATATATATCCAAATCCCAATGTTAGCTGGGAAAGCAGTAATATATTGTATTAGCCACCGTAGAAACAGAGATGTTTGATGCTCCTTTGAGGAGCTCACATTTCAGGAAATCCAGCATGCTTTCTACAGTAAAGCTGAAAATTATAAAAATAGTTCCTTTATAATCTCTTATCTTACATACTCTTAGATATTGAAGCTTATGGCATCTAAACTTAGATTCACTTTTATTATTGTTGCTGGTTTTGGCTTTCTTGTTTTTCCTGTTCAACACGTCTGTGTCCAGTTGTATTTTCTGTATAAGGAACTGCATCAAGTCAATGGGTAATACACTACTTCAAAGAAGAAATTGGATTAATTTATTTCAAAGGAAATTCTGAAATGTATTTAGTCTATATTTCATATGCTGCAACAACAAAAGCATTAAAATTAATTGCACTTTCCCTCCTTTCTCATTTATATTCCAGGCAACTTGGGTAATAAAACTAAACTAATGTGACTGTAACCACATTATCATGTAGCGCAGCTTAGTGGAAGTGTGTTTGTAGAATGAAATGGTTGAAGTTGAGATGACATCTGCAATCTGGGCATTTAGGAGGCAGAGGTTCTGACTTTAGAGTAATGCTAACCTGATACTCTGATCCGAGTGTCCAGTGGTGGTTAGAAAACATTAGATACACTCCTGAAATGGAGCAAAGAGTCAATGAATGGTTTGGTATGGAAGGGACCTTAAAGATGATTTACTTCTAACTAGTGGGCAGAGTATGTTCTGGTTTGGTGTCCTTGAAAAGGGATGCAACTCCTGTCCTCTGAGATCACTGTGGCATGAGTCAGAATACAGTATGTAAGGACTTTCTATAGAGATTTCCCCCAAAATTTGGAAGGGCTAAATTTCAGAAGCACACTCCTGATCTGATCTGAAATGTTTATGTAGATATACAAAGCATTTTCCTCTCGTTTTGATGTATTTTTCATACAGGTATGAATTTATTCTATGTAACCAATACATGCTATCTTTTGGGCTTGTAACTCTGATTATTTGCACACAGATATGTTCTAATGAAATTTGCTTTTCTTATCTTGTAAGAAACGTGGTGTTGTGGCTGTGATGTGAGTAGTGGCTGATAGTCAGCTCTACCTTGTTTTGTCTTATGACATCTGTGCAAAGTGATTGGGTATAGAGGGTACAACAGTGGAGAAGATAATGCTGAAAGTTGGTCTCATAGTTAGCTATCTGACTGGTGGCTGGAGTCATCCATCGACTCCCTCCCTACTCTCTGTGTGCCCTTGCATAAACCTGCAGCAGTTCAGCACAGCTCTGACGCATCTTAGCTATTGCTATTGCTGTTGGCATTTGTAGCAAAACTGGTGTGTCCTGAAACACTTCTTAGGTGCAGAACGGCTGGTTATCACAATGCAATAGCCAGGGCGTTTGGAGACCCGTAGATACCTGAAAACAAAGCATTAATAGCCCAGGGTGGCAGTTAGCAGATTAAAGCCAAAGTCAGCAGTGTTAGCAAGTCTGTTCAGGCACTTAACTTTTATTGACTGGATAAGGAATTAGGTGCTTCAGTGCCTCAACGGTTTATCCCTGGATTCCCTTTCTAAGAAATGCAGATAAGAGCACTTTAGCATTTCAGAGGAGTGGCCTGACAGAAAATGTGTAAAGGCAGTGATGCCCTTGGACGTGGCAGTAATGAGGTCAGATGAGATCCTTGTGCAGGTAGAAGGAAATATTTGAGACTAGACTGGATCTTGATTAACAACTTGCCTTAGAGGCACAATCCAAAGTCAATGACAAGGCTCTTATTAACTTCAGGGAGCTCAGATCAAGCCCATTGATTTGTGCTTATTTCTGCTTTAGTTGCTCTAGTCCAAATTAGTGCTGTGCTGTGATATTTCCAAATACTAACATAAACAAAATCCACTCAAGAAGGAAGTCATAAAAACAGGAAAATCATAATACTTGAATCATAGTACTGAATCAATAAATGTTAAACATAGGCACATTGTTCCAGAAATTAGTCTGGTAAGAAAAAAAGAACCAACTGATAAACAACATTGTAATTAATTTTTGGCTTCAGAAGCTGGATAGGCTACATAGTGGCAGTAGATTATATATATTTTGATATTTTGATTATTCATCCTTTCTATGTAGCTTCTATCATACAATCTTCAGTTTAGAAGTCACATCAACAATATCCTTGGTATATTTGAAAGTGTTAAATGAAAATACAAATGTAATATAATGCATGTTTTCATCACAAATTTCTAAAATAAATCAGAGATATAATAGGAGACTGTAACTTTATGTTACAATAGGGAACCCTACCCTATTTTATGTTAGATATATAGTGGGGTAATGTCATTGCTCTGTGATTATTCAGATTAATCAGAAAGTTCAGGGATTTAGAACCTCAGATTTCTAAGTCAAAGGCCAAATTGTACTACCAAGGGGATTTCTAGAGATAGAAAAAACGTTTGGCAGCTGCACAATAATGGAGATATTCTGTGTAGATTATATGTGTATTTACACCTTCACATACAAATAGTTCTTTAGCATCTTATAATTCATAGGTAGTGAGTTAAGTTATATCTAACTCTGCCTGCCTAAATGAAAGAAGAGAAGGAATTGGAGTGTGTGATTTTTACAATGCTCAAACTGAGATAGGAATTTGCTCTGAGAAATGTCAGGTGTGGATCCTTTCATTTCAGGCTTGTCCAAAACCAGATCAGAGTTTGCCATTTGCAAAGCAACTTAGAAAAAAGTAAAATAAAAATCGTAATGATCCAAGGCTTTAATACCTTTCCAGGCAAATATTCTTTAGAACTTTTCATGGTTTTCAGTCATGATACCTCATTCCCATTCCTTAGGGGTATTACTCTGTTGCTTGCTGAAATACTGGAATGATCTCTTTTTACTGATTAGACCTATACATTCTCTCGTGCAGAGACACATGAGAGCAGTAACTCATTATTCTCTCTGATTCATCAGCAATGCAGACCAATTAATACCACAGTTAATGGGGAGCAGTAGCTACTACAACTACGAGCCGTATGTCTTTTGTGACTGCTAAACTAACACTCCTGGAAAAAGCTAGAAAGCAAATTTACTATGCAGAGATTATTTTTTATATACTACCAAATCTGTAATTCACAGCACCGTAGGAACTGGAGATGGAAAGAACCCATCATGTTATCAGATGTGTTCTTCTGCCAGAGCAAGATTGCTTGTTGCAGACAGCCAGGTTATAATGTTTCAGGCAATGAAACTGTCTTCTCTGAAATTTCTGCCAGTCTTACAAAACTTACTACTAGAGATCCTTCTCTAATGTGTCACTCTCCTCTTTCTGTTTTGTTTTGGTTTTTTTTCTTGCTTTCTTAACACCTAATTTTTTGTCTGCCACTCCAATAGATCATTCTTGAAGACCATAGCACCCCACTGTGCCTGTTTGGCAACTTAGTAGGGTTGTGCGCTAATGTTAAAAATTTCAGGTTTAATTTTTGAAATAACGTAAGTATAGATTCATTTAGGTCTTTTTTAAATAGTGGTAAAGTCATTCTGCTTATTTGATCATATGTTATGTGTTTATATTCATAGCTGAAATATACTGGCTTAATTATTGAAATATTGTCTATGGTAGTTTTGACATTACACTGAAACATTTTGAAATAGCCATATTTAATAAGCTTATGTGTAGTTCCTAGCTGCTTGCTTACTCCGCCATCTGACTTCTCTTCACCACTGTGTTTTCATCTTTCCCTTCCATATAGATTATGCTGCTGACTGATCCGGAAGTTGAAAGCAGCTTATTAATCAGTTCTGACGAAGGAGCCACCTATCAAAAATACCGTCTGAACTTCTACATCCACAGTCTCCTCTTCCACCCCAAGCAGGAAGATTGGATCTTAGCCTATAGCCAAGATCAGAAGGTAAGAATTGGTGGCAGCTTTTTGCTTTGTTTGCTTAGGAAGAACTTGGGGTTTCTCCATCTCTTTGTGTAACTGCTGCAGAACATTCAGGTGGTCTTGGGGGTGATACCAGGACAGTCTTTGGAAATACCAGTTTGGTATTTCCAAGCAGAAAACATTGAGCAAGCCTCAATGTAAAGGTCAAAGTAAAGGACATGGGCATCTGTTTTATTCTTGGGGCCTAGCCCTCAATTACTGATCTGGCAGTCTGCATTTAGTCATCTGTCCTTTTGACAGTATTGTGTGACAGGCAATGGGCAGAGAAGACAGCTGGGATCCTTCACTGTAGGAATAACAACCTCTAATGAGACTTTTGTCCTCTTATTTGACAATTCTCTTGCTCCAGCCTAGCATCAGCTCCAAGAACAGTATAAGACAATCCTTGTTCCTATCTGGTTGGCATATTTTCAAGTAGTCTTTGATTTTCTAAGAGAAAAAGTAGCAGTGAATCAATTTTCTTTGAAGTCCAGTTCCTTCAGTACAGGTAATCCATCAGCCAAATAAATATGCTGTGAGATTTGCCTTGATTTTTTTGCTGCCCAACCTAACACAACAACACAAGACTTTATTTTGGAGAACTCATTGTTAGAACTTTTTGAAAATCAGACACATCAATACTCACAAGGAGTTGTCTTTTATTGAAGGACTTGATAGACCTCAGTGTGTTTAGTTTAACAAAAAGATTGAAGAGAAACTATATTGTTGTGCATAAATATCTCTGTGGGGGAAGATAAAACATAGGAGTAAGCATTTTAATCCAGAAATAAAAGCTTCTAACAAAATTTGATGGTTAGGGGTCAATGGCAGACAAACTCTGCTGTAAAGTAACTAGCCATTGGAGCAAACTGCTCTGAGAAAAGGCAGATTTCATGTCCTGACATTTTGACATTTTTAAATAAAACTGAAAAAAGACAAAAAAGGGTTTGCTGAGTCTAAGCAATAATTGTATTAGCTGAATTGTTCAAGTTACAGTTAATGTAAACATCAACATAAAAGATTTAATTCAATGATGTTTTTCATCTGCATATTTTAATTCACCGTAAGAGCATTAAACAACTAATTTTCCTTTTGCATAAATTAGTCTTGTTGTTACTTCTACTGTAAGCCTGAGAAAATAAAGGTATAACTAAGTAAGTAGGTAAGGTCTCAAAATGATATTATTGAATTTTTTTTAATATTTCAGTCCTGAATTTTAAATTCAAAACCAGTATCCTTCCAGGACTGTAGCTTAATATCCTTTGCAACTGAGAAATGCATCTTCTCCGCCTATTTCTTCCCAACTGCATACAGTATTTTTCACTCACCCCTCTCACAGCATTTTGTAGAGTGTACTGTGTTTATACTCTGTTCAGAGCAAGGTGCAGATTAAATTATTTCTGGGTGTTCAGTATGTAATTAGACAAGGTCAAAATGTTTCCTTTCCCTTGTGACTGTTGAGTTCTCTGGACTGATATGAAACAGAACAGAAGCTGGTCTCTGATGTCTTTTTAAGACCCATTGGAATGAACATTACTGTGTGTTAGTAAACAGGAAATTTATTACATGAAGAACAATGAAGCTTTCAGTGGAAACTTTGTCAAATAAAAGTATAATATAGTAGAAAATTTATTTAGGTTGTTATGGTATTCAGTCTGATCAGGAAATAATTCTGAATTAGAGGCCATACAGCTAAGGCTTATTTAATTTATGAGACATGGCTACCAACTAGTATTGACACTATTCAGTAGGAAACTCCCACTTGTACAGAATCCTAAAAACCAATATGGATATAAGAACAAACGGTCCTTTTGTGGATTAACCTGAACTTGTGGGGTTGGTGTTGGAGTTGGGTGTATAGGGTGTTTGGGGTGAGAGGCTAGGCTGTATGATAAAATTTCTTTGCTATGGTGTTGATTAGCAAATTGGATAACTGTTGGTAATTCAGTACTATAGTTGCAAGACAAAAATCAGGTAGTATAAGGTCTGTAGATCTGTACCAATTAACTTCAAAATAGAATTTTAAAAGTGGTCTGAATGGGTATGAGTCACAGGCCTGGTTTCTACTTTAAAGCCTAATGGATACATTTTCTGACTGTTAACAAGCTTTGGCCAAGAGCTGTAGAGGGTAACCAGCAGGCAAAGAGTATTAATCAGCTTGGACTAAATTAAATGTAACTCAGACTAAGGGTCAAGTTCAGCCTATGGCTAAGTGTAAATGACTCCCATTGGTTTCGTGTTTGTATATCCAAGGGCAGAATTTTCTGAGAGTAATTAAGAGGTCCTGCAGGTATTTAGAAAATTGCAAAGGGAGCTGTGGGGTACTTAGGAACAAATGACACTGCTGTTAGCTATTTCCTAATCTTATGCTAAGGCCGTATTTAAGGAAAGAGAACCCATTACTCCTTGGATTGCAGGCACTGTGTGCATACTGACTAAGAGTCACCCAAGGAGGCAAGGGAAACATATCTGCATGGTGAAGAATTTGCATTTTGATGCCATGGTCTCCAGTTTCACTGATTCAAGAAGGTGAAGGTGTTGTTGATGGGGACTTTAAAGAGCGAGTTGGATGTTGACCAGTAATGGTTAGCACAGTCATTTAATTTTGCTGTTGACAGGAGGGAGGTGAGAGTCAACTAGAAAACATGTTTGCACCCTTCTTGCCACATGATTGTTGTCATCCATTTGCATTGTGTCATTGCAACAAATGGGACCAGGAGAATTAGGTGGTGAATAAGAGCAGGAGCTAGAGAGACAGGAATCACATTGGATCTGGACTGCTTTTGTTCTCAGAGGTTATCCATCCAATTAAGGACTGATGAGGGCAAAGCCAACAGTAGTCCATGCCTCTTATTGCTCAGTTGTAATCAACAGGAAATGGGTCACATAGAATCATCCCTCTATCTCTTCACAGCCCACTGAGCCTATCACTATATTAAGATCTTTTTTGTTTGTTTGAATAGAGATTTACTGAATGATAGGGAAATCTGTTTTAATTGAAATAATTTTATGTCCCAGTTTCCTGGGTGTTGTTTATGAGTGAATGTGGTTAATTACTCGGGTTCAGCTGACGAGCAACAACTCGTTAAGGTTCAGTGACTATTACTTTCCTTCACACATCTCTCTCCTGTGTCTCTGCCTTGGGCAGCAGGCTTGAATTACCACTTCTGACAGACTAGTCCTTAATTCAGTCATGGCATTTTCCTTCCAGTCTTGAGGAAAAAAGAGCAGCAAACCATCTGCTGCCTGCACTAATTGCTTCATGATTGCACTCATTGTTCTGGCCGAAAGTATAGTTGTTACTTGGCTGATTCTTACCACATAATTGCAGAACTACTGCATGCTTCGCCATTACAAATCAGAAGGAAACTTCAGACACAGTAAAGCATTATTTCTAATGCAAAAGCTTGTTGGAAGTCTTGTACATGTGAATTCTCATGGGTTTAATCAGCCTGCTTGTAGAATGAGGGGCTGTATTTTATGGCAGTATTGCTTATGTATTACTGTGTAATCTTCAGGAATGTTTTCTGTGTAATCAGAGCATGGAATGTAAGAGCCTCTGGTTCATGTGGAGACATCTTCTGCTATTCAGATGGGTCAGACACACAGAGGAATGGTTAGTAATCAGTCAGAAATAACAGAGCCATTTGAAGAGACGAAATACAGGTGAAATTGGGAAACACAAGTCAGATGGGCAAAATGCGGGGTTGTAATTACCCAGCTCGGGAATAAATGCACAAAGGCTCTCAAGCACTGAAAGGCAGCAACAGAGGCTGAAAAAGCAGGTTTAAAATGGAATGATTGTTGTTGCTGCTCCACTCTCATTGTAAATAACTCTTGAAAGGCAAGGCACCCCAAATTAAAGGAGTCTGTCAACACAGTACTAGTAAATGAAGAGGTTTATATTTCCATTCTTTTTTTCTTATTTTTTTTTCATTTTGGCCTTTTTGAAATATCTGATTCCATCTTCCACCTTTATTGACTGTATTTGTCATGCTGAAGATCAATGTTAGGAACTGATGTTTGGCTGTATTTCTAAAGGCCAAAGTTTAGCAAATCAGGATTCTGATACTTGTGGGACAACATATCTTCTGACATCAAATCATATAATCTTCTTCATTTTCCTGCATTAAAGGATGTCCACTTCTCATGCATATAAGTGGAAGAAAAAGATATTTTTTTATCAGCGAGGACAGAGGTAGAGACTTAGAGAAGTGACTTAGAGAAGAGATATGAATGCATGTGGCCACAGGATGTCTGTGAGAGAACAGGGCAACACTTAACAGTACCTTCAGCTATCTATGTGTTTTGGTCTAATAATTGATAGTAGAATATCTGCCTTAGATGCAGCCAGTATTCACTCTTCAAGGTGTGATGGACTATTCTGGATATAGTTTGTAATTCTAAAACCTTACATTTCATTGCACTAGGATCTTTGAGGGTGAATCTGCTTGGAAAAGGATCAGACCAGGAGCCTCCAGAGGTTCCTTTCAACATGAATTATTCTGTTTCTATTTACACCCTCTCAGCTTCAGTGGTAACAGTCACTAGTTACTTAGACCAAAGAAAGGAAAATAAAATCCAGATTTATTTTACTAGAAATTGCATCATAGTTTAAAAAAAAAAAAAAAGAAGAATTGATAACATCAGTGACATAGTTTTGGGGTTGGAGGGTTTTTTCCATAGTGCTGACAACATTTAGAGGACTATTCACTTGGGCTAATGTTAGCTGAGGGAGGCTGATCCCATCTAAAGTTAATGGAGAGGAAAAAAAGCTTCTCTAGAGTGGTAAGCATTAGCCACTTTGAATCATCCTCTGGAAAAGCCTATTTCTTTTGACAGACTACAGACACAACCAGGGAGCTAGTTTGCATAAAGCTAACATTAGCCTATGTGAATAACTCTCCCTTTCCCTATGGCATTACTCCTGCAACAGTCTACACTATTTGTGTTAATATTTGGGACACCACTAATCATCCAAGCCAGATTTCCAGCAGACTTGATTCTCTTTGACGCATATTGTTGAAGATGAAAAAGTAATGAGTATGTTAAAAATTTTTCTTCCAGCCTTTGCAATTTTGCACTTTCTGCACGATCTTAGATATCTTTTCTGGGTTACCAGCATTTGTGCCAGGGATGGATATGGCCTTCCCCAAAAAGGCCTTGTGAATGCTATTCTCTATTTTTAAGACATTCCATGTGGTTATGTTTCTAAACAAGCGATGCACAGAAACACCCACGTTTGTAGCTAGGGCTGTGCATGCAATTTGTGTGAGGATCCTAAGCACAGATGCCTGTTAGGCATCCTGATAACACATCTAGCACACAACCCTTTGCAAATATGCCGTGTTATCTCTAGGCAAACCGACGAGCATTTGGTGGCAACCAGCATTCTGAAAATTAACAGAGAAGGGACATCAAAAGAAGAATAATGCAGTGTACAAATTGTGTTGTAAAATATGCTTTCTTAGAGTACCCATAAGTCTTTTACAGACCTCACTAAGCATGATGTGCTGGGGTAACAAATTAAAATAAAGAATGGAATTAAAAGTGGGAGGAAAAAGAAAAAAATCAACTAGCAGAGCCCAGCGGCAGCCTGGCAGGCCAGAGAGAAAGATAGATTTCTGGGCCAGGACTGTAATGAGGAAGGAAAGATTCTCAAGCAGTAATCACTGTGCTCTTTACCACTGACTCACTCATCTTTAGGCAAATCAATACGTCCTTGTTTATCCATCTGTATAAACATCAGCCTTCTGTACCCTTAGAGAACTTGTTCTTTTCCTGCTTTGGGGTTCATGGATACATACTTTTAGTTAAGGGTAGACCTGTTGTTTCTCTGCAAGATTTTCTGTGCTCTATCTAACTCCAGTTTTCCTACTTTTGTGAAAAAAATTGCTTTTTTTTTCTTTCCATCAAAGCTGGATGGCTCACTGGATTAGGAATAAAGAAAGATACTCTATATTTCTAAGTCTGACACCGATCTCTGTGGTGCTGAGCAACTCCCTTCACTTTTCTGTAGATGACTCACCTCTCCCTTCTCTGTCTCTGCCTCTGTCATCTGACTGTACTCTCCAGTGTGTCTCCAGTTTCTTATTATACAAAGTGCCTGTCAACACTAAATTCACTTGAAGCCATAGGTTTTAATGTGATGCAAATGATAAACAATAATTTATTTTAAAATTTAAAGCTGTGCATGTGTACATGAAAATTCTGACACTTTGCCCTAAATTCTGCTGTAACAAGCCTTTTCTGTTCTGTTCTCATTCTAATACAATACACTTTTTAAACAAAAATGCATTTATTTAATGCAGTTATGAACCTACTTAATAAATCTACAACACACCAGAAAACAACTGCAGGATACCCTGTTACTTGTTACAGAGATAGTATTTTTTTTAGTAGAGAAGGGAATTAACCTTGCGGACAACATACTAAGTGAAGTGATAAATTCATCATCCATAGGATTTGGGACTGGATGTCTTTCCAAATGATACAATCTAATTCAGCCATCAGTTGTTAACCTGAATAATTCTCTTTACTGCTTGAGCTAGTGGTAAAGATTCTGCAGCATCTGTTAAGAGGAGAACAGACTCATGATATTAGAGGTTCATTCTTGCCTTAAAATATATATGCCAGTCAGACTCCTTTAAATATCTCCTGGCAAAAGACTTGTTTCCAACCACTTTTTTTTAGCATAGGAGTTGAATGCACTGGAGACATCACCCTAATAGAGTTATGCTTGCCAAATGCCACAAAACCAGACCACTGGCTGATGTGGCTCATATTTGAGAATATGTGAGGAGTTATTGAGGGCTAGGTAGGAAGAAAGCTAAGGGTCATCTCCAGGATGCTATGATCTGATAACCAGGCACAAAAGAAATTGCTGTGTTATGATCATACTGGACAACATACAGTCTATGTAGCAGTAGTGTGTGGTTCATCAGCAAAAGCAGCTGCGGAGCTGCAGACATCACTAATGTTTGAACGAGCTGTGAAGTAGGTATCTGACAGCTTTATTGCCCTGATTTGTTTCCATCAGCATTCAATAAACACCAATTATTGGGAAACCTTATTGATGGCTTCCGTGTGGCATGATTAATGCATTGCCTGCAACTTAAAGTGTTCAAAGTCTGTGCAGTGTCCTGTGAACTTTATTGCTTCAAGGGTATTTAAGGTTCTTAAGACTGGAACTTAGAAACGGATCAGAGATCAGGGACGTATATGTCTATCAGCACTGTAGTCCATTTCTGTGTCCTTAATCATGAGTCTTATGCTTTATTCTAGGAAGGAAATACCATTCACAATTTCAGATTCTTTGTTTATACTCTTCTGTCAAATTCAATGTTGGTAGAGAAAAACCTGGTCCATAGTTTGATTCATGGAGTAAGAACATGCCTCCCAGGCTTTAGCTGCTCTGAAGAAGAAATGCCCCATGCAGCAATTTCATTAAATATAATATATTTTGTTTGATACCCAAGTAAGCTGCACTGGATGCATGTTGGGAACATGTGTGCATCCAAGTTCCTTCATTCTTTTTCACTGTTTTCAGAGGTCTGTATCACCACTGTGGAAACTTTCCCACTGTGATAATTTTTCATCCAGCAGGCAGAGTCAAGGGCAAAAGGGTGTGAAAGATCGTAAAGGACTACTGTATATACCTATATAAACATGTTCAATTTGAAGTCCTTATCTGATACACTAACCCCACTTTTTTCTGCAGACTGCATAGAAAGCAAAAGGAACACAAGAGAGACTTAAATTGGAGAAGTACATCACCAAATTTCATCAATCTGCATTTCTTCTTCATCAATCCCTATTCTTCTTTGCTTTCCTGAATATTTTAGATTAGTTCAAAATGTGATCTTTCACAGTTCAATAATATTTGAATAATGCCCTTATGAAAAATGAGTATAATGACTGAAATGCTGTAGGAAATTAGAATTTATTCAAATGCACCTGCAGTGGTAATAAAGTACAGTTTATCAGCAATAAACTTATTCTATATAAATGAATGTGGATAAAAAGAAGGACTTGCCTGAATTTATTTCAAATTGCATTGTTGCATCTTCAGAAAGAGTTATCTTCATCCAGTTGGACTCTGTTATGTTTATAGTTGAAGCTAAACTGTGCTTTTGGAATGTTGCATTCTTTGTTGAATTTGAGATAAATAAAACAAAACAAACAAAAACAAAATCCCAAACAAAACAAAAACAAATAAGAACCCAAAACACAAAACAAACACAAAACACCAAAAACAAACAAAAAAAGCCCCAAATATGAGGAAAAAGTGATCTTTCACAATGTTTATATTGTTCACCAGTGCAAAGTCTGTAGTTTAGGTGAACTGGTGTTTTGAGGATTTTTGTGTGTGAATAAATTCTATTTGAAGAGGTGAGGGTGAAACACCACGAATAGCATTAGTTTTAGTCATCTCACAGAAACACCAGGAAGTGTAAGAGTCAAGAAATCAGCATGTGTGAAGAAAGTATCAGGAGCAGCAGAAACTCGACTAGTAGAAACGTTCTCAGGGAATTAGAGGTGAATTTGATTCAAACCCAGTGCTCTCAAAGGTGTTCTGAGCTAGTTTTCCAGTTGCGTCTGTTTTTTTAGGTCAATATTATAGTGTAGGTTGATTTGCTTTGGTCTGATCTGTGTCCAGGAAGAATGAGTGTAGATTGTGTGGAAACTAGAGGTGAGAGAAAGACAGCTTTTCATGTTTTGGATATAAGAATATGAAAGTTGCTAAATCCAGTTGACAAAGAAACTTGTACTCCATGCTGTATTCCATTACAACTTGTTTAGGGGAAATCTCAAAAGGAAAAGAAAAATAATCAAAACTACTGGCTCGCTCAAGCTATTTCCCTCATGCCACTTTCAGCATGCTATTTAAATCACCTTTTCTTAAACTGAATTCTGAATTCCTATGTGCATAATGTTTTTTTCATAAGATTAAATCAGTTTATACAATTTAATATCCTCATCAGCATAGGAACTACATGGAACTACCACACGATTCAAGATCTGTATGTGGAGAAACATCAGAATCAAATATTTAATCCGGTTAGTTTCAATGCTGAATGCTGAAACACTGTGGATGCTCAGGATCAGTCATACCTGCAGCAATCTGTATAAGCATTAAAATGAAGCTGAAGGCACCTATGAAAGCTTTGGCTAGGAAATTTAATCTTTTGAGGACAGAAGGGGTGGTGGTAGGTCTTGACTAGCATAATGACCCTTCAGATGGCATTGTGTCAGAATGGGTGGGTCGTTCAGATTCCTAATAGCTGGTGTGTGTAACTATTGGGTTTGGGGGTTTGTAGCAGGGAGCTACAAGGGTGGCTTCTGTAAGAAGCTGCCAGAAGCTTCCCCTGTGTCCAGCAGGGCCAATGCCAGTTGGCTCCGAGATGGACCCTCTGCTGGCCAAGGCTGAGCGCTTTGGCAGTGGGGGCAGCACCTCAGGGATAACAGAGGTCAGAAGTGGAAAATAAACCGGCCAAATAAACTGCCAAGGCCAGTGAAGAAGGAGAGGGAGGAAGTGCTCCAGGTGCTGGAGCAAAGATTCCCTTGCAGCCCCTGGTGCAGCCCATGGAGGTCCACGGGACAGCAGAGATCCACCTGCAGACCCTGGAGGATCCCACAGCAGATCAGGTGGATTACTTAAGGAGGCTCTTTTTCCTCTTCCCTAGCATGCATTTTCCCTTCTAGAAGTGATGTTGCAGTCTAAATCAGTAAATCCAAGCTTTTCTAAATAGAACATTTTGGAAAACCTCGTGTTTTCTCCCTGTATTTTCTGGAATGTAGTCATTTTTTTCACAGTGTGAAATGCGAAAATAAAAAAAATTAGTCAAGTCTAAATTTAGTGCTGGAGAGATCAGTAAATTAGAAGGAAAGAGAAGATTGTGTGGCAACTGTATCCTGCTGTTACCTAGATATTCCAAAGCATTTTAAGGTGAAGCTTGCACTATCACTATGAAATACATGAGCAGCTCTTATGCTTCTCACACAGGCTGAGAAACAAAAAGAGAGAGGGGGAGTGTCATATCATATGTAGTGTAGATAAGGAAAAGTTCAGTTTTCAGGTGTCAACTTTCCCTACTCCAGAAGGTAGTAGTGCTGTATTGTGAGAGGGCTCTTTCTATAGTCTTGCCATTCAGAGAGTTTATCTGAATCCCTGCTCAGTCTCAGAAGGTATTTGTAACCTCAGAACAGCCTTTTCTTTTCCTTTGTATTTCTGTTTCCTTTTATAAATGAGGTAGGTGGTAGGTTTCTACTTCATGGAATATTAGGATATTTAAGAGCAAAACAAAGAGCAAAAAAAACCCCAGACTGTTAATGATTGTTACACAATTTGCGTATTACACAGAAAAATAAAAGTACAAGAGAAGAGGAAGCAAGAACAGAGTTATTCCCTGATGAATCAGGGTCAAGTCTAAGAGATCAATATGAGATTTGTACTTCATATCAGTTTTGTCTCTGTGAAACTAGAAATGTCAGATCAGTACTTGGCCCTCAGATGAAAACATACGTTGAAATTGTAATAGGTTCCTTTTCTATCTGTGGTTGTAAAATAAGTGTAGCAAAGAACATTATCTAATTCATTCCAATAATGAAAATTGTCATCAGACAGCAGTATGTCAAAGAAAACAAAATATCATCTCTGAAGGGACTGCACGCGTGAGTCTGTCACTAGAAGTCCCAAGAGAGAGAAGGCTCTTATAATGACAAAATACCATGCTGGGTTTAAAAAATATCTATATAAGCACTATAATTGCTAAATGGGGAAAAATAATCCCAGCTGTATCATAACTGATACTTGAAAAAAAACCCTAGCTTCTGAATACTTCCTTTTTTTCTGGTCCAACTGAATAAACTCAGTTTAAAAATGAACAATACTAGAATGAAATATCTGGAAAAAAATCCTCACTGCAAAGGATAGTTTGTTTTTTTGGGGGGCAAGGGGGTGATACGTAAGTTGGGAAATTCCGCCTTTCTAAAGGTACATTGGTGCTGCTTGTGCTGCTCTGAGTCAGTAAAGGCCAAGGTTGGTGCTGAGATAATGGCAGAGGAGGGAAAACCGTCTAAAGCCTGGTTACTAAAGTGCCTCATCAAAGACAATGAGAGCTTTGGGCATGGGTTCCCAGAGGGCTAATAGTTCCCTTTGAGAGCTGTTGCCTCTTCTCACATGCTGTCTCCAGCTCACTGGGCACTGGCTTCTAATTTGAGACTCCAGCCCTGACAGTAGAATTGCTATATCCACTTCCTGCCTTTGAAACAAACTTATAAAGTGTGGCATTTCTCCATTTTTTGCCTGAATCACGTCTCATTCAGGGCACAGATTAAGAGAAGGCAGGGCTCCCTGGGTGCTGCTCAGCATCACAGCTTCCGTTCTGCTGAGGGAGTTGTCAGATGCACCAGGTAAACAGCCCCTCTGAAGAGCTGTGCTGGAAGAGCCAGAGGGAAGCTGTGGCACTGGCACTGCAGTGGGACTGCAGGCATGAGCACAGGGAAAGCTTTTGCAGGCTGAAATTAGTCTCAGTTAATTGTTACTACCACCAACAAATTCGGAGAGGGAATAACCTGCTGAAAGTTGTGCACAGGGAAACCAGAGAGGAATAAGGGTGACAGATACAAAAGTGGGAAAACGAGATTTAATATGATGACTTCAGGCATCTGAACATCAGTGTCGCTGTAAAGCTTAGATCCTAAGTATAACCTAGTCTGGAAACACAGAGGTATTTACTGAGTTGTTTGGATTGCTCCCTGTTCTTAATTAAAGGATAATATGAGCTTTATTAAAACTTAAATTACTGCATGTCAAAGACATTACTTGGCATGGAAGAAACTACTTTGCCAGTAAAGGGAAAATACTGATATCAGAGAGATGATAGATAATAACAATAGCGTATTGTTGTTATGTTTTTATTTTTGCTGCAATTAAAAAAGCAGGTCTGGAAATAGGTTTTGAATGTGTGTGGGGGGTAATACCTCCTCTAATGGCAAAGTTCTTTAATAGGTGACCTCAAAAATTAAAAAATTAATTAAAAAATTAATGTTAAATGTTCCAAAAGATTTTCTTTATTTTCAAATATGAAAGTTTTGCTTATTTATAGTTAAGGTTTCCTACAGTTTCAAATAAAAATGTATCTAGAATCTTCTATTTAAGGAAAAATAGCAGACTCACCACTAAAGTTTTAAAGTGGATGCACTTCTAGCTACAAAACTAAACTGTTTTCCCTCTTCTTGCTCTCATTATCTTCCATCCCCTCCACCTTCTTCCCTCTCTCTTTGGCTGTTCAAGAGAAAGGAATATGAAAGAGGTGAATTTTTAGCTTTCATATTTAAAGTAAATTTTGGCATGTACCAGTCTACTGTTTACCAAAAAGCTGTTGTAACTAGTTTCTCGATGTCCTTCCAAGTTTTTACAATGGAAAAGCTGAGGGATAATGGGTTTTGTGTTTGGAATGAATAGCCAAATAAGTAGATCTCAAGGTTTTTTACATCCCAGTCTCATGATTCTTAAAATATATTCAAATCATCTTTATGATGAACCTGAAGTTTTAAAATCATAATTTTTTTCCTTCTCAGTTATTCTCACAGGTATCCGTCTTTCTCTTCCCTGCCACAATGTGTTCCAAAAAAAATTTGTCAACGTGTGCACATGAAGATGCAGATTGTTTGCATTTTATGCAAGATTCCTTAAGTGGTGTCATGAAAAGGGAGATCACAGTTCAAAAAAGGTGTCCAACATCTGCCTTGCCAGAAAAGGGGACTGAGTCTACCAAGCAAAGGAAGGAAGGGAAATGGGATGAATCTGCAAGAAAGTGTAGGGTTAACTGCTTCTCAGTCCTTCCATGTGATAAATTTGAAGTTAAAGAAAGCAAAAGAAATAAAAGAACCCAAGTGATCCTTCTCTCTACTGGCCTTCCGAGAATTATCTGATGGCAGCGTTTATGGGGAGCATCTGTTTGCAAGTGCTCTATAACAGTAACATTTGTATATCATTCCACGAAGACATGTCAAACTATTTCTAATACCTGTAACATGCCTTTTTGCTGACCTTTCTCAGCCCGGTTTGGTATTTATCATGGAAATATTTTCTGAAATGATTGATGTATTTGGATATTGTTTGTGTAACCAGAGTAGGAGAAGGTGTCACGTTGTTTGTAGAAGGACAAGAGCAGAGGGAGAATCATGGGTTTCTGTGCTATAAGCAACTTTTGCTATTTAAACTCATCCAGTCCTGCAAGAGAAGTTTAGACATGTTGGAACATTTTTTGGTGCCATATTGAAAAAGCTATGTAAGGATGGCACTGATAAATAGAAGGAGAATGTCCTCCTAACATAACATGGAGGAAGACAACTGGATGATGAATTTTCATTCATGCTGGGTTGTTGGGTGTACACATGAAGTGATTCCTCGGGTAATACCAGTTGTGTCCCATATCACACATCTCAATATTGTCTATGCCAATAAAAGGCACCACAGACACCTTTCAGCTGCCTCGGGTGTGTCCCTTTGAGACTGGAAGAAGTAAAAGTCCCAAGTCATTATCTCAGAAGTGATACAGGGTTCTCAGGTTAATTTCTCTGATATCTTTGTGTTTTACTGTGATTCATGACTGTCTGTTTTTGTCCCCAGTTATTCAGTTCAGTGGAGTTTGGCAGAAGATGGCTGCTTCTTCATGAGGGAGTTGCACCAAACAGGTTCTATTGGTAAGAGCAAAAACCTCTTCCTCATTTCCTAGACACAACTTGCCCATACATACAGAGATGTTGAAATGAGGTCTCAAAGGCAATGTGGCTGAATGCAACCTGCACTGCTGATTTGTTGAGATTAATTTAGAACTGGTATGAAAGAGGCACTGTGTGTTTATATGACACTTGAAAATTGGGTCTTTGATCTAAGGGTGATGCACAATTGAAACATACTGAATAATAGTCTGAAGAAAGCACTGTTTTGGGATAGGAGAGTGAAGACTTCAGTCTGGTCCTGCTACAATTAAGGGCCAAAGCCTGAAGTCTTGGAATCTTTGAGGATACTGGCATTTTTGCAGTATTCTACAGTAGCAGTAGATTCCTCTAGTGGCTGGTGATACGTTTTTAACTACTGTTAGACCTATGTAGTCCTTGAAAGTTAATGACCACTGAACTAGAGGCACACACACTTCTTCATTATGAGCTTGAATCACGCTTCAGTAAAGCTTCTAAGCAGCAGTGAAGTGTTTCCAGTCAGATTTCCAGCTGTATGAATCAGCCATGCCTAAGTTCCTCCTGCTGAATCTTTGAATGTCAGTAGTTTTACAGCAATGGCAAAGGATTTGATTTGATGCCAGCGTTACCTTGCAGAAGTATCATGGCTCTTTGTCACAAATGCAAGTTGAACTCTTTGCTGAGTTAGTGTGTGCCGTACACTTCGTATCTAAATTCACTTAGGGGCATTACCTACATGGCTGTGATAGAATTTGAGGCATATGGGGCATCTGTAATGCATGAGTTGACTTAAATTATGTAGTCCAAATCAAAGATTTTGGTTTTTCTTGTGTTTTGTCTTATTTCTCTTTTTGCTTACGCTGGTGTAAATCTGTGAGACTTCTCATCAATTCTTCATGGAAGCAGCAGTCTGCCTGTGAGCAGAAGTGGGCTTATGTCTTGTGAATATGTCTTTCAAAGAGAAGCTTTTGATGAAATAGCTTGAAATCAGGAGGAGCTGAACCCAATGATTAAAATGAGACCCCCGTTGTAATTTCTAAACTCTAAATTTATGCCAAACCCACAGGTTTTGAACATATCAAGATTTGGAAGTGGTTCAGTCAAATATTTTCTTTTAATTTATAAAAAAATAAGAGCTCTAGGTCAAATTTACTTCTAAAGTTGAATTTATATTTGGTCTGCAAAGGATATACCAGAGATTTTGTTTGCTGCTCCTGCCTTTTAATCCTTTCTCAGAACCTGTGTTAGCTGAAGCTTTTGCAAGCTAAATTCCATTTTTAGCTTAAATTCATTTTTATGTAAGTGTCTGTATAGACAGACATTGTGTGTATTTGTATCACTATTTCTTTCCTGTAGGACTCCTAGCAGGGTCTCAAAATGTCAGATGCAAACACACAGCTCTACACATCTGCTTTTTTCTGGGCTAATAAAAGCAGAAAGTAATAGAAATCTGGGTATCCAGTCTTTGAGATGTCCAACAAAATTATAATCACTGAAGAGGGTCAGAGAGATGGAAAGACTGTCCCTGTATCCCCATATCCTGTACAGTACTCCCAACCTTTTGAAGTTTCCTGTCATTGCTTACAGATCTGGTTTATTGTAAATTGAGCTGATGGATGCAATAAAAATAATGATGAAAATTATAATTTTCCCTTTCTATGGAGTTCAAATTTGAAGGCCTCTTAGAACTGAACAAATAAGACAACTCTGGCTTGGAACTTCAAAGACAAAGAGTAAGTTAAAAGATGAAAAGATGTAACCACCCATCTAACTTCCCTTACAGCCAAAAACAAAGCATGGAACTGCAGGTCTGTATTTTCACCTTGGGCAGAATGTCCTTTGTATAAGACATCTCAGTGTAAGCTAGACTGTACTTTTGCTATCAAAAGTAAAAATAATACAACTTGTGGAGACAGTGTTGCATCTTATTCTGGCTTATTTATTATGACAATCATCACCCTGGGAAAAAAAACCCACTGTTAACTGCAATTCTATGGACACTGTCTGTCCTCAAACCCATTCATAGTAGAAAAGACCTGTGCATGTGTAATTGAGAACCTGTGCACCACAGAGAGCAACACTGGGCTTTTCTCTGCACTTCCATTCCTGTGCAGCCAAGAAACCTGAGGATAAAAGAGGCACTGAAGTGCTGAAGCAGAAGGGCAGCCCTTTGCACTCAATATGTGGCCACTGCTGACTCCCTGTGCAAGAAAAGCAGAAGGGAGCTGGAATATAAGAGGGTGCAGGAGTACAGTTGAAATCCAAATTCCTGCAGCAACATCTCTGTATTTAGTGCTGGTGTACAAATCGAGTAAAGCCTTGCTCAGTGTCCTATGGTTTGTTGTTGGTCGGAGTTTCTTTAATTAATTATTTTGGCTAGGAAATATGCAGTATTATGAATCTGAAAAGTCAGAAGACTGACTTCAACTTCACTTATTCTTAAGAGCAGAAATAAATAGTGAGGTAAAATATCCCAAAGTCACAACTTTTCAAGAAAAGCAGAATGTGAGGTTACTCCCTCCTGTGCCGGGTGCTTTCTCTAATTTAGATGTGTTTGAAGGAATCAACCAGGACACAGCAGTAATGGGCAGAGAATGATGGATATTTTCTGTTATCTAAGGAAGGATGAGGAGTTGTTTTAATACAGATTGCTTCCAGTACTGTCTAAACTAGGACTTCTCTAAAATCAGAAGACACAAAGCAAGACCCGCAGCTTCAGGCCTCTTTGAGGCTGCATTTAGTTACACTGCTTCTTTTGATAGGAAGAGTCATCTGGAAGACTTTAAACTTTTACATGGATTTGAAGGATTGGTGAAACCAAAGATGCATTTTCCTTATTGCTCACTGATATTTTCATTGCTATTTTACTCTCTCATGTTGTCTTGCAAATAGTTTGTGGGTCACTCTTAAGTCTTGTGAATAAACACCACTGGGATTGCTAGTTTTAGTCTTGAGAAGGCTCTACCTGCAAATGCTGTCAGAGAATCTGTAGTGTCTTTTACAGCTGCATTTCTTATATAAGTTTCCAAGAGAACTTTCTTCTTTTTTTGCTTATTTTTTGGCTGCTCCATGAAACACTGCCTTCTACTGCTACGCCACAGAAATTTAATCCCCTGAAGAAAAACACTAAAGAAATCTGATAATGCATACTACATAACTCTGAGAAAACACTTTGTGTGGACACAACTCAGCTCCTTGTAACTAATAAGTATTTTGTGTTCTTGCATCCTCTCATGAAGAGGAGTCATTAACATGGAAATAGAATATTTGTTTATTCAGAGCTCCTCTCTTCCCCCTTTCAGTCTTCCACCTGCAGCTCTAAGTGGTGTCGTCGCATTCACACTTGTGATGAAAGAAATGTAATGTCACTTTGTGGAGGTAGATATGAGACATGAACAGATGAACTCAAGCCTTTAAAATGAGAGGCTACTGGAGTATTCTTGTCTTAAAAATACCACCAAACAACAAAATAAAACAAATGTAGAAAAAGGGGATCTGTAATCTTCTAGCTCATTAAAAGGTTGTAAAGACACATTTGTGCTGGGCAGGATTTAATGATGGACCACTGTAA
The DNA here is from genome assembly GCA_013396775.1 of Cephalopterus ornatus. Classification (NCBI taxonomy): domain Eukaryota; kingdom Metazoa; phylum Chordata; class Aves; order Passeriformes; family Cotingidae; genus Cephalopterus; species Cephalopterus ornatus. The sequence goes on from VZRE01010075.1 coordinate 433,322, forward strand.
AATTGAAATCTCTAATAATTGCTGGAATTTGGGTATCGTTACGTATCTGTTTGCATAATCTAAGCACGTGAAAGTGGTATACTGAGGAAAATGTAATCCACTTAGAGAGTCAGCCACGTTATGTGTCAGATGGAGACATGAAAGAATCCACACTGCATACAACCCCAAGGCATGGCAGTTCTGCACCGTATCAACAATTTTCATGTTTTTTATAATTTCTCTGGCAACTTCTTGAGATTTTGCTGTTAAATGTACTATGACAAAAAATTATGTGAAAGGTATCAAGGTACTTGGTAATTCTAGAACTGTGCTCTATGAAAATACCCTACTTACTAGGAAGGAGTATTCTAAGTGATAAATACTTCATCAGGGTAATACAGGAACAGCAAGTTAATATAACATGGATTTTTGCTGATAGCACAGTGTTTACTGATGTAGTTGACATTACGGGAAGAGAATGCAGTAGATCCTAGTTAAAAAAGTTGGATAAATGCTTTATCTAAATTCTTCTGAGTTTATTTTTGTGATACTTGGTCATTTTTGACATACATTCCTATGGTGGAATTGTGGTGGTGAAAATGCTGATTTGTAGTGAATACAAATGACAACACATTGGCCAATCAGTTATGTTGGGAATTACATTCCTTGTTTTCTTCCTTTTTTATAGGGGTCCAGTCATCTAGTCAAAGTTCACTAATGATACTTGTGACTTGCAAATCCAAATATCCATGAGCAGTAGTTGCAAAAAACCTGGTCAAAATGCATATAGTTCAATATGGCTGATATATATATGCAAACATTCATTGCTTATTAAAAGCCAGGGTTTTATTCTAGTCCTCAGATCAAGTCATGCCTTCCACCAGAAATTATTTTCTGAAAGTCAGTAAGTCAAGGTATCACAATTAGAGCTGTCCTTAAAAAAATAAGAACAAAAGCTTAAAAATCTCATTAAAATATCTGGAAAACGTAATGTTTTTTTTAATCAAAATGAGACGTTTCACTTTTTAATTCTAATTAAAACCTAATCTTGTAAAACTTGGAGGGGAGAGGGAAGAAATAAAACCAAATAATAAAAGTGTCTTAAAAACTAACATGAAATGAACAATACAAAAGCCCAGCTAGTAAATTATATCGTCAAGTTATAATCATTATCTGTACAGTGGTATTGATTTTATTTTTTTACTTATTTGAGTATTGTACACAGTCCAGCAAGTGGGATAAATACAAAAGAAATAAAACTCCATACTTCAACAAGGTCAGAGAGCTGTAGCACCTTTCCTTTGAAAACAGTCTGAGAGAGCTGGGTTTGTTCAGCCTGGAGAAGAGAAGGGTCTGGGGAGACCTTAGGGCCCCTTCCAGTAGCTACAGGGGCTACAAGAGAGCTGGAGAGGGATTTTTGACAAGGACATGGAGTGATAAGAAAAGGGGTAGTGGCTTCAAACTGAAAAAGAATAGGTTTAGAATAGATATTGAGAGGAAATTCTTTACTGTGAGGGTGGTGAGGCCCTGGCACGGGTTGCCCAGAGAAGCTGTGGCTGCTCCATCCCTGGAAGTGTTCAAGGCCAGCTTGGATGGGGTTTTGAGCAACCTCTTTTGTGGAAGGTGTCCCTGCCCATGGCAGGGGGTTGGGAACTAGATGATCTTTAAGGTCCCTTCCACCCCAAACCATTTTTGATTTCCAGTAGGGTCATTAGTTCATAATGTTAATGATTCCCTGAAGAAATTAAAGGAGATGTGTCAGTTGGGTAAGAGATGTTTCTAGGTCTCCACTCTGTCTTGTGTTTTCCTGAGTATAAGAAGGAGAAGAAAATGGAGGCAAATATTGTAAAAGAAGCAGCCAACCAACCTTTTCCCTCAAATAATACAAAGATATGCACACACACTGAAGGAGAAAAGAACTGGTAAGCAGCTGGGAGGACAGATGAGTAGACAGGGCTATATTTGTGTTTCTTATATGAGTAGTGGCAAAGGAAGTTAATCTTCAGAGTATAATTATAGAGTATACATCTTTTCCAGAGGAGGCTGGAGACTGTATTTTAAAAGCTCTGACTGTGTTCACTGGAGCAGCTGAAAGAGATGAAAATTAAGGGGATAAAGTGTCACAGCCCTGCTAAAAACTTCATTGTATTTAAGCAGTTGAAGTGAGCTGGGCAAACTGTCCCAGTGTTCTTATCAGATCTTGGCTTGGTGAGATTTGCACACCCACCCAGGTGGGCTGAAGCAATTTAAATGGCACAGTATCTGGGCTGTTTACCAATGATGCTGTGTATGGCTGAACAAGACCTTTAATCGCTGCAGGGCAACTGCTGGAGGCTGATGGAAAAGGTGCCAATCAAAGTGCATTGTGACAGTCTCTCCACAAAATCATCCACTTGATCTAGCACACAAACCATATTCTATGAGTTGAAGTGTACCAGAAATTTAATTAAAAATGTATGTATTTCAGAGCTTAAATAAGGTGGATATGGGCACATGCCAGAGGGACCCATGTCAGTTTTCAGGACATCTGAATTAAGTAACTGATTGATGGGGAATAGCAAGAGTTTTAGGGCTGGCCTTCTGCTTCAGCACTTCAGTGCTTTTTTATCCTCAGGTTTCTTGGCTGCCCAGAAATGGAAATGCATAGAGAATTTTCCTTGGGTTTATTGTTGGTTTTGGGGTTTTTTTTATTTGTTTGTTTTGGTTGGTTTTTGTTTGGTTTTGGGGGGGTTGTTTGTTTGTTTTGTTGTTTGGTTGTTTGGTTTTTTTAATTCCCTGCATTGAACACCAAACATTTGTTTCCAGTTTGGCTTTGGGAGAAAGTCAGAGTGAAGGTCTATCCGTAACTCTGTCTGTGATACAAATGAAATTTCCCAGATTTATTTTGGGAATTAGGATTTTATTCCTGTCTGGCTTCCAGAGTTACAAACTCCCCAGCCCCATGTGGATCAGCAAGGACAGAAAAAAGACATGCAGCATTCTCTTTCTCTTGCTGTTAAAAACTCAGTTAGACTCTGGATTTATGATAAGGATTAGTTCCTAAGAAACTGAGGTCCAAAATACATGATTTCTTCTCTGGATAAGATTGAGAGAATTGTGAAGTCACACAGCAGCAGTCGGTAGCCCTCTGGTCGACTGAGTCTAAAATAACCAGATCCTCTGGTTCCAGCAGTCTCTTGTAACTCATAATCAAATCAGGATTCGTCAGAGCAAAATACAACTCTTCAGTCCCAAATCCTTGGTTTGGCAGAGTTCCACCGTGTGAGTGAAAAAGGGTTCTCAGCCCTATTTGCATATCATGGGGACTCTAGAGATGGGTGTAAAATAATAATTGGAATGTTCTTCTAAAAAGTCATAACTGAGCAGAATCTTGACTGTTTACCTGACTGCCCTCTTCCTTCCCCTAGAGTCTTGTTCTCCAGTTTTGAATAGGGAGAATAGGTATATACACCTGAATAAGCTTTTTGAGACCAAGGAGCCCTAGTCTGATTGATGAGTAGGTTGATGTGTTTTGGTTTTCCCAGTTCAGCAGATTTATCTTAAAAAATCATCCAGAGATACTTTATAAACGTGTACAGGCTCCCACGAGCTTCAGCTTCTCTCCATCATCCTCTTTTCCTCTTTAAAGTTCTGCAGAAGTAGGTAGGCATCTGTATACAAGGTTCAAAATCTTGATTTGGGTGCTACTCAGCAGCAGAAGCCTGCAGTGCTCTGCAGGACCTCAGAACCTGTCAGTCACCAACGGGCATTGGGGTAAGCAGCTGACCTCTCTGTGTGCACCTATAAAGGACAGACCTTAAGAAGATGAAGCAGTTGCACACTTAAGCTACTGTGGGTTTGCCTAGATCTGAGTCAGGAAGGTTTCACTGCTATGCTGTGTTGTATGTTTAATGAGCAGAACACTGTGTTAGCAGAGCTGACTCACTCTAAATGACTTGCTGGCCTCCTCCAGAGCTTCCGGACTCGGGGCCTCGGCACTACAAGATGTGTCTTAACACAGTGTGAAATTATGAACCTATTAGACTGTACCAGCAGAGAAGCCATAAGTCAAATATGTTTGGTTTATGATATCTTGGAGCTGAGTTCAGAGGCTATAACTAGGGGGTACCTGCTTCCTTTTCTCCCTTCAAGCCAAGTTGTAGTCTGTTTCCTGGAAGATGTGAAAAAGAGATATAGGACAGGAGGGCTGTTGTAAAATCAGGATCTAATCCTAGTAACTGAATTTTATCCACTTAATTTAGATCGTTATTTTAAGACATTCCTCCCACCCAGTGTTATGAACAATAGATAGCTACCTCCCTGAGAATTCACATCCATCTATTTGAGAGATTTAGCCAAGTTTGCTCTCTGGAGCTTCCCACAGAAAGCTGTGGTGTTACTGCAGCAGAGGTGAGGGCTTGGTTTGCTACTGTCCTCAAAGCTGTGGGGTATGCAGACAGCATGGCTTGGAAGCCTGTGAATAATTGTAAAAAATTATGGTAAGAGTAGAAGGGACTCCCCATGGTCTGGAAATGGCACCACTACCCCCATTTACCTATTCATCTATACTAGTGTTAGCAGCAACAACCACCTGTTTTTCTGTGTCAGTGCTGTGAGGTGGCACAACTAGGAGAGATTGGACTTTACTCGCTTGACTGCTGTTTTCTATCAGTTCTAGAGAGAAGGTGACAAACTGAGTAAAGCATACCGTAGGATGGATTTGGCCCAGTGGCTGCTAGTTCAATTGCACAAAGTGGTGTCTGATTTCATCTGATTGGACAATGTGGGAGAGAATAGAGCAGAGATGTGGAAGGGAAAATCTAATTAAATTAATGTCAGGGCAGATTAATTAGCCAAATGTAAAGAAATGAAGTGCTGATTTATGCCTATCTGGAATCTGGCCCTTCATTTTTAGAACATGTCTGGAGAATGTGGTTAAATTAAAGCTAGAAAGAAGTCCTTAAAGTATGTTCCAGGAATAGTAGAATCTGTGAAATTTCACATAATAGGGGCTGAACTAAAGAAACCACAAGAATTACCTCCCAGCTAAGCTTCCTGGGGCAGATTCACTGACCTCTGCAAGCAAAAAAGGAACAGAGAGTATCTGCGAAGTCCTCATGAAGTCAATATAGTAGTAAAAGAAAAAAGAGCCTGGAGGACTCTCAGGCTCTATTTTTGTCTCGACCACACAGCAACTGTGTGATCTTGGTCAAATCAATGAGTCCCTGTGTTCTTGACTAATCAGTGGAGTTTATCTGTAAAGCTGAGAATAAAAATTTTCCTCAGCCCCTATTTCTAACTTGGTCTGCTTGTCTTGTACTTTTCCATAGGTCTTGAACCAATCAGTAGCATTCAGAGAAGGTTACTTAAAGGTTGATTGTCAAGTACTTTTGTATCTTTGGACAAAAAGCTCCCTGTTCAGTGCTACACGTTACTATTTTTATGAATGGCAATTAGGATTTAAAGTGTTACAGAAACATCAGTGGAACCAAAAAATTGATGCTACCGAGGGCTCCATGAACGTCATCCACTGTTGTTGTTTTCATTCTGTCCTTAAAAACAAAAACCTGCCATTCACTAAGTTGGCATAAGCTGTCTGGTTTTTAACGTGAAGTGGTGGGATATGTCCCAGAGGCGGGGGGAAGCTGGTTTTGCACTGGTAAGATTTACGATAAGGGATTCGCATGAATGCTGAGGCTAAAGGAAGATAAATCCCCAAAGGCAAATTCTACCAATAATTGAATTACAAAGCCATTATCATGTGCTGAACAGAGCAACTTTATAGCTCTATTGTGACAGGGTAAAGCTTGTTAGAATATTTATGTTCGTAGGACAACTTTGGCATAAGGATCCCTAAGAGAGAGATCCTATTCTACCTGTCTTGTTGCAGCTAGTTACTCTTTCTGTGTCATGCAGTATATGTGGAGATGGGGATGTGCTCAAATTGGGACTGGGAAAAAGGAATGCTGAAGGTCAGGAGACATCTCAAAATAAATAACATGTTAAGAACAAAGTCATCTGCAGAATGCAACAGAGGCAAATGAGCATTTTTAATGATGACTAGTCATCATTAAAAATCAAAATGGCCAGAACTTTATGGATCTCATTCCATCCACCTTAGTAGAGCCATGCTGTTATATGTCATTTATCAGCCATCCTTTGCTGCATGAACAAGTCCTACCTGTTTATTCCCCAAAGAAGGTGAGGTATAGTTATAGGAGTCCTAATTCTGCACTTGTTCATTTCCTCTGAGACATGGGAAAGCTGCATAATGTCTCTGTCCCCATATAAAGAATGAAGGACATTTGCACTGGTTCTGTCTGTGGAAAGGACATAGTAGCATTTCTATTCTTCCAGCCTTTCTTTCTGGGCAATTTGCATTGAAGATTATGTAAAATAACAATGCCTTTTATTGCCTGACTTAAAAGACCTTTGATCTTGACTGCTGTGAGCGTGTATGATACAAGGAATACATATGGAAAGACTGCCATCAAGTTTCTTGTGCATATAGTCCCAGATATGGTTTGACCATGTCTGAAGTCAATTACCCAAAACCAAAAGCACCCAAAGCTGCTTTCCAGAATGCACAAACCCTTGAGATGCAGTCCTTATTGTCTGGTGTTTCGAGTTCTTTGTTTATGAAAAAATGGTGGTTTGAAATTAGGTGAACCAAATGGAAGCTTTTGCTTTCTTCACAATGATGCCTTTTTGCAGTTCTGAGTGGTCTGACTGCCTTGCAAGCCTCATCAGTTCCCAGCATCCATAAACAATTGCTTTTGTCCCTAGAAGTGAAAAAAGATAGAAGAGGTGGAAACCCCAGGATAACAGGGTCTCTATTGAATTTTCTTGGCTCAGAAGAGCTGACAGGCCAAGGAAGCCAAGGTTTTAGAAATGCTTCAGACAAAGAAGATGGCAAGGGGTTGGTCACTACAGAAATATGCCAACTAGCATTTACTGTGCAATGGGCAGTGCCAGGCTGCTTTTGTTTAGCTCAGCCTAGTTCTAAAACAGAGGATGATTTGGAGTCTTTTCCCTTTGCTGCTTCTCACAGTGGATATCAAATCTGCATTCAGAGCAATTACTGCACTGCAGCCACTGATATCGATTTGTGGGGCTCTCAAGTGTAGATGACTACTTAGCAGGCTTGATGATGATTAAAATTTTAGGAAGCAACTTTGTAATAGGACTGCAGGGGTCCTACATTTTTCAAAATGTGAACATCTACAGTGTAAAGGCAGTGAGGTCATTGCCTTGCACTCCGCCTGGCTTTTCTAAATCCTCATTTTCCCTAAAGATTTTTTTTCTTTTTTTTTCCTTTTTCATTTTTCAAAATGTCCAGACAATTATAGCAACAAAACACTAAAAGTTAATCACAAAAATACAATAGGCACTATTCAACAGAAACTATTGCAAGGATATCCCCTGAAGTTTCAGGGAGTATTATGGAAAGCCTGAGATTAAAGGGACACACAAAGGGCATGCTGGCATTTTACCACAAAGTGAAAACATAGACTGTGGTAAGAAGAAAAGTTTGTGGATATATGAGTGTTTGGTCTTTGAGAATGGATGCTGAAAGGGAAGAATAGATTTGAGAAATATGAGAAGAAAGCACTGCCAACATAGTGAACAAAAGTTTGCTCAGAATAGGGAATGGCAAAGAGAAGGCTGCCCACGACATTCAATTACCCCGTTAATTGCAATCCATAGTTTATCTGTAATTTGTCTTTTTAAAGGTAGGTAATAAACATATTTCAGGTCTGTAGTGTTATCTGCTTTGGGACTGTTGCCTAAAATGGAAGAAAAGTTTTCATCGTTGTCATCACATTTCTAAGTTGCAGGTGTTAGGAGATATCAAAAGAAAGGAAACCCTTGAGTAGATGAATAATGTTTATCACCAGTCACGTTTCAGCCATCCTTGTTCTGTATATCCTTGAGACAACTGATGGCCTAATTCTGCCTTGAACTGAAGCTCCTACAGTCCCAATACTGGCTCTTGTAGCTTGAGACTAAGTAATATGCAGGTGACTACAGCTGCAGCCTTATAACTTTCAGGATTTGATGAGTCCTGATTTTTCTATGGTCCTCTTAAATCATCTAAGATTTTTATATAAATTATGGCTCATATCAGCAGTGAAAGCAACAGTGACAATCACATCCCAACCATCAGTGAGATGTATCATTCTGAATTGGCTGTCTTTGCTTGACAAGATGCAACAGTGGTTTTTCTTGGGGTCAGAATAGCACTGTGAGGAGGAAACTCACAAAACACCTAACTGTAGACTGGCATACTTTAATGCAACAGGTTCTTTGCTGGATGAATACCATTGTGTGTCTCTGAAGAGACAAAGTGCTCAAATTCATGGAATATATTCCTTGTTTCTTTGCAGAACTCACATCCCCATGGGAGGATGTGTGAGGTCAGGAGGAGGAATGCATTGACAAAGCTGAACTGTGTTTTCTGTTCTTCAGCCCAATTCCAGGTGGGCTATTTTAATAGTCCAAAAAATACTATTTTAATAGTATTTAAAGCCCACTTAAATAAACAAGAATGAAGAGGAGATATCCCATATTGCAAGCCTAGTCCTTCTTTAGCACTGTTTGTCACTGGCATCTATCTATCTTGAACTGAATTGTAACTAGAAGGCCCAGCATTTTGGCCCTTGCTGATGGTAGCAGGTATAAGAAAAATGCCCTAGGAAGGTGCTTCTTTACCACCCACTTGGTGTCAATTACCAGGAAGCAGAGATTTTAAATGGAAGTTGAATGTTTAGGAGGATAAGACCTTGCCATAAACGTTATTAAAAATGGAGAAGAGGTGAAAGCAATCCTGGCTCAGAGTATTTTCTGAAAATTCAGTTCCCAACAAAGGAGAACTAAAAAACCCAAACCTTTTCTAGCTAGTGAATTGCCACAGATTTTGTCAAGCAAAGCTAAGGATTAATCAGGACACAGATAGCCTTGTTATTGTTAACATTTTCATAATAGTTATTAGTTAATGCACATGATGATTAAGCGCTGGAGGTGCCTCTGATTGCAGTCAGTGGGAACTGAATTAAGGTCTAAATCACTGTTTGAATCTCACTTCTGATTTCCTAAAAAATAATGAGGCTTTGAACAGAACATCTAATTTGTCTATCACTGGAAATGAATGCATGTCTTCCCTCATGGTTCTATTAACTTGGAGGTCAGGCAGCTAACAAGAAACTGGTTGTTTAACCCTTAGCATTAATCTAGGATTATGACTTCAGTGATAGGACTAAGACCAGAAACAAGGCTGATTGTCAGAGATGCTGCTGAGGCTGCTGTACAATGGGATTGGTACATTCTTGCAGTCGGCACTTCCATAATTCAGACTGTCCATCAAACCACTGGCCATTTGGACTCTTCCAGGGAGTTGATGAGGCTAGTCCAGGGGAACCTTAATAATGGAAGCAGAGCTTGGTCCCATAAACGCCTATTTGTCATGCTCATTATCTCTATTTGTTTCTTGTTAATTCAGAGTGAACAAACAGTCATTTTCTGAGTCAATGTGACATTTCTTTTATTAATGGAACACTGTTTTTATTAGATCAGAAGTGATAAAATGTCTCAGGATAAAATGAGTTTTTAAAACTTCTCAATTAATGAGGGAACATTGATCATTAAGAGTGTCAATTAAGCAAATGTGCATAAAATGTCCAATATAAAGGAACAGCTATAATTAGTATGCTGGCAAATACTATTATCTCATCTATTAAAGTCTTCTGTATCCCAGCCTGAAATGCATCCTTCTGACCAAACCAGGAGACACATCAAAATGGCAGGTGCCAATGGGAACAGAAACAGGTAAGTGTCCAGGTGGAAAGAAGTGAAGGGATCAGAAGTAAAGAACTCATAAGTACAATGGCATTGATTAAATAAAATGGTAGAATTTCTTTGAAATATTCAAGTTTATTTTGGGGAGAAGTCCAAAATGCTTTCAAAATTATCAGTTCTTATTTGTGAGTATGAGCTTATGTCCAGTTAAACAGGATCTCCTGTGAAATTAATATCTCAGACACTCATGGTATATGTTGTTTTTAATACCTTTGACTCAATCTCTCTTTTACAGGTCTATGATGGGGAATGGTAGAGAGCCTGATCTTGTGCACCTGGAGGCAAAGACAGTGGATGGTCGTAAGTACATCAGCTTTTAAACATTGTGGTATACTGTGCTGTCCTCACATTCTTGTAACCACACAATATGACAGTAGAAATCTGACTTCTTTTTAGTTGTTCACTCATTTAATATGAGAGATTTGGCTGTTCTAAGTCAGATCTGTCAGAAGACAGGCCTTTCCAGAAAGGCAAAAAGTTGGGCTTAACAGGCTGTGAAAGGAGCCGAGAACAAGGTAAGGAAGAATAGAAGATAAGCAGTAATTGGAGTTACTACACAGAGCGCTTTCATTTCTTCTTACGTGATTTCTGTTGATGGGAACATGACACTGAAGAGAAGTTCCTGCGTCACAAAATCTAGCTGCTGTTTTTTCCACACAGTACGTAACTTCACCTTGTTCATATCTTTATAGTTTTAGCAGACCAGGGATACTCTGCCTTAGGTACTGCGTTTGAAAATACCTTGTTTCTTTCTCATTAGAAACCTTTAAATGACTAGCCTAAGTGTATTTTTCACTGTTCCTGCTTGTTCTGTCGTTGTCCTTCACTTTCATCAGCTCCTTTTCCTCCCTGCTTTGCCTCTTGAGGTGCTTTTTTTTCCATTCCAGTGTCCTCCTTTACCTGCAACTCCAAAATATTCTCCTAATTGACCATAAATTCTCTCAGGCACCCTAAGCCACGCGCTGGCCTTTTCTCCTCCCAGCCATGCTTCCTCAAGGTCTGTCTTTGAGCTCCACTGCTTTGCAGATCCTTCTCCTTGGATTTCTTTCCCACACCATTGGATTGCCTCAGGCAGGCATCACACTGAAAGCCTGGCTGCCATTGATTGTCACTGTAATTCCATAGTTTCCTCAGTAAACAGCAGCTTTGCTGCAACATAACAAGAAGATTTTTACAATTTTCAATACAAAAGTATTAATGATGCATTCAATTAATTACTTTTTAAATGGATAAATTTCTTCCTTGAATTTTGCCCTCAACTGCAATGGTGTTGCTTAAAGTGTGTATTTTGTCACTGTAAATTTGAAAACTATCTGAAAAGTTCATTGTGGGGTAATCTGGTATTTAACTTCTGGAAATTTATCTTGAAAGAGCATTTTTTGGAAGATGAATTTTGGAAAGAAACAGTTGTGATAAAGTTTTAAAGGTTTCCCTGTCAAGATGTGCAAGATAGCAGAAGTGAAAGAATGTATTATCTCTATTTCTTATGATTTATGGTCTATGATTATTATTTTTCCTCTCAATTTTACTTACCTGATATGGCATCAAGGCTGGGGACATGAGGCTCTCTATTTCTTGGGACATGCTAAATGAGAATGAAGTATTCTAACAGGACAGTGTCTATTTCAGCACCAAACACTGCTCTTGTAAGTCATTAAGAATTTCAGGTCATTGAGATGAAGCACTACAAGTGATGTTTAAGGAGCTATGTTTTGGTGATGCTTTTGAGGGATGTTCAGCTCACAGTGGGCAGAGACAGTGCCACCCACCAAATGCTTTGAATGATCTTTTTGAGTTCTTAGGCTGAAATAAGAACATATTGCACAGCTATCACACATTTCTGCAAAACACTTGTCGAGTTCTTAACAAATTAGTAAGCTTTATTACAGCTCTTAAGGTGAAAACCAAAAAGCACGTAAACGAAACTGGATTCACTGAGGAGCCAGGCATACTAGTAAAAAGAATTGTGGAGTAACAAATTACTGCTCAGGAACTGAGTTCAAATGCCTGATTCTGCACGCTTATATTGGCTTATATTGATTAAACCTTCAGCCAGTGGTGACCGCTCCTGCAAACCAGTCATTTGGATGAAGCTTCTGCTAATGAGTCAAAAGGTCCTCAAATCACCTCCTTGGCAGTATAAGAAAATGTGTTGGATTTTCAGTAAGTGCATGCCCTGTTTGGCCTGTTGTTCCAGGGAGTGTTAGTTTCCAGCAGAGGACTATGGTATGTAGCTGAAAGCAGTAACCTTGGAACATATCACAGCATTTTTTGACAGATGTTTGGAAGCACTGCAAGTCACAGGATTTTGAGACCAAGGCAGGCTGTACACGGTCCATTATTCTAGTTATCATGACCAACTTGGTATACACAGGTCTCTTGGCTACTAGAGCTTTGTTTTAAGTACTAAATCAGTCTGCTTTTCCCGCACGAAGTAATCATAAACCTCCAATGAATATAGAAACCTTGACCTCTGGAACGGAGCAGGTGTGCCGCTACCAGTAGAGTGATGGAGGGAACTATGCTGAAGAGAGAAAGATACCTTTTTTCCAGGCTGAGAGTGATTTACAAATAATTTTCTTGAGTTTTTTTATGTTTGGGTTTTTTTGGTGTTTTTAAAAATATTTTTGCATTTACTTATTTATACTTTGTTTGGAATTTCTCTTTTGAGAGTTACCCAAGCGTAAAATTTCAATAAAGGGATTAAATTTGAGAAGGTAGATTTGCCGAAACAAGACAGGGAGAAAGAAGGAAAGAAAAGGGAGTAGTGTGGAAACAGCCACACACCCTGTACAATAAAATAAAAGATTATGAAGTGGAATTATAGGGGCTAAGCAAAAACTTGCTGAACTGAGTATAAATAAGAAAAAACCCTCATCACTCTTGTGCTGGTATATTTTCCAGCAGAAGCTGAATAGTACAACTGCAGCTTTAGGTGAGAAGAAGTAGAAATGTCAGCAGGATACAGGGTTAGCCCTTCTCCCTGACCGAGTCATTTGAGATCATCAGCAACAACCTTAGCATTGGGCATTCTTTGCTAGAGTAACTCTCTATCTCTGCTCTCTGTTTATCATCTGTCTGTGCATTTTATTTATTGTTTTTATTTACATAATGTAAAAGCTTTGCAAGGACCAAAACAAGAGTCTCTTAGCAGGCATAAATCAGTATAACTTCAATGGCATGTTGATTTACACCTGCTGATTATCCGGCTAGCAATGTTGTTCCTGAGTGCATGTTCTCCCTACATTTTTTTTCCCCTCAGGATCCAGAAAAATCCGGACTCCTGAATACACTGTGTCTTATCAAACTAGGGTGCAGGTAAAGATGAACAAAATGAGTACAGTCTGTTCAATGTAGTTGTGTTGATGGAGACAGATTTGCAGGGCTAATCATTGCTATTTATGTTTTTAATCCTCTTTGTGTAAATTTTGGAGAGCACCATGCAAATTTTCATCTAGTGAAATGTGATGGTTTTGTTTATTTTTTAAAGGCTTCAGGCCCAATCCAAGTCAATGTGGGACTGAGAGTATATGGTGAAACTATTTTTTGTGGTTGGAAGAAGTTCATATGAACGTTATCTCGCATTTCCATTTGTATGCTTGGGTCCCTTGTGTTCCACTTGGATTTTGGAACAGGATCAAAGGCGAGCTGGCAAAGTCAGCAGGAATTGTGAATTTTTTTTTGCCTGGCCTCAGGTCAACACCCCAGGAAGACAATTAATCCCCTAAAGTTCTTAACCCTATGATAAGCTTCTCCTTGTTACATTCGCCATCACAGTCAGCCGGCAGAGAGATGGTGGAAGTTAAATAGAGGTTTGCTCAAATGCAACCTGAAGTGCTCTCAGAAGGTGTAAACTTAATGACATGTGGGGTTTAAGTTTGTAAAGAATACACAAGTCCTGAAAGATCCTAAATTAATGGGCTTATCTGATTTTAGCTAGGGAGGGTTATCCCAGTAAGGCCTGATTCAAGCTAATTAACATGGGAGGAAATTTTTATTCAAGTGGGTGCCTACTGAGGAATCCAGTTGGTGAGAATTAGAAAGATAGATTTCTACAAACCATTTGGAAACTAACTGGGTACCCAGTGGCCCTCTACAGAATGGCAAAACTGACTCAGAGGATGCCTAAGTGACCGTTCCTATAGATGTAAAACAGGAAAAACAACTGTTACATTTATGACATGCATTTGCTTATTTAGATGATGCCAATTGATTTGGAGTAAAGTTTTTAATTTATGATGAAAGAAGTTGAGGGGTTTTCTATTGTGCGGGCAAAAATTTAGAGAGCTTCTAATATTTAAAAAGTAGTTCTGTTTCCTTTGCTTTTCTTCTGCTGTTCTGATTTACACAGCAACTTTTCTTAATGAAAAGTAATTTGGGTGATGCAGGTAAGACCAAAGTCACACCTGTGGTCAGCATATGTGTTCTGCTTGCTGATCAACAGGGACTGAGTGCCTGATCAATAATGTCTGAATCACAAAGTTGCACTAGGACTTTAATTTCTGTTTTCACAGAAAATTGCTACATAGGAAGAATAAAATAATCAGTGTAGTGGAAAAAATGAGTAGGCAACCTAGCCTGACAATCTTTTCCTAACATAGCTAGGGTGGCGAATTAATTCCCACAGCATCCTAAACCTGTGCAGTGATTTTTTTTTTCCTTATTGTGATTAATGTTTTTTCCTGATCATGATTAGTATTTGTCCTGGAGAATGACATCTGTTAGTTTCTCTAATTATAACTTTATGCCAGAAATGGCAGAGGATTTGCTTCCCTATGTAAAGAAAGATTTCTGACACTGACATGTAGTGAAGAAAGAGTCGCAGCAGGATAAAACCAGATTTGTGAATGGTTAGTAAATGGGATGGTTTCGTTTCATTGATCTTCATTACTGGTTAATTGCTTTGCAGTTGCTGAGTCCTGGAGAGTTGTGAGCATATTCCCATACCATGAATGTTTCACAAATCAACATTCAGACCAGATGGAAATGGATAAAGAACAGTAATTTTTTTAGTTTCTCAAAAAATGGAGTAGAAAGATTAAAGTATAGGAGAACATTTAATTAAATTTTGGAATTCATTGCCATGGGAGGTTTTGAATGCTGAAGATGCACTGGGACTACTGAGACACCTGGACTACTAAGGCAACCTAGACTTCTGTTATTAGTCACTGGTGGAGAGGGATTACAGGACTGGATCTTTCAGTGACATATGTTACTATCATGTTCATTAGCTACAGGGTGCTAGTCATCCTTCAAAAGCAGAAACTATCCCTAATGTCTAAGTTGCTCAAAAATGAACTGGGATACTCCATAGAAAATCTGGAAGAGAAACAAATCATAAATTATGTGGATACTCTTTGCGTAATACTCCTGATTTGTCCTTGGTGGGTTTATTTGTAGAGAGAAGGATACATTCCTTGGTGAACTAAAGACTAGAAAAAAAATATTGCACATTATGCAGAGTAGGGTGAATATTTTCTCTGACTCTCCCTATAATCAAATAAGGTTTGAAAGATATGCATGCAAGGTTAGACTGCTTAGAAAGCAGTGGGTTATTATGGTTTCATAGGTAATCCAAAATAGTACTCAGGAACAAAATATCCTGAAGAAAGTCCCACTCTGCTTTAGAAAGGGATCTAAAACTCTCCTGTGTACTTTTGCAGAGGCTCACCAACCTCCAGTAACCACCAATAACTTCCCCTCTACAGCAACTCAAGAAGAAATGTCTCTGGGACAGGTTGGTTCCATTTCCCTTGAGAACATATTAGCATGGAGCTCAAGCTAAATAGAAAAGACTAAAATATTTCATGGCACAGGGTCTCTCTTGCTCTTAACTTCTGGTATGCGTTAGCATTTGCAATTCTCTTTGACCACTGAAACAGATTAATTTTGTCAGAGGTTTCCCTTACAAGAAGTCTCCTCTGTTCTTGTGTTCTGTGACTTTTCTTGCTTCCCCTTCAGAAATAGCTGCCATTCCCCCAGAAGAATCCTATTCTGGGTGTCTAAACCTGTCAAAATCAAAGTGTCTGGAGGTGTAAGAGCTGGGAGTTGCTATGTTCTTCTCTCCAGGCACAGTGTGACTTTCTTGTTGTATATTAAAAAGAGCAGCTGTTGTTAGAGGTGAGGGTTCTGGAAATGAAAAGCATAATGTCCTAATTACCTATGGCAGGGAAAACATCTGTGCAGGAAAACTAATGAAATTAATTCCAGAGCTTAGCAACTGAATACATTAATTGACATTAATTAATGCTAAATTACAAACCTCTGCCAATGGAATCACATAAAATGTCCATGAGAATCAAATGAAAAAAATCCATGAGTTGATACGAGCACAGAAAATCTTCCCCTAGGAAAAAAAGAGGGAACCAGGCACTGCAATAAGGCTGCTTTTCCTTCTTTCTGTCTCCTACAACAGAGAGAGCTTTTCTTGTGCACATCTCAGGGTTTGGCCGTTTGTGAGATTAGCTTAAGCAATTTCAGTGCTCTGCCCTTTAGTAGTTATTACTGGCATTTTGGAATTGAAGCCATGGAGAATTGCACTGTAAAAGTTCACAGGAATTGCCTTAGTAAATCTTCATCAATGGTACAATCACTGCTGCCCAGACTCCTGCGATCACAGGAAAAATAGGCATAGTCCGCATTCCTCCATTAAAACAGGATTGAAAGAACTTCAGTCACCTCTAATGGATGTCAACCTGGCCTGCTCTTTAAAATCTCTTGTGGAGGAGATTCCTTAATCTTCTTTGCTGGCTGGTCCCAGCAATGTACATCCTGTTCTCTCCCTGTGCTCTCAGCATTGGTAACCCCTTTGCATGGGAAATAAGACAGCACTGCAGTCTCCTCTTAGTGTGTCCTGGACAGCTGGTGTGCCTGTGGAAGTAAAACAGTGGTGGTGGGGAAAAAAACCGAAACAGTGTGGAAAACAGAGGCCTGATCCTATGTATCTCTGCTGGGGGGTTTGATTCCATGTATGAAAAGACACCAGTCTTGTCAACAGCTCAGGTGGCCGGCCATAGGGCCAGCCATTTTAACTGATACTGCTTTGTTTAAGCTCAGAATTGCCACACATTTCACTCAGGAACTTTCTTGAGACAGAATGAGAGACCCTCACTGGAGTACTGTGTTCGATTCTGGAGCCCTCAGCAAAGGAAAGATGTGGACCTGTTGGAGTGAGTCCAGAGGAGGCTACAAATATGATCAGAGGGCTGCAACACCTCTCTTGTAAAGACAGACTGAAAGAGCTGGGGTTGTTCAGTCAAGAGAAGGCTCCAGGGAGACCTTATTGTGACCTTTCAATACCTAAAGAAGGCCTATATGAAAGATGGAGACAAACTTTATAACAGGTCTCATAGTGATAGGGCGAGGGATGGTGGTTTTATACTAAAAGAAGGTAGATTTGGACTAGATACAAGGAAGATTTTTACATTGAGAGTGGTGAAACACTGGCACAGGTTGCCCAGGGAGGTAGTGGATGCCTGATCCCTGCAAACATCTGAAGTCAGGCTGGACCTTGAATGGGGCTCTGAGCAACCTGATCTAGCTGAAGATGTCCCTGCTTTTTGCAGTGGGTTGGACTATATGTCCTTTTAAAAGTCCCTACCAACTGAAACCATTCTGTGATTCTATGATTTTGGGGTGGAGGAAGTGGAGGAGGCAGAGGGCTGTCCTTCGTGATACAAGGGATTGGATTACAGAGGAGGGGTGGGAATTGGTGGTGTTGCAGGGGAAGAAATGCATGTCCATTCTCTGTCTTATGACAAGGAGGGGACATGCTGCACAGCACAGTACTACTGGGTGGTGGGAAAGGCTTTGACCCGCTTGTCCCCCTCCTTGCTGAGTGCAGAGGGACAGACAGCTGAACGACTCTGAGCTCACTGGAATGATCAGGCTGGGAATTATGTCGTTCCCTGCCCTCTCGTGGCTAATGTGGAAAAAATCACGTCCCTCTGAAGGGAAATGCATTTTGATCATGCTGCCCAGGCTGCATTCATTAATGTTTTGCAGTGAGCTGCAAAAGCATGAAATGTTATAAACGGCAGTGCTAATAATACTTAGCACTTTATATATTCCAAGAACACTGCAAATGCTGGAGTAAAATCACCCCTCATCAAACTTTCCTGTAGGTTCGTTACCCTGCACATCTTTTTCAAGCAGAAGTCAACAGCCCTTAGAAACAAGGAAAGAAATGTCAAATGATAGATTTTAATTAAAACCAAGATTAAATATGAGATGGTAAAATTCCTGCCATTTCTATTTTAGTGTAAAATGCTATTTCTCTGATCGGAAGTTGGTAGTTATATCAAACAAGGGTTTGTGCTTCTTCAAGGAAAACTATCAGAAATACTTCTAACATTAAACGCCATGTAGTGTTTCTATCATGTAAGTACTGCTGCTAAAATGCCAAAGTCATTCCTCCTGTAGATCAAGTTTGTCATTAAACAAAGTGCAAATTCCTAATGGATCTGAAAGAGTCCAAATTAAATACAGAGAATCTGGTTCTGTATTCTAGGATAAATTACCATCATGAAGAAATGCAAATTGTTTTTCTTCAGATGATAGATTATGCGATGAACACCTTGCAGTGCTTCAGGATAGGAGATGAGGACATCTCATATAGTGACAGTGGATGAGATGGCTTGCATGGCTCCAAGATGGATGGCTGTATTTAGACCATTTACTTTGAAACTGCTAAGGCCTCTTGTTTCAAGAGAATGTGGAATGATTGCCCAGGTCTGCCAGAATGCATCTACCTACACTGTCAACAGAGAAGTAGGTAAAACCCCCTGAACAGGAGGTAGTCTGAGTTACTTTCCAAGTTGATCTGAATTACTCTACAGAATGTAAGTGCTGTAGGAAATATGAAGGTGCATCATGAAAGCGGTTCTCTGGCGACAGTATGGGGTATGAGTCCTCTAAAGGTGTTCATGTGCTTGTGTATGTTCTGAACCTTGACCATGTTCTAAATAAACTCAGCACTTGACTGTGGAGAAGCTGTTGTGCCCTACAGCAAATCCCACACAGTGGGGATGACAAAGGTGCACTTGGGAAGAGGAAACTGCTGAGGCCCAACGCAGTGGGTATCTGTCCCAAATCAAAGACACAACTCTTCAGACCCACAGTTACTTAGGGAGTCCCAGGGCTTGGGCTGTTTTTTGCCTTAGTAAATAGTCCTTTGCAGCTCTTGTTCCCTCACTCAGTTCCTGCTTTAAGCTTAAGCCTGGGTAGCATCCAAGTGAATGCAGCATATGAAGGTAACCGTGCTGAATGATACACCCTTAACTAGGTTTCTGTCAGGTCTGAGCCACAAAGCATTGCATTGTGCCACCTTCAAGTGCTGCCTGTTGTCTGTTTCCAGCATAGAACCACAACAGTGTCATGGAGTATTCAGATCATCTACGCTGGGCTCTCTCTTGGTAAAAATGTATAGCTCTGATGTCTAATTTAGGGCAGAAATGAAAGAAATAATGGGAGGCTGAGGCAGGTAAAGAAGGAAACAATCAAGGGTGGGTTTGTGAAAGATGGAAAGAAGTTCTGTGAGCTGTTGAATAGATGATGTCAATTCATGTCACATGAGTCTGGGAAGCAAAAATGCTGCCTCAGTAAATATGTTTATGACAGCAGGAAGAATCTGTGCTCAGGACCTCAAGTGAATTGTTTTTGTTCTTTTCCTTTCAGATGCCCAATACATCACCTGCAAGATGCAGAACTGCAGTGAAGCTGCTCGCAGCAAACCCTTTCCAGGCTATATCGACCATAACTCCCTGATCGTCCAGGGTGATTATGTCTTTGTTCAGGTGCAGAACATCCTCTTCACTTATTTATTCTATTATTTTATATTACTCTATATTATATTATTTTCTCTTGTATTCCTTTGCATGTGTGTGCGTGATGAATCCGTAAAGGCACTGAGTAGATTGTAGCAGTTTGTTACAAAGCTAATAGTGTTCCTTTTATCTCTAGTATCTTGTCACTCTAGGGCCATAGCGTTCCTGCCTGGAGTACCCACAATATATGCTGGAGTGCTCTGTGCCACTCCCTGCAATCTCATCAGCACCCTGGAATTACTGCTTTAACCCCCCAGCTGGAAGTGGTGTGTCAGTCATCTGCTATTACAAGGGAGTAGACCAAAGCTTTTTGAACATGAGAGGGAAATAGGAAAGGAGGAAGGGAGTCCGAGAAAGCACCAAAGGAGTAATCAGGCTTTATTGTTATGCCTCAGTGGTGATTATAGTGAAAAGGCTGAAGATGAGATGTACTCAGCCAAGCTGTGTTCCAGGTGAGAACTGGTGAATAGATTTGAACCACTGTGGTTTTCATTAGGCTGCTGCCAGTGTCCATTTAATGTCAGCTGAAGAGGACAAAAATAACAGCAGGGTTTCAGGGAACATGGAGGTGAACTGGAAATCATTATGACTAAACTGGGCTTCCAGACAATTTACATTCTAGCATGCTTGTGAGTGAAAGGAAGAGAGAGGACTGATATTTTACATTGGGTGAGTTTACTGCTAGTTGCCTTCAGTCAATGAACTCAGACTTAAACACCAGTCTGAATCATCGACAAAAAAATCTGAGACATGTTCCAGAATAGCTTTTGTACCTATTGTGTCTGAGGCAAAAATGAAATGTTTATGTGGCAAGGGAAACAGGGGCATGCATCACTGTTTAGCCATGCTCTCACATTTCAGAATGACTGTGTGTTTGTGGCTCAGACGACACAGGAGCTGGAATATTTCTCTTCATGTGTGAATTGTTTCATTATTTCTTCACTGATGCCTTGGGTTTGTGCTTTTCAAGGCTGTTAGTCTTCTCTGTTCTGACCTTATGTTATTAAACAGTGTCGAGAAGCCCAACTGTTCGCTTTATCTGAAGTCAGTGCTGGGGAGATTGTTTACCTTTCTGGATAGCCCTTGTATTTTGATGAATTTATCTTTCTCTTTCATAAACTGCTGTACAGAGTTCCCGGTGCTGTCAAGTTTTTGCCCTTCGTGGTGGTCAAGTTTTTGCCCTTCGTGCCCTTCAAGGAGTGTGTAAAAGGCAGCTCTTACCATGCCCTCCCAATGGGACTTTGCACGACTTCATGTATTCATGTTTAACACAGTTTGTGAAGATGTGATTTAATATTTGGATTTGAAAAGCTCCCATTTTAATTCTTAAACTTCATAGGATTCTGAAACAAATAAATATAACAGGCTAAAGAGATAGTACTTGCCAATCATTAATAATTGACACTTAGATGTATGTAATAAAAATATTGTAATCCCTGGAAAACACCTCTGCTTTGTTTGATGTAGTCAGGGAATTCGCTGTTGGCTAGTAATTTAAAATGTGATTCTTCAAGTCGTTACATTTGTATCTGAGTGACAAGGACCTGTTAAATACTGCACCATGGCTGATGCTGGACTCTGTGTTATCCCAGGCACTGTTCTTCAAAGGAGGAATAACCCTATACCAGGCTGTATATGCTTGGAAGAGTAGATGAACATCCTCTTCTTACCTTCCCGATCTCCGTCTAGCTTTTCTGAACTAAACCATTTGGAATGAGAATTAGTAGGCTTAAAAGCACTAGGATAACGGAAAGGGAGTTTATTTTCCCACTAAACGCTGTTTTATTTACAAACTCACAGTCTCTCACAAAAGAACACTTCTGGCATTCCTTCCCCTAACTTTTGCCCAGTTCTCTTAAAATAAAATGTTGAACAGTTTTAGAATGAGAAATAGCGCTTATTTTACTTAATCAGGTATGAACCTAGCTTCTGTGTATCTTGCATTTTAAACTACTGCAGTGCATTTTAAAACACCTGCTACTGAAGAAAAGTTTTGATAAGCTCAGGCATCAAGCAATTAAAGCAAAGTTCTGCATGGAGAATCCTTTGGAATATTTGTTCTTCACTATCTTTCATCCAAGGATTTCCAATTACTTTACAAACACTGATTGTACTTCAGCAGCACTGGAAGCCAGATAAAATTGTCAGCTTCTTTCTTCCATTTTCCCTCCTTTAATAGGTGGTAGAAAATGATACCTCACATTGCTGTAACCCAACATTTTTTGAGGTCTTGCCATCAGTATTTATTCACTTAAATAAATGGCCAGATTCACGTAAATTCCAAATCCACGGAGCTTCTGCTGGCCCTTCATATCTCTGAATGCTTAGTTGATCTCCTATAATAACAGATAACCTATGATGGCTTGTACATGGCCACACAGGAACCAAAGCAGAAATAGAAGTCAAGCCTCATGTCTGCCAATCTGCTGATCCAACCAACATCCTACATGGCAGCTCTGCAGATAGCAAAGAACAGACAGTTCTGTGGTAAGGCAGAGGAGAGCTCTGGTGAGCATGTGACTCCATGGCCCAGGTGAAGTCAGGACTTCAGTTTCTCCTGGTTTTCACATGAAATTTTGACCTTTATCTCTCCTTGCTGAAAGTGGGATTCCTCTTGTTTTATTTTTCAGCTTGTTTATCCATGTTTATCCATCACCTGTAACAGTATTGCAGTTTTAAGCCATTGCTACCACACTGTGTTATTTCTCTTAACAGCTTTTGTTTGATATTTTCCATGATAATAGAAAAATTAGTAAGAAAAGCCTGATGATATCTTTCCTGCTTCTCTCATAGTTGACATCAGGAGGGAGACCACATTATTACGTTTCTTACAGGAGGAACACATTTGCACAGATGAAGCTGCCAAAGTACTCCTTGCCCAAGGTAGGCTGCCATTGCTGGAATGCCCATATGAATCTGCAGATACTTTGATTGTAAGGAAAATCTTGAATCCAGCACAAGTAACTGCAAGATGACATGCAATGAGTAAGAACACCATTCTTCTTTCACAGAACATTTGCAAGCAAGAAAGGACTAAAACCAAAAGTCAGCACTTTGGCTAGTCAGGGACACTGGCATGAAATGTAGACAGATACCACAGCCTATGTCAATTACCATTTCTTTATAGTTAATTAAGTTTTGGAAGAGATTCCCTCTCTTTTTTTTCCTTTTTTTTTTTTCTGGTCTTAAAATTCCCCTTTCCTGTCCCTATTTTGTGTGGGTTTCTTTTTGAGCTTGCCTCATTAGCAGATTTTAATGGGAACCAAGCAAAGAGATGTCTCTGTGTGTCTGCTTTGTATCTTCCCTAATTAAGAACAATAGTGAATTAGCATTGGAGCTTGAAAGGGTATTTCTGCCTCCTGGAGCTGAGTTTTTTGAAAGACCCATAAAAAATGTTACCTCCATTTTCAAGAAACCACCGTTTTGCAGCTGAAGTCCTAATGGCTTCTTAACAAAAACAAGATTTTTTTTTTTCTTCTCATTCTTAATATAGTCTGCCTTAAATGAAATTTAAGCTTAAAGGTAGCAAAATGATCTTGTGGATTCTATATGACATCTAACATCTGAAGACAAATGCATTCCCAGAAATTAAGCGAGGATTGTCAAAAAAAAAAAAAAGAAAGGGCAAGGTCAATCTATTCCTAGGAGTTGAAATTGCACCAGATTTTGTGGGTGGAAATATTCAAAGGGATAACTCGGCTAATATCACAACCGACTGTGATTCCTCAACCCAAACAACATTTTTATAGTAGATTGACTATGTGACCTTCATATAAACAGACTGGAGCTCAAACCCAGGCCTTCAATGCCATACCTTACCTACTTACCAATACCTTACCGACCTTACCGATGCCATACCTCACCTACTCTGCTGGTGTAGCCTTTGCTTCTCACTACATCACCTGAAAAACCAACTTACAGGACATTGAGGACCATACCAGAAGCCGCGAGATCTTCTTAGCTCTGTCACAGGAGACCTGTGTTCTGCCTCAAAATTTTCAGTCACATTTAAAGATTGGTTGGTTTGAAACTTCCTGTCCAAGCAGGACGAAATTACTCCTGTCAATTCAGATCATATTTAAACAGGTGTTATTTGAAGGAGCCTTTAGCAAAAGAGTTGGATTTTAGAATGGTTATTGTAAAATCCAAATAAAAATTGTCATTTACAATGATTCAGATCATCTGTAGAGAGACTGTTTGCTTTAAATTTGTTGTTTCCTTTAGCCCACACTTACTTTTCTGTCCGCCTTCTTAAAGAGACCTCTGGAGAGCTGGGGAAAAAGGTACTATAATTAAATTACAATGTGTTCTCATATAATAGGAATTGGAGCAATATGTTCATGTTTTTTAACCCAAAGAAAGATGCTTTATCACAATCTCAGAATATCTTCAAAGTCTGAAGTGCTACATTTTACTTGGAAAGAGTTACAGTGAAGCTGTGTCTGTCTAGGAGGCTGCTATCAAAGCAAGATAGTCACTTTTATGAAAAATGCGCAGAATTCTATTATTCAAGGAATTTAAACAAACAGCTTCTTTTATGCCCAAATTCTCTTTCATCTCCTTCAGCTAAGTAAGAGGGGCCAAATATGGTAAACAGTACTAACTGACTTCTGGAATTGAAGATGGAAATATCAAGCTTTTTGTCTCATCATGTTGCTCTTCCTAAACTGGAGGCGTGTGACTCAGGCAGCTTTGGCAGGTGATGCTGCTGCTCAGGCAGGATAGCCTACAGCAAATCAAAACTAAAGTATTATTTTTGTTGACATTAACAGCCTGGTAGTTGGTTTAATTAAAAGCCTAAATGAACTTGAAACACTGTTGCTGGCAAGCAGATGCCTGCATATGTGTGTACAGGTTTTGTTAACCCTCTAAATAGTCTTTACTGAGAGCTGTTAATTGTTGCAGTGACATTGATCTGTGGGTTGATGCTGCCTGTTCTGCACTACAGTGCCCCAATATGGGTTCTGTCACAGACTGTGGTGTCACTTATGGTAATCACCTTAGGTGTACATCCAGGGTACATTTACTCCAGTTTAGACCAATGCACTGGGCAGACATCTGAGAATACTGAAGCAAACCAAGCGATTTCTCTTTTAAAAAGACCTGTCTTAACTGGTATTGGGTTGAATAGTGATGGGATGGGTGCATGTGGTACCTCTGTTTTAAATTCATCACCTTCTTTCAACCTCAGGATGCACATCCTGACAGAAGAAGCAATAACCACAAAAAAACCCAAGCCCAAAACCTTAAATATATACCTTAAAAGAGCTGTCAATCCCAGTAATTGACAGAATAAAACTGGCATTACACATCCCTACCGTTTAACTTGCCAGGAAGAAAAGTTCCCTGACCAAGTGCAAAAAGGGCAATTGAAGCATGTTCCGTAAATCAGAAAGCCTTGGCCTTAAGTCATTAGAGAGACACCTGATCAAACCAATGTACAGCATTATCCTGTTACTTTTGTCTTTGGAAAGGCAAAAAAGATAGTTAGAATTGTATATTAATTTAATTCTAGTATATGCTGTAACAGAGAGAAAAAAAGCTCAGGCCTTTGGTAGACAGAAGCCTGGAGAGCCCCTGAAGATGATGACAACTGTTTGAGAAAGCTGCCTTGCTTCACATTCCTGTCCTCTTCAGTCTCTGTAGGGAGCTTGTTCCATATCAAAATGAAGACTGTTGTTTTGAATTATTCTGCCCCCCAAAAAATCAACTCCCACCCTGGGGGAAAAAAAAAAGAATATGATATGCTGATTGATTTTAATTTTGCCAATGTGGAAATGAAAAATTCCTAATGTTGGTCAAAGACTGGTTTGATGTCTTTTCTATCAAAAAAAAAAAAAAAGTTTGATCCTTTTCTGTCAAAGCTTTGCATCATTGCTGTATCTATTGGACAAGGACATATTAAGAGGAAAAGTTAAGAGGAAAATTTATCCCCAAAGGCACACAGTTGGAACGCTATCTTTTTTGACTTTCTGCACTATGTATATCATGCCAATTCAGTCTCAGTCTCCGCTTTGCCAGCCTTAAATTCCTTCAGCCTTACTGGAAGCTTCTTTAGACATCCATCTTACAGCATGATCTGATCAAATTCAAGAAGCATCTAGTGAATAAATTAACTTGTTTGCTTATTAAGCATTCATGAAATTGCCTTTCATTTTCTCTGGTGCTGATCAAAGTATCTTTTTACCCCTCTCCCCTAGTTATTACAAAACTATTAATTGAAATGGTAAGTTAATGAAACAGTACATTCGCCAGACAAAACAAATTCTACTTATAATCTGTCTATGTTTAAATAGAGGGGCCTGCCCATGTGTGCACATATTCAGGAGTTAAAACTTGAGATTAGAGCTGTGCTAGGCAATGTTGCCTGAAGCACATTGGGAACACCTACTGATGTAGATCTCCCAGCAGATTCACCAGGG
Organism: Cephalopterus ornatus; assembly: GCA_013396775.1. Taxonomy (NCBI): domain Eukaryota; kingdom Metazoa; phylum Chordata; class Aves; order Passeriformes; family Cotingidae; genus Cephalopterus; species Cephalopterus ornatus. The sequence continues at coordinate 459,381 of VZRE01010075.1, forward strand.
TGACAGTCTGAAATAAGGAGCCTCAGACACACAGCTGTGGCTGCAACTTCTGCGAGCACAGCTGGAGCTACAAGAGGATGTCTGTTCACAGCCAAAATTAGTAGAAGTCAGTGGGACTTATATTACCTTTCCTATTGCCTCAGGATTTAAACCAATCTGTTCCTCCACAAAATGGGCCCATCTTCTGGGATATGATTTTCTCCAGTGCAAAGAAGCAAGTAAATCAAGTGCATATTCATCCACTCTGTATTCAGACCTGGATCTGGATGAACAAACAACTGTTCTGAATCTTAACTCCATGGTGAATCTGCTTTCAAATTTATAGATCAAATTTCTTCATTGTGTTATTTTTTTATCTTTACGTTACAAGGCTTCACCTGGAAGTATTAATTCTCCCTAGAAATCCACAAGACAGTGAATTATCAAAGAATTTTATTAACAGAAGGAAGAAGTAGCATCAGCTTCCAAAGAGTATATTTTCTGATAAGGTTCCCAGTTTTGCATATAGAAAGTCCTGGCTGAGATTCATGGAAGCAGAATAACTTTGGGATATCTGCCCAAAACAGACAGAACAGCTGAGTCTTCTGGGAGTCACCTGGTACTAAGAAATCTTCATTTTTTTCCCTAACTCAATATATTTTGATGGCACCAAAGAACTCAGGGTGCCTGTGCTGGGCAGATAGAGCCTGGGAATTTCATTACAACAATCTCTCTCTTTGGTGGCTTTTTCCATTGGGTAATAATTTCTCCAGGCATTGAAATATGTAATCAAGTTTAATAGTTTTTAATTTTTTTTTCTTCAATTATGCAGTCTTTTCATTGTTTCCTGCCTGCTGTAACACACAGAACAAACAGAGTGAAACAAAACCTCACTCATAACATTGATGATCTAACTACAGTTCTCTTCTTTATATCTAGTGAGGATTAGGGTTGTTTTTCTGTTAAATTTCTTGGGGTGTGGTGTTTAATACTGTGGTCCAGGGCCTTGGCTCAAGTGCACACTGTCATTAGAAACAGTAGATAACAGCAGCACTGGCTGCAGACATGAATCCATTAGAACCTTTTTATATCAGCTCCCAAGCATACTTGGCTTCTGAATGCTGGGGGAGAAGCAGATGTTTCAGATGCTCTTTTTTTTTTTTTCTTTAAACATATTTAGTATCTCTGATTCCACAATCACAAGTGGAATCACTCAGGTGCCAAAAGAAAAAAACCAAACAACTGATTAACAACCCTTCCTACCCCTCAGACAAAGTATTTTCATTAAAATGAAGGTGTTGATAAGGGGGATCGAAAGTGCTGCTACCAATGTAAATGTTCAATTAACACCTCATCAGTTAATTACTGCTTTGAAAATTGGCAGAAGAGAGCTGGTGTAAAATATTCCTAGACGGAATGACCAGTTTACAGCAGTATTGTCTACAGTTTCCGATTAAACTCCAGCCTAAATTTATCCCTTGCTCCCCCACAATTACTTTGGTGCCCTTGAAAATGACAGCACAGAGCTCCCTCTAGTAACCTCCCTCTCTTTTCTTTCCCCAGGACATGCATGTTATCAGCACAGATGAGAATCAGGTGTTTGCAGCTGTACAAGAGTGGAACCAGAACGACACGTACAATCTGTACATCTCCGACACCCGAGGGATCTACTTCACCCTGGCCTTGGAAAATGTCAAGAGTAGTCAAGGGCTGGAGGGGAATGTGATGATTGACCTCTATGAGGTATGTCATAACTCCAAACATCTCATTTCTATCTTAGGAGCTCACATGATACCAGTACCATTTCCTCCCTGCACTGCATGTGAACAGTAAAGCCAACGAGTGACTAAACACTTAGTTTTACCCTCCTTTTACTTAAGGGCCTCTGTGCAATCAGCTGAGTTTTAAGTCCAGGTTTTACACATGAGTTGAATTTAGGCCCAGCCTAATATAATGAAGGGATTCACTGCTGTATTCACCAGAGGGTTCTCAGGTGAGGAAGAGCTCATGGCTCTTTCATGCATAGGAAGATGTATTGGAATAGTTCATTCAGTTGCTAAGGGAACTCTGTTTCTCAGCCAAAATCCTTGGCCCCACAGTATCAGTTTGGACCCACATTGGCTCTCTGACTCTGAAATCTCCCAACAGTCTGAATAGCATCATCCTCTAATTTTTTTTGCATTTCTGGCAGTTCAACTGCTTGTTTTAGAAGTTAAGCAGAGACAGCAGTTTTCAGCTCTCTTTGTCACTTTTCTCAGCTTGGACTGTTCTGGTAACTTAAGTGATTATAGATATGCCCTCTTGGGCTATCTCATGAGCATGAAAGCTCTCCTACCTCTTTTTAGTGCCCTCTTTATCCCTGAGACTTTTTCTGAACAAGTGTGTTCTGCTTAAGCTTACCTGTAAAAAGGCCAATTTACATTGTCTTCTATGACAACTGATCCTAAAAATAGGACTTTTAATGTGCCCTTGTACATCTCTTGCCCTGTTGCCTCTTTTACCTCTGGAGACAGAACTCAGCTAATGAGAAATTAAGTCCTCAGCTGCTGTTTTGGGGGTCAGTTTCTCTTTTCAGGTCTCTTCCAGGGTATTTTCTGACCATTTAGAATAAAAGTAGTGAACTAGATATGAGTACCTTTGAAAAGGAGGATGCTTCCCATATTTCCCCATCACTGCCTGAATATTGGCTCTGCTATATAGTTTTCCTTCAGCTGCCCTTTACTTGGAAACCACCTTGAATTGTCCAGAGAGCCCGAAGTGTTGTACATTGATGCAGATGAACTGTAGGAGGATGGGCACTGCCATTTCAGTCATTTGGACATTTTTTACTATTAATCTCTCTGCAGCACTGGCAGCCCATGGAAAATCTGTTGCCTCTTATTACTGTCAGCTCAGGAAGCAGTTTTACTGCATTATGTAAAGGTGTCCTACACCCCAGGGGAGGAAGAAAAGCTTTTGCTTTGTTTTATTCAGCTGACGCCACACAGTAACGCGAATTGAAATTGATGGAATCAGACTTATAGTGTCATATCTGCTGATTATCTGAATAGAAAGAATATTGGCTGACATGGAACCTGGCACAAACCTTCCTTTCAATTTGATGTTCTAGCTGGAAGGAAACACAAAGCCAGCCAACGTGGTTCTCCGAGTCAGATTATTGCAAAAGTGCTCTAAGGGTAAATGGAGATGAAGACAAGAGAAGAAAAAAATCCATAGATAAATTAAAAGGAAGTAGAGAGATTTCAAAATGAGTCCTCATGTGGTGGCAGCAGTATATTTAAAAAAGCACAATTATTTGAGAAGATGCCAGAGAAAGGCATGTTTAGTGTGCATGTATCTGTATGCATGTTTGTCAGGTGTTAGAAATAAATTCTGGTTGCATTGTAGTGAACATGTTGTGTGTGTATATCCTAAACTGATTCTAGGTCAAGGATTAATCTGCTCAATGCTGCTCAAAAGGAAATTGCACTCGGTACAAAGAGAAAATAAAAGTTGTTTCGTGGTGTCTCACTGAGTTCTCTTCACAAAAAGGCTGCCTTAGAGACCATCTCCTAGAGTAAGGGAAGAGCTAAAATCACTGACCACTGGGTCTGAGTGCCCTTTCTAGTTCCTGTGTCTTTCCAATGATGTGGTATGTCTCTGTTGGACTGGTCCACAGCAAGACAGTTCTGCCTGTGGGAATCCAGGACTGAAGTGATAACAGACTATGAGGAGATGTGTCTATAGCTATGGTGTTTATCACTCTGGAACTTATTTTTTATAGCAGTATGTATCTTGGCTGAGAAGTATATGTTTGATGTATGAAGGTGGTGATGGAGAGTGAAGAATGTCTTTTGAGTTGTGCATTCAAGTGTCTTGTAGGAATCTTTCTGAAAGTGTAGACCAGCGTTTGTATCTTCACACCATGCATTCAGGGTAGTGAGGGTTGTCTACAGTTCCTGTGTGGGAACTGATGGAGTGCTTTTCTCTCTGACCACTGGTGGTCATGCACTCGTTACATGAGTCATTCTCTGTTATGAACAGCAGGGATGAGCAGATCAGTGTGTGTGTCATGGTTGCGTATATGCAGCAGGTGTATTCCTTCCTACTGAGAGTACACAAGCATGTACAGTGTGTGCAGTCTTTTTTCAAGATAAAGCTGTCCAAGGCTGACAGTATAACATAACTTTGCTTTCTTGGGAAAGGATTCTGAGTTCCAGCCCATGACTAGAATCATAAAAAGAAAAATTCACAGGATTTCAGAACACATTTATCACCTGATATATAAAATGCTCTCTAATCATTTATGGCCAGCATTTCACAGGGACTATATAATAGAACTATTTCAGGACAACAACACAGCAAAGTACAAATGGAATATAGGCTCTAGCCTCTGGTAGTAAAGACAGAACTATGTTATTTTTCCACCCCTGTCTATTCATGCAATATCATTGAGTGACAGAGTACCCTTGACTTTTTTCAAGGTGCCTTTCCACTATGACAAAGAAATCCGGAATACTTATTTGGGTAGGAAAAAAAATCCAGCAAAGAAATTGAAAAGGTTATCTTTTTTTTGCTTATATCAACAATAAATTAGTTAACTACTGATTTTAACAACTACCGTACATTATAGCAAGTCATGTCAAAGTCTTTGTGCAACTTCAAATGAAATTCTGTGCCACTGCTCGAGCAGGAGGGTACTATTGCAAATGACTAAGTACACCAATATTCTGCACAAAAGCACTGTACACAAGCAGTCTCACAGCATGTGACTAAAAGTGCAATAAGGTCCTGTTCGCTGTAGCTACCAAATCCAGCTACATAATTAAACCAGTTGAGCTGGAAAAAGCTCTGAATCTGCTGTGTAACAGTTTGCCATGTGATACCATTTAAGTAATAATCTCTGTGAATAAAAACTCTTGATGAATGATTCTGTCTGCTAGTTCTACATCATAAGAAGAGATCAGGTGGATGACTGAACAGACTTGCTGGAAACCAAAAGTTTCTCACTTTCCCCCTCCTTCTCCTGATTTCACTTCCCTTTTTATTGCTGCACTCAGATTGCAGAATGACAGCCTAACAAATTCATTCGCAAGCTGCAGCAGCTATTGGGCTATTGATTTTCAGTGTGCTGAGAAGATGGGAACATTCTGCAGTGTGAGTTGTGGTTTGAGGCTGACTTTTTTTCTCCCCACTAAGGTACTTTTGGGCTTGTTTCCAATGTGAATCTGTTAGCATCTTGTCTTTACAAAATCCTCCTGCAGGTCTATGGATTGAAACTGTTGAGTAAAACACTGGAAAAAATGAAAAGATGACGATCTCATTGCTAGCTCTACAACTATCATTCTGGGTGGCCTTGCTTAAGTCACCAGTGCTTTGGTTTCCACAAAATACGAAACCACAATAAAAATACCTCTGTTGTCCAAGTTATCCTGTTGAAACACTGATAATTATGAAGCATGTTGGGATCCTTTGGTGAAATGTCTGAAGAAGGCAGAATAAGAATAGGCACACTGAACTGCAAGTTTATGTGTGTGTGTTGCTGTTTTATTTGCAAGGCCGAAATTGCCACTGTGTCCAGCTACTGTTGTGCAAGAGACAAATAATTGCCCTGAACATAGTTCATCTTTCAGGGGAAGGATGACCACACAGTTGAGAGATTGTCACTTTACAGATAATGCTATTGTATTCTCACCATGTTCTCATGATGACTCTGAAATACAAGCTTTCTTTCCCATTTGTCACCTTTGCAACTGTGATGGTTTTAGCTTTTCCCCAGCACCTCAACTTGTCTTCCTTTGATGTACCTTGAGAATTCTTGCCCTGACATCGACAACACTGACACATCCACCAGAGCCCTGTTGGGTTTGACAAGGAAAGAGGGACACATGCACAAAACCTGCATGGACTTGATCTATTTTTCAGCCATGTCAATTTTTCCTAGGTAGCAGGGATAAAGGGAATGTTCTTGGCTAACAAGAAGATTGACAACCAAGTGAAAACTTTCATCACCTACAATAAAGGGAGAGACTGGACTTTGTTGCAGGCTCCCCACATGGATCTGAGAGGAAATCCCATTCACTGTCTCCTAGTAAGTACCCGAGGGGGAACCTTGGCAGGGGTGGTAATATCCAGAACAATCTTTTTCTACCAGGTAACCCAAGAAAGAAAGGGCAGCTCCCCTCTCCATGCAGTATGTCTCATGGAGTGCTGAGGCTGCCAGGGGGTAGGTATTGCAAGAGATGGCATTGTAATTTAGCTTAATTTAATTTAATTTCTGGAGCAGAAGTAAGCATCGTCTTAAACAGCAGGTGAACAGGATGCCGTGTCTGCACAGTTGACTCTCTGGACACTAGATGGGAGGCGTGAGCTGTTGTAGCTCAGGAACTTTAAGGGGTCTAATAACTGGAGACAGACTCAAAGGAAAATAGAGCTCTGATTTCTTTCGGGCCACTCTGTTGGCATTAATATTTATTAATATTTATCATTTTCTTTTTGAGCTCAGAAGTGAGAATCGACACATTCATCCAAATATATGTATAACTTTATGTTGGTGTAAATTGTATCTGTCTCTGTACTTATTGATATAGATACAGATATAGTTAAGTTTTTAATCATCATTATATGCAAACAGTTTCCAGGAAGGAAAGTGAAACATAAGCAGTGTGAATATAACTGGAGATCTGTATCAATGTAGAAGGCTTAGACTTATCTTGATATATTTTTCAGCCAGTGCAATCTATACTTAGGAGTGGGATAATACTCAGAACTCCTGTAATTGGGATTCTCAATAGCTTTCATATTACACAAATTCTAACATTGTTCCAGGCAGACTCAGGGACACTATTTAGGCAGCTCTTCCTCCTCCTCTCCTGTACCTGCATGTTGCTTTCCATCCAAAAAAACCCTCAAGTTTTTCATTTTGAGACTGCTTGTTAGAATCTGCATCAGCATTACATTTTGTAGCTGAATGCTACACTAATCTCCTAAATGAATGTCATGCACTATTGCAAGAGCAAAGAATAAATATTTGAAGCTGTTCAAATAATTGATTTTTTGATTAAGCCAAAATGCAAGCCTTATATTTTCTGTCCAGTTTGGAAAAAATAAATAGGGAGGACTGGGGGTCAGACAGAAGAGTTATTTCAGAGCATGACAAAATTTGTTTGGGTTGATGTTCTTCTTTCAAGTTTTTAAAAATTGTAACTAAGTGCATTTTTAATTACATCTTTTTATGAGGTAAAAACCAAAAAAGATGACATTCAGAAAACTTTGCATATGTAAAACAATTTAATTTTTTGGAAGGGACTATGTAAAGAAGCCTTTGTGTTTCAAATAGATTGTAAATCTAGTTATTTCATAAAAAACCCACACCTTAACCTTTTCAAATTATAACCAATTTTATTAGACACCCAAGATTTTTCTTATATGATATGGCAGTATAATATTTTAGGGGATTGGCAAGGCAGATCCTCCTTCTCCTTACGGCATAGCTAAGTGAATTCTTACATCTAGCCTAGCTCCCATCCTCGCACCGTGGCAGATACTAATGCTCTCCCACTGCTAGTTTTCAGATAAATGTCTCTAGCACTAGCTCAGGACACAGCAATGACGTATGTTCCAGATAGTTGTTAGAATGAGATCTGCCATTTCCCAGAGTGACAGGATGGTCCCCAGCCTGTGGGTGCAATGCTGTGTCCTCTGTGCATCTGGTCTTTAAACCTAAACTCAGTGAGAGTTAAAACAGAAATAAGTACATAGCAGCTAAGTTGGCAGCTATGGTTAGGAGGTTAAGAGGGAATCTGGTTGAAGCACAAGGCGAGCCAGACGGAACCCTCCCTCTACTGACAGTTCGCTCAAGGTGGTTTTTCTAAGAGATTCAGAACTTCTTTGCAGTTTTGTTTTTTTTTTTTTTGAGACAGCTCTGAATAATGAGGATGGAGGAAAGCAATAAAATTTCATCTAATCCCAAGGTTTTGTTTTTCTTGTTTATACCACTTGTTTTCTAAGATGAATACACTTAATCTTCATAAAAAAGCTGCCAAGGTATTTTATCCCAAAGATGCTAGTTTAGTTTGATACTTATCATGTGTTGTGAAGTGGTTAGCTGAGGAGTGATTCTGTCTGGTAAGAAATGGGTATCTGCCCAGGAGAGTTATTAATTAACTTTCAAGGATGGACTGTTGGTTCAAGCACTGGGCTGAATCTCAGGAGAATCTTGATTCAGTTTTTAGGCAGGCTTATCTCCAATTTCCTACATGACCCTGAGCAAGTCATTTATTTTTTCTCTGTCTCAGTTCCCCAGACATCTGTTTATACCCTCCCACATTTTGTCTAGTCCATATGGATTATAGGGATTTCAGGATAAAGACCCTCTTCTTGTAAGGGGGAGACATTCATGCCATCTGCTATGAAGTAGTTTAAGCATCTAAGGGAGGTGTTTTGAATGGCTCTCTTGAAAGTGTTTATCTCTATCCATTGCTCCTTACTATTGCAGGTGAGAAAATAGTGTGACTATCTCTAGGTTTGGGAATGGTGTCTAGCATCATCCTCATGTTATAATACTTTGTCCCACTTCTGATCAGGTACAGCCACTAATAGCTGGTTTATGTGTTTCATGCCGTTGGAAACAGTTCAGGTGGGCTTTGCAGAACAGCCAGGAAGTGGGTTTCTGGATATTTATGAAAAATCTTACTAAGGACTGAGGGGAACATAAAGAGGGGAACATAAAAATTCTGGCTTGAAAATATTAGGAAGCAGGTAACAAACTCTAGCAGAATTGTAAAAACTATGGCAGTGAGCAGAGCAATGGGCTATGTCACCTATGCTTTATCTTCTACCTAGGTTTTAAATGCTCCAAGCTGTGGTCGTCTTTCCCTTAGTGGCGGTGCAGCAGGTAGCACAGCTGGGTACTGGGCAACGACAGGGAAACCCAAAGCTGGTGATTCTGATGATAATAATGATTTCAGCAGCTTGTTGGTAACAACAAAAGGGATAGAGACAATTGATGAAAATTCTGAAAAACAGAGTGAGATGTCTGTATGTGAATTAGGCTATGGGAGCTAGAGGAGGAACACAAAGGGACCAGCATGATGATACACAAACCAGCTGGAAAAATACCTATTGATGAGCTCTATAAGAATAGAGATGGGAAGGTGTACGTCAGAGATGAGGAAGAGAATGCTAATACAGTGAGGATGTGGGATGGCCATGGACAGTAATTTTAGGTGTTTGGCTAGGAGCAGAAAGGGTGGTTTTTACACCATACCCAGTTGTCATTAGAGACTCTGAGCATTACTGCACTCCATCCAATAAAAAGCCATACCACTGAAAAGATCATCTGTCTGCTTAGACAGATGGCTTGGATTTTAATATTTGAGATATATATTCCATTTTTATGTACTATATCTGTGAAATGAGACTAATTTGAAAGAAAACCTCTGGTAGCACAAAGTTTGAGTCTAACAAGGTCTCATTTGAGTTGGGAACTGGCTGAGTTGCCATTTGCTTCCGTTTCCAAAATGCTGAAGTGGGCTTGGAATATGTGAATATTAAAAATATGTTCTCTATTTAGTCTTCTCACAACCGATAAAAATGTAAAATGAAAGAACTCATGCTCTTGCAATGCTTTTCCACTTCCTGCATTCATGTCAGCTCAATTTGTTTTCCACTCCCTCCCTGTGCCCCCGGGCTGCTCCAGCGGCTGCCCTCGCAAGGCTGTCAGTTAGAGTTAGACTGCTCAGTACATTCCACTTGGCAGATTGTGTTCCCTTCTGCACAACCCATGTCCCCTTTTCCTGTCTCACATAAGCGAGAGCTCCTTACCACCCTCATTTGCCTTTGCCAAAAGAACCCTGCCATTCTCCACAGGGGAATTTTCACTTCGGAGTCATAGTCGCCTGCTTTGAGATGGGATGGATAAGTGGTCTTCCTCCACTGACCTGTAGGACTAGGTCTCCTGCAGGGGATGCCTGCCAGACTCTTGAGGTGCAGATCTAGCCTTTAGGCAGCTGGTATTAGACAGAAAAACCTCCCTCCTTAGAGTCTGAAGGCCTTCTACATTGCCTCTCCTTCTCATCCTGTAGAGCTGGGCAAGCTGTAGCATGGCCTTTGTTCTAGTTGTGTTGCTGTGTGATGTCCACCTTGACTGGGTCAGTTTGCTTTAGGTTTTCTTGCCAGTATTTTTCCTCCTCTCTTCCCTTAGCATGTTTCATGAAGGGGTCTTCATGAGGTTTGGGAGAAAAAAATACTGAAAATAAAACCCAGGCAAACGAAATAATTATTAGGAATTTTCAGAAATTATGACACTACAGATTTGGAGGGAATTGTAATGGCAGTTTTGGAAATCTGCCTGTCTGACTTACCCTCTTGCTCAGCTGATTTATTCTGTACCATTCCTGTCTTTGCTGAGTACCCAGCATACAAAATCAATAGCAAATAGGTGAGGTTTCCATGGGTGTATTTGTATTGGAATCTTAAAGGTCACATCCAGATGGGCGATGAAGCATTGTTTTAAATAACTTTGAAACTAACACTTTCCAGACCTGGTATTTCTTTGTATTTATTGCAGTGCAGTGCAAAACAGAGCCATGTGTCAAAAAGAGTCAAGAAATGATATGACACTGTCTGAATTAAGTTGGTTTTCCTTACTACTTAGTGGTGATTCAGCATCACACTGGTAGGGTTATGTTGCTTCTTGTTGCAGAGATAGCTTGGGCACTGCTGCTCAGAGAGTCATTTTGTACCTGCATCCTTGTTTGCTTCTCACAGAGTTAGGAGTCGGAATAGCTTGGGTAGTCCCTATCATCACCTGCCCTTGCAAGCCTGGTTCCCTCCTTTGAGGATACACTCTCAAAGATCTTGTCCTTGGGAGAGCGTTTCAGCCTGGTGAATCAGGTTCCCAGTGGGAACAGGTTGTGTCAGAAAATGATAGCAAAGTGACTGTGTCTTTCTAAGAGTGATTGAATGGAATGATTAGGAAGAAATACAGAAGGACACTGTGTTTCTAAGCCTACAGAAATAGGTGCATGCATTGTTGTATCTGCTTTTTACTTTTATTTCCCCTTTCTCCATAGCCCTATTGCTCCCTTCATCTTCACTTGAAGGTCTCAGACAACCCCTACACCTCAGGAAACATTGCCAGCCGAGACACTGCCCCCAGTATTATTGTAGCTTCAGGTATGAAACGTTTAAAGATTGCCTCTGTGTGATGTGCAAACATTGACAAAATCTGGATTTTGTGGAGCGTGTTGAGTGGTTGTGGGGGTGTCACACCACCAGTATTGGGAAAGAGGGCTGGCTATCAAATGAAAGTACATATGGACCTTCAACTTGTCATATGGTTTTTTATGGAAACTGGCCTTCAAGACCAAGGAGATCGCATCCAATCCTCTACACCTGTGAACATAAGACTCAAATCAGGGCATTTTCTTTGCATTGAAGGTGTGTAGAGTTGTATGTGCTTGGTCTTTTATATATATTTTCTTCCAACTGAAATGTCCTTCCCTACCCTTTTCCCCTTTTCTTTCCCCCCTTTCCCCTTCCCCTCACCCTTTCTTTTTCCCTCATTATCCTCCAAAAACTAGAAGTTCTATAATTACAAAAGGTAAATAAACGCATTTACTCCCCTGATTTGCTAGTTCTAGTGTTTCTGAGAGTGTTCCATCACTAACTAATGCTCATCTTACAGGTAATATAGGCACTGAACTATCAGAGAATGACATCAGCATGTTTGTTACTTCTGATGCTGGGAACACTTGGAGGCAGGTAGGTGACACGGAATCACAGGTTTAAATACTAATCATAGGAAGTTGTCATAAAAGTAGATTCAATCTGTCACTTAATTTTTGTTTCATTTGGTTCAGACAAGTTTTTTGCAAATCTTTACAAAAGAGTAAACCTCCCTTCTGAAAGGTAGAGAAATGCTCAAAGAAAAAGACTATTTTGTTAGACTTCATATTAAAGAAAATTATTTTTGTAATTCTACTCAGAGTTTGACTTCAGTTTAACCCTGTGGCAAAGAGAACAGCATAAATTATGGATATTAAGGGGAGAGAATGTGTTATCTTTTACTGTTGTACATCCCTTGTACCAATCAAACCGTTTTTCTCTTCATCCATGATCATACTTTCCTGAAAATCAGTAGTTGCACTGGTCTACTTTTCCTCACTCCATGTGGGACTCATTTCACCTGCATTGAGTTGTTCAAAGTTCAGTGTCCATATAAACAGATTATTTTGCCTTGCTCTTAGGCTAATGGAGAAAAAGACAGAATTAAGTTCACTTTGTTAAAGCTGCCTTCATAAAACTATCTCTTCTTTAATTGTGGAAAGAGACTGAATGTTGAAGTTAAATTAAGTTCCTAATATTTAGTGGAGTCCCACTCATTAAGAAATATACTATATTTGTTTGTCCTCAGATCAGGAAATTCCATTACTCCTGTTTTCTGAATGGGATATCAAGTCATGCAGAGAAAGAATAGCTTTCTCAGATTGACAAATGCTGCTATGTAGACTGGAGGCCAGATGTTTGCAGAGAGTTAATACAAAAAAGACAAAGGAAAAGAAAATCTTTTCAAATATTTGATATTCCAAGAATCTAATTATTTTGCAATGTTTGACCAGCCCTCATTTTTCTGTCTACATCAATTATGTGAGATAGGGCCAGATATGTGCAAACACATGAAATTCTTCTTTAAACAAAAATTTGTCATTGAAAGAAGGAAAATTGTTGATCCTTGCAAAAAAACCATGTTTCTAACTTTCTATGAGAGGCAGAATGCAAAAGCCTGGGAAAACTGGGGAAAAAAACCCCAACCAAACAACAAAAAACTAGAGTCCAGATACTGTCTCTGTAATTCCTCCAATTTGTAACTTTGTTAGCACGTACCTGTCCTCTATCATGATCATACTTAAAAAACTATGCCATTTTCTAATACTAAGAGTAATAGATTTAAATAGATTTTTTTTTTCCAGATCTTTGAGGAAGAGCACAGTGTTCTATACCTGGATCAAGGTGGAGTACTTGTTGCCATGAAACACACATCTCTGCCTATCAGACACCTCTGGTAATGACTCCTTCTGTGCTAAATGTCTGCTCTCCATCTTTTCAGATGCAGGAAGTAGGCAGTTAATATGCATCCAGTTTTCTGTAGCTATAATCTAGACAATATTAGTTCAGCTATTGGCAAACATTAACTCAGATAAAGCTAAGAAGTCCTGGCAGTTCCAGGTTACATAATTTTGGCTCAGCCTGATCTGAGATACTGTCACTATAATTCCACAACACTCCTGGTGTACCGCAACTTGGCTTCTTGAGTTTGGTTGTTTATAAAATACATACATAGTTTATGCCTTTGTCTCTTATTAAGTTAATAAAGTACTCTTTAGTTTCAAACTTATTGATTAACTTGTCTTCTGTGCAGTTATGTAGCCAATAAGGCAAAAGTGTCCTCGTTAGTTAGCACTCTTGAGTTCAGGAGGTAGAATACATTTTTTTTGCTGTTTTGCATTATTTACTTGCACTCCAGTCAGTGTCACATCAAAATCTGAAACACACAGACCCAAGTCTTAACAAATGATGAGTGGTTCTAAGCTTTCACTTACACTCACTCTGGGAAGACTGGTCATCTGAAGAGTCAAAGCTCTCATGCTCCAGAAAACTAACCTCCTTAGAATGTTTTATGTTGGGGACCCAGAAATGGGATGCTCAAAATCACTTGTTTATTTTTTAAAAAATCTTACACCTAGGCTACATTTTCCCCTTAAAGCATGAATCTCTATCATAACTATTAGTTTCTACCACTTAAATATTTGCCATGAGTTAGTGATATGATGCTAAACAAGTCTGATCAATGCTCTAATTTATGATGCTTCCTCAAAAAAATAGTTATTTAAAGGACTAAAAAATCATTATCCAAAAAGGGAAGCTGCTTCCCACTTCTCCATAGCAGCTGTAGCGGACCAGAGAGTATCCTCAAGTAAAGTAAGACGGTAAGGAAAGAAGACACTAATTTTGCTTTCTCTTCCAGGTTAAGTTTTGATGAAGGGAGATCTTGGAGCAAGTACAGTTTCACATCCCTCCCACTATTTGTAGATGGAGTTTTAGGGGAACCTGGAGAGGAAACTCTCATCATGACGTAAGTGAGCATGCCATGATGCTATTGCTCATGAGAACTGCACCATAAATATCTTGTGAGGGTTGTTCATAACAATAGCATTTCTGGTTGGGGATCAAACCAAGTACTAACTGAAGCCAGGAGTGTGCAGTCTTCTGTTGCTAAATCATCAGTTTATTTCTGATATGATTGAGGGAACGACAACATGGTTCCTTGCAAGCTGCAAACACATTATCACTTAGCTTATCAGCATGAAATGTGAGTCCTCAAATTGGATGTGATATAAATCAGAGTTACTCTTGACAGATGAATATTTGAAGGAAAAATGGTGAAGTATTTTTATAACTGTGTTTTTGCTGCTACATTCTTTTTTTTTAAACTGAGATACAGAAAAGTGAAGACATTCTTCTGTAAAAATGAATGACAAAATGTTGCCTGGAGGCTGACTCATGAAAAATTATGTTTAGTTTCAAGGTGGTGTGCTGAGTTCTGCACGATGCATAAATCTGGACTCACTGTGCCAGAAACTATGTCATTTTACCTGAGGTCAGATTTGCAAAAGCAGGAGGAAAATTCAGTTTCTGACTGACCTGTAATAAGCAGAATGTGTGGCTTGGAAACCAAACTCCGTTAATAGAGAGGTATAAAGAATGTTGCCTTCAGGTTCTGATTTTAATTTGCGTGGAAGGAATTCCCAAAACTTATAATTGAGATAAAAATCCTATAGATATTACTGTCTCCAGCCCCACATCAATTCTTCTCTTGACTCTTTGCTTCAAGTAGAGTCTTTTTGGGTATTGTCAAAAGTGGGAGGGTCTTGATGAACAGAATAAAAGCTAAATGCAATTTCTAATGTGGTTATAGATATTTAGTATGCTAAGTTTCACTTTCACTGTATCAGTCAAGTGAAAATGAGTAGCACTGTCACTCCTGAAGCAATTGATCTCTGTTGGAAATTGTGGGTAACTGTATCTCTGTACCTACCGGACTCCATCAGGTGCTTCCTTTTACTGTATGTTCTTTCTGCTGCATCCTGTAGTGTGTTTGGACATTTCAGCCACCGCTCAGAGTGGCAGCTGGTGAAAATAGACTATAAGTCCATTTTTGATCGGAGATGTGCAGAAGAGGACTACAGGCCTTGGCAACTCCATAGCCAGGTGAGAGGCAAGTAGGCTGGGATCTGACCTGGACTAGTTAATGATTCTATAGTTAAAGGTCAGCATGATCCAATATCCTTTCCTGTTAGTTTGGCATATGAGATTGCCCCTTACTGGATGGGTCCATTTTGTTACATCGGTGTGTTGGCCCCAGATTTAGATTCTGTGAGCCCGGAAGGACGGACATGCATCTTTTGGGTATCATCCTCTACACAGGCAATTAGCTCAGACTTATCCAGACTTGAAGGATGCATCAAGAGTAGGAACACTGCTACTGAGGCCTGAACTCCTTCATTCTTACACCTCTCATCTAATTTCCCTGTCCTTACCTCCTTTCTCTTTCTCTGTCCTTCTGTGTCCTCAGAGGCAATGTCTTAAGACCATTCTAGTTGGGCCCCCTTAGCCTCATTGCTCACTTGGTTTCACCCCTATTCTGTCTCTATCTGTCATGGGAGTTGGACACTTTATTCCCCAGCTCATTGGCCCCCCTGCTCTGTCCTGATGCGGCTGCTTCATCACCCTTGCAACCACTGATTACATGCCCATCAAGGTAAGGTGCTCTGCACAGTGCCTGCACCTGCCCTGGGACACCTTTCCAGGTCTGCCAAGTTTGACACGCAAATAGCCTGTTTTATATCAGGTTAGAATAAAATATGGCCCAAATTCTGTGGTTATATAAACACCACAGGCTCCATTAAAGTCTAAGGCAAAGCACACATTTATATCATCAAAGATTGTCTTTCTGTATGGGTCTTGCTGGGCAAGAATTTAATAATGAATATGAAATGAAAGTAGCTTGACTCAGACTAGCTGCTCGCATAAGGCAAAAGTCTACACTAAAGAGACCAGTTACTTAGATCTTTAGATGCTGAAAATCAGTACAGTTCCTTGAATTTCAAGGAAGCAAAACATTTTATACCAGTTGCTATTCAGGCCCTTCTGTTTCATGCCATTAAATTATCAAATCAAAACCACAAAAAAAATTTTTACAACGATTTTAACAGCATAAAAGGTAAGAACTGAGACTTCTCTGTATTTTGTTCTTTACTTCCTTGTACTTGCATAAGCAAAAATATCAAGAATTTTGCAGTATTTCTTTGAGGATGCTGGCTATGGAGCTTGCAGAACTATTTTTAGGAAGACTGCTGTGTACTCTTGCCTTTTGAATTCTTTTCCATTGAGATTGAAAGGCTGAACCTTGTTCCCTAGATAGAAATATTTAGCAGGGTGCTGAATACAGGGAGTTTTAGCATCCACCTAACAAGTCAAACCCTGTAAAACCTGAACTCATCCATGGGAAGTATTTACATAAACACATATTACTAGTTTCTACTGAATGAAATTATTCCCAAAGAGACCAGACTAAAGAAATAGACCTGCTCTGTGTCTCAGATTGCAGAGGGATCAGACTATATTTCAGTTGCTGTGATATGGGCCTGGATCAATTGCTCGTTGGGTTTGGAGTAAATTCAGCACTGAATCAGATATATAAGTGACCTCAGATCGTTTCTTAGTGTGTATTGGAAAAGCTGGTTTAGTTTCAGTTAAAGCTTCAGTAGCTTTAATTAGCTCCAGTGTACTGAGATGTCATTTCACTTCCCATCCTCTTCCCTTGAGTAACACCTCCCATGGCACAGGCTTGGAAAAACCGGGTGACACAAATAGCCTGGTGGGCGTCAAAGAAATATTTTTGGGTTTGTTTCTAGGGAGAAGCTTGCATCATGGGAGCAAAAAGGATCTACAGGAAGCGCAAGTCAGAGAAGAAATGCATGCAAGGAAAATATGCTGGGGGTATGACCTCGGAGCCGTGTGTGTGCACAGAGGCTGACTTTGACTGGTGAGCAGTGGGCACAAGGACTGTGCGCTCTCTACCGCAGCGATGCAGAGCTCACTAGAGAGGCTGTAGGCTGGCAGAGAGTAGATATTAATAAACATGTAAGCATCAAAAATAGGTTGCTCTTTGATAGTGCAGGTGTGTCAAAGGAAGGAAAGGTGGAATAGATATCTGTAATCTTGAGGACTCCCGCAAAATTGATGCCGAACAGACCATTTTCCAGGTCACGTCTGAGCTCTATGCACCATTAATATAACAAGATATGTTTAGCGCATCTAACCTCAGCAATGACCAGGCGTGGCTGTGAAAGTAGTAATAAAAACACATATATAGCATTATGTAAAAAATAAAATAATCTCTTCACACACAAGCATATGTATATTTGAGTAAAAGTAAATATATGCATATGCAAAGAGGCCTTCTGCTTCCAGAAATCAAATATCTCAGAAATTCCTGGGTCATTTGTTATATCTGAACCATGATGCTTAATAATATCCAGCAGATATTGCTTTCATGGTGTGATAAAATGTTCAGCTGCTGATTTCATTTCGAGATTACTGCTGACTCACAGCAATTTGCACAAGAAAGGCAGAGAACCACATTACTGAAATCTCTTTTTTGCCTCTTTTCTCCAAGTCTGAAAGTCCTGAGTATCTTGGATGAGAGAAATGGTGGCTCTCTGACAGTGCTAATAACCCGCCTTTGTTCCTCACCCAGTTAGATCTATGCCATGTTACTAATTAAACCCAGAATCCTAAACATGAACCCCAAAGAAGTTCATCTTATCAGTATTTTATCTCTTGATATATGGGTTCACTCCAGGCCCATGGAAATTTACAGCATTTCCCTTCTCACTCTTCCATAAATACAGGTTTTTTTCCTACATAAAATCATAGAATTGCAGCAGACTTTTCCATGTGCAAAACCAGTAAATCCTTTTGCACCAAACAATAACAATTATTAGCATATTTGGTCACTGATTCTCTGAATAAATTTTCCTCATAATTTCCCCATCTTGCACTGGGTTCTTTGCTAGGGAGAAGATACCTCATTTCTGTGTGTAGTTTATCATTTAGGTGTCCAAAGGTCCTGGATTTCAGTCATTTAACATTTCACTAGTAATGTAAAAAAGATAACAGCCAACAACAACAACAACAACAAAAAGGCAACAAACCAAATCAACCAGCCAAACCAAACAAAAAACAAAAACCCCAAACAAACAAAACAAAGACAAAAACAAAAAACCCAAACCATCTTTAACAGGAAGGAAATTCCCTGAAGATTTTGACCCTCTTGTTGAGCATGCAGTACAGTGCTGAGTCAAACTTATGCCCTCATAAAATAGTTGATGGAATTGATTCACAGTCAGTTCATTAGTGATTAAATCCCTTGCAGTCATAAGGGACATGCATACCTGAAACACTTCTGATAAAAATATGCTTTCCTTCCAGAACTTCTCTCTGAGAATATATATTTTTATTTCATTAAAATTGATTCTGTGGTTTGCTATGACAAAACTTTGTTGCTAGGTATAGAACAAAAGTACCACAGTGACATTTGCTGGGGGAAACATGCTTTTATTTCTTTAATGTTCACCTCAAGGAAACTTTCTCCACTGCTGGGTTGTGGGATAATCTTCAAGGGAGTGCTTGGATGCTTGAGGATGCATAACAGGCACTTACAGTTCAGACACATGAACAAATCCCCTCAAATCTGTTGGAAGAGGCAGAATTACGACCTTCCTGACCTGGAAGAGCCTTCCTGCTTCTGATGGAATCAGTTTTGGTTCGGACTGTTGTGATCCCCTCCAGTTCTCCCTGAGCTCATGTTATTCCTTCAGTCCTCAGATCTGGATTTCTTCTTTACCCATTTCAGCTTCCTTCCCTACTGCCTTGGATGAAAAAAGACTGAAATATTGCTTTAAGCATCCAGTTCAGAAACCTTTACCAGCAATATTCACCGGGAACATAATTTTACATAGATTTGCCAGACTAAACTCCACAGGGAACAGAAGACAAAAGTTTATCTAGAAAGGAGAAAAGCGATGGCAAGAAAAAAGCAATTCTGCTGTCTGCTAAGGAAGGCAAAGCTGCTGCTGCACCACTGTAACTTTCAGTGCCTGCCTTGTTGAACTCTGCACTAGGCTTCACTGCAGTCCATCCTGCAGCAGTTGGAAGGAGTTTTGGAGGAAAATCAGTGATTGAATTCTTGTCATCTGTAGGGTCTTTCCTTAGCAGGAAGCACTTTCATTATCCTCACTCCTAACATTTCAGAAGTACTTTTGAATTCTCTGTTTCTCTTTTTTTCTTCTTTTTGCTGGGCAAGGCTCTTAATTGAAGGAGATTGAAGGGGACTTGTATCCCCCAGGCAGGGAGAAGCCCCTTAGCTGCCTGCACTTGATTTTTCAATCTTAAAATAAACTGGACAGCTTTTTATATTAATATCCATGGTTACAGGACCCAGAATCATATACGGAGTTGAAGAAGACAACCATGCCTGTTATTATGCTGTCTTTTCTGCTTAAACACTAAATTTGCATGGGAAAATTTTATTATCTAAACTTGTCAGGGATTGGAGTAAAACATTGTATCTCTGTGGTCAGGTAAAGTGAGAAAAAGCGTTGTGTTATTGCTGTTAATCCTGCAAGTTCTCTTTTGTCAGTTTAGGGGAAAAAATCCCAGTTAGAAAAGACATAAAGATTTTATAATGTTTTTTCTCCTTGCAATATCACAGAACTCCAGGTTCATTTCAAATCTGTATGCAGCCCATGGTAGTTCCTTCTCAGAGAAAAGGGCACATTTGTTTATTGTTTTACACAGCAACGAAACTGAGTGACATTAGAAATTACTGTAGTTTCTCTAGCCTTGGGAACCTGAGCTCTTCTGACAGAAGACATCTTTTATCACGGGGGAGAACCCAAACGAGCTGGGCACAGGTGTCTGATCTCCATGCAGGGGCTAAGGCTCGCAGCCAGAGGGCAATAGCGCTTCAGGAATGGGGGGACTGGGAATGTGCAGGAGCCCTCGGCAAATCTGTCCTAGCAACAGCCTAGAAACTAGAATGTCCCTCTTCATTTAATTGATTTGGGTAAATGGATGACACTGTTACTTCGGTGTTATTAAAACATTAATTTACTCGGTTTCCTTACATTGTGTTCCTTCCTGCCGTCTGAGCATTATTGCGGCAGTATCTCTTCAGTAGAAACGTCTAGACGCAGATGGAAGTCTTTGGTGGTGTTCATCCTTCAGTTACCTGCCTCCCAGGTCCTTTAATAGCAACTTTGTCTCACTGTCAGTCCTCCCTCTGAACCCACTGTCATTAATACTGAGGACTTCTCCTATCAGTATTCTCATATCTCACACATTCATGGGAAGTATGAGCCTGTTGATGCTGGTGTTAGTGATTTGGGGTAGCCAGAGAGGCACAAAGGAGCCTTAGTGCAGTCAGGAATCAGGTCTATTTACTTCACTGATGATATCAGCGGGCATCTGGCAGGCTCTTTTTTTACTGTCGGCACTTAAATTACACCCCTGCCTGCCAGGGTTAGTTCTCATGCTAAAACATCAGAGTCCTGCATCATGAGAAACTCTTCTGACAAACCACGGGGAGGCAGAGGACAGATACTGAGTGTGATTAGATTCTGTTGGCTTCGTGTGTCACCACTTGTCAGTTCTGATGATCGTGCAGGTGCCAGTTCTGAAATACATATACATTTGCACCCTTAGGTTAACTAACTTTGCTTTCTCATTGAGGCACGCCTGGTTAGCTAAGAAATGGCAATTTTGAATGAATTTTTAGTTCATTTTGAATGCTTGTGGAAAATGCAGGTTCACTATGCAAAGTCTACAGTGCATCTCTGCACCTTTAAGGGCCTAGATATCTACCAGGCATGGATTTACTGGGAAGATTATGGGGATTTTAGGTTCTGTATTTACATAGGCTGGTATAGCTTGATTTCAAATACTGTGATGCAATTATAATCATACACCTTTGTAGATCCACAGTTCAGACTATAGCTGAATCCATCCTTCTCTGAGCTTAATCCCATGTCAGATTCTGTAGAACTGTGGAGCAAGCACAGCTCCCCTTTAATACAAATGTACACTTGCATCATAGTTAAATATTAGGCGATGGTATTAAGTGAATAAAAAGGTGATAAGACTTTTCTATGGCTGTGCCCACAGTTATTTTTTTCTACTAGAGCTTTTGGAAACTGCAGAACAAAGGTGACTATTTTCAGAGATACCTTGATTATGCCCCATTTAATGTCTGAAAAGTTTGGAAAGCAGAGCCTACAAAACCATTGTCAGCATTTTCAGCTTCTGGCATAGTCGACCTTAAGGTGAAGCTGTTAATATTAAAGACATCCTGTGGTTACATGCTAAGTCATCTCTTGATTTTTAGAAGGTATGCATGTAGCAATCACTCATCTGACTTAATTGGTTATTTCTATATCTTTGGACAGTGTGATTTTAATAATTTAATGCAAATTAACAGTTCTTCCATGACAGTATGTTTGTCAGGTCTGTATTCGGACTACAAACTTCCTTAAGGAATTTCTTTTCTTTTGATTATTAATTGTGCTGCAAATAACATTAGGAATTTATCAGGAGCTTTGAGTAGGGATACAGAACGTCTGGAATGAATTTGTATCTAATTACAGAGAAGAACTTGCAATTTTCATTGACTAAGACAAATAGGGTTCCAGTTTAAACCAGTAAAATTGGGCAAGGTAAAACCATAACTGGTGAAAGCCACAAGATAGGTTACTTCATACTGATAAAGCAATCCCTGATGGCAAATGCTCCACTCCTTTTTGATAGGTACATTATCTATGTCACCTGAGTTCAGGCAGGCACAAAATACCATCAATATATGCAAATTCCAATTCCCAGTTACCAGGCAATGACTCGGCTAGCTGATTGCAGTCTGAGGCTGATGCCTTCCCCATCTCCAGATTTTGCTGTACTGGCTCGTGCTATGGCAATCCAATTGATGCTAATGCTTGTTGATTGCTACAAAGCCTGTTGTGCCAAATTGTAGGCAGCAATTTGTTGTCAGCATCAGTGTTCTGAGTGCACCAGCCTGTAGCCAAGGAATTCATTAGATTCCAAGACTGCGGAGGTGAACAGGCAGCTGCTGCATCTGTAGAGGGATATGGAATAGAAATTCATGTCATTTACTGGGATGATATTTCTGTAGGGCCTTAATGAGCCAGATGATTTGCAAGCCTGAAAACAACACTGAAACTTCCGTGTTTATAACTGTTTCTGCTGTGGAAAATCCTATGGTTTCTTTCTCTTGACTTTGAGAAATATGATCTAAGTACAGTCAAAGCCAGTTAAGTCAAGCTTAGCTTGCCCAGATGTACAGGTAGTATTACGAACCAAAATAGTAGCTTGAATCTAGATGCATGTAAAGTAAGAAATCCCAGACTACTGCATCAAATTGGACTGTGAGTACTGATCCCCTCTGAGGCAGATTTCACTGTATTAGTTTGGTTTGTTTTCACTTAACTGATTACAGAACATTGTGTGTGCACAGTGTTACAGCTTTTTAATTAGAGTCACACATGATAACTTAGGAATACAGTGCTGCAGAGTGTTTACAAATGAATTACAAAAATACAATAGTCCCACTTGTATGTAAATATTTGTTTTCTCTAAGCAAATCAGAATGGTGTTATTCTTCATTACAAAGTGTGTTCTGCAGCTATAGTGTTCTTATTCCAACAAGGATGATTATAGAAGCACATGGCAGTGGGAGAATAGGCTGGCTGATGCTTCCAAGGCAATTAAGCAACATTCAGTCACTAGCATCTGAGTAAATAGACTGATGGAAACTCAGTCAAAAAAAAATGAGGAAAAGACCATTTAGGTCATCTACTTCGTTGCTGTTTCCTAGAGTATGTTCTCAATTACTTTTGTAGATATCCCAAGCACCACAGCTGCCAAAATGTTCCTTTGGAACAGTCATGCAGTCTAATAGATGTTTAGGAGTTTTCTCAAGTGATATGCAGTTTTAATTTTCTTTTGCTTAATGTCGTCATTTTAATTTCCTCTTTTTAAGATTGCCTCAAAACCTTTTTTTCTCGATTCAGAAGGAAAAGTTGAGGCAGAAGTAAAAAGTCTTGACTGAATTCTTCTCATTGTCCTGCTTTTCATAACAAGTAAAAGAAACTTAACAAAGATAAATTGAAAAATATTCTTTCCTTTTTTCTTCATCTTATATCTTACATCAGTACCAGACTTCTTAAAATCGTTTAATAGTGAATCATTAATTTTTTTTTAAGCCATCATGTTTTCATCCAGAATGAAAGAGACATTTTTAAAAAGTCTTCATTAAGTTAAACATTCTTGTTGTTAGAAAATATATATGTTGGAAAATATGTGCACTGTAAACATACATAAAATATTGATCCCACCAGTACCTGGTGTTGTTCAGTATCTAGCTCCTGGATGCTTTGTCTCCCCAGATACTGATAAGTGGACATCCCCAGCTGTCTCAGGCAGAGACATACACACATGTAACAGGTTTCATAAACAGATAGGGCTTTATACCAATAGCCTTCTCCCAGACCTCTTGATTTCTCCGGTAACTGATTCATGGACCTAGTATCCAGCCCTGACTTATCAGCACCTATCTCCCAAGTCTTTAATCCTACTCAGTGGCCTCTCTGTCCTGGTGCTGACCTGCACAGGATGCACACACTCTGGTCAGTCCAGCTGCTGTCAGTGGGTGCACATGGTGCCCTGTGAATCATGGTCTGAGTCCAGTTGCTGAGGGTTAGACCACTGCACACACACACACAAACACACACAGAACAGGAAAATGGAAATGGAGATGCGAGATGTTCTTCCTTGTCTTGGCATAATGAGCCTCATACTCCTGTGTGCAGTAACCCCCACTCAGGAATCTTCAGAGTGATCTGGGGACAGCCTCTCTTTTTGAGAGTAGGTCTCACCCTGGCCATGGGCTGATGGCTGACCTGTGACAGTCCCGGGAGGAGCTGGAGCAGTGGCTCTGCTAGTTCTGATCAGGTTTTTGGAGTTCCTGTATACCCTGCTTTTTCTCTCTACTTCTCTACAAATGTGTATAGATATGAGCTGTTAATCACATAATCTAATGCTGCTCTAATCCTCTTTTCTTAGAATATCAGGCTACTTGATACCAAGATATTAAAGATAATAATTTTAAAAAGTGCTTGGCAAATAAGTGCCATTTTAAGATCAAGGATTGTGTTGCAACTGGAATATTGGAATGGAGTTGGTAGATTGTCTATAGCAGTTTCCAGAACTGAAATCCAATTAACTTCTCCATTATGGACTATGGAGAAAGCTTAGTAAAAGAAATAAGAGTGATTATCCAACCAAGTAGTCCTTATTACTCAATGGCTGGAAAGTAACACCACATGTGAATGGAATACTGATTAAAGAGGGGGTTTGTTTATTTTTTCCACAATAGCAATTTTTACAGAGTCTTTGTTTGCCTGGAATCAGAAACAATTTGAAATTTTGTTTAGTGAAACCAAAGCAAATTCAGTCATAGCTAAACTCAAACTGTGTCAAAAGATTACAGTTTGATTCATTCTTTCTAACACATGATTTTTGGTAGCATTTCCTCTTCCAAACAAAAAGAGAATGGAAGATCACAGCCCTCTTTTCCATTACTGAATACTCTCTTAATGCCTTCAGGCGAGATCTCTCCCAGTGGTGTAAATTTTCCTCTACATTCTTTTTAATATAATTTCCAAATACAATTAGCTTTTTAATAATACAATTTTTAAATACAATTTTAATATAATTTCCAAATACAATTAGCTTTTTAGCACTTCAGTTTTCTAAGATATGATTGAGACAGCGGTGATTTAACTTGGCTTAGATGTCTAGTTTTTATTATGTTTGATCTTAGAGTTGATCCTGAGAAGCCCTGTTAGTCTGATGAAAGAGAACACTTGATGCAACAGCTCAGAAAATACCTGGTCTCGTTCTGCTTGTTTATACTGGGACATATGCAAGGCAACACCCCCAATAAAAAAAGCTGAAGTAGAATAAACAATCTATTCTATCAGTATTAAAAATAAGAAGCCCTGGTAAACAGAAGGAGGAAAATCAAAACTTGTATCAATAGTAGAGGACATGAGCTGATACCTATATTTGTTCTTTTGGTTTTTTTGTGTTATGGTTTCTTTTAATGTTAAAACAGTGATTATGGATATGAGCGCCACAGCAATGGCCAGTGTTTACCAGCATTTTGGTACAACCCATCTTCCTTGTCGAAGGACTGTAGCCTTGGACAGAGTTATCTCAACAGCACTGGGTAAGTGGCACACCAGACTTTATTTAGCTAAAGCACCCATAAAAACTTAACCCAATTACAACTATAGCTACATTTACTATAGCTGTCTCAAAGCTGGCTGAAGCCCTTGGGACCTCTTCTTGCCTCCTGTATGTTCCAGACCTTTCTCTGAAAGATGATGCCTTAAAGAAACATGGGGGCAAAACCATAAGGCAAAGGCCAAATCATTAGTCTCAGAAAAGTCTCCTCTTAAAATCATGTGAGATCAGCTGAGGCAGAAAAAATGGAAAATAAATTAGTGGAAAGAGATGAAACTGATTTATATGTGAACTGAAGTAATAGGTGGGCAGCTAGCCTGAATGCTGATTGTTCTTTGGCCCTCTTGGGAGTCAGTGGAAGATGTAGTTTAAGTTAAGATACCGACAGACTTCATTTATGGTGCAAGTGATTGAAGCAGACAAAGCAACCCGAGCTGTGTTTGGGGGTTTTGTACATTCAAAGTCAGGCAGAATTTCCTTTTTGCTTCAACTCTCTTATTTTCCAGCTCTCAAGGGTTACACCTTTAGAGACACTTGCCTTATAATAAGAAGTGGAGAGCATGTGAGAAAAGTTGTTAAACTATGCCTAACAGTGTAATAATGGAATACAATTCCGTACTGTATATGTATATAATTTATTTATAACTTTATAGTTATTTAACATGTAACAGATGATATAACTTTATGGTTTAGGCAATTTATAAATATATGGCATCAAGGCATGCTATGCAGGAAATTATTGCATGCCATTAACAACAGTATTAACTACTTGTATTTTAGGCACATGAGGAATGCTTGGCTGAGGCAAATGCTAAAATATATTTGGGAATCAGTGTTCTTCCAATCTCCTTAGCCTAAAGAAACCTCTTCCCAGTTAACCCTGTTATGCTCCTTGTCAGCGTCTTCCACAGATTTCTCTATCCCTTTTCAGATACCGGAAGGTTGTTTCCAACAACTGCACGGATGGTGTGCGGGAACGGTACACAGCAAAACCACAGCAGTGCCCTGGCAAACCCCCCCAGGGCCTCCGCATAATCACGTCTGACGGCAGACTGACAGCTGAGCAAGGACACAATGTCACTTTCCTGGTGCAGCTGGAAGAGGTAGGCTCTATTTTTGCATTGCATTCCAAGCCCCATGGGTGTATTTGAGGGTGATTTGTGCCAGACAGAGTTTGCAAAGAGGTGAACCAGGAGAGGGTGGTATAAAGTCAGTCAGCTCCATGATGTAGCTGGATGGAGTTTGGTCTAAAGTGTAGTGGATGATGTATGGAGAGGCTGTTTGGAGTATTGTGGTGCACAGGGAGAAGTTGATGAAAACTGGGAACTGGTTTAATTTGGGAATTTCACAGTAGAACCAAAGAGTGCAGTTTTGAACACTGATCCCCATGCTTAACTGTGCTTTTGGCTTCCTGATGTTTTTGAAACTGAATTTCCATTTTTACTTGCCACTGACTTTCAGCCAAAGATGGCTAACAGTACACGTGCAGATGTGTCCCATCACACAAGCTGGTACATATTATTTAGGCATTTATGGGTGAAATCTCAAGGTGTCATCAGCAGGATTAAGACTGAAATTCATAGCTAATGTGAAGCTTATTCAGACTCTGATCTGTGTTTTTGCCACATCTGTAACTTGGTGTTTCATTGTTCTGCTCCCTCCATTTCTGAATCCATAGAAAAAAAATTTAAATCTTTTTGCCCGCTTTTCCTTCACAGCACTTCTTTATATATGTTTAATTGTAGGCACACAAGTAAGAACATTCACAAAGCAACAGTTTTCTCTCTTTTTCCTAATCCAGTTCGATTTCTTTAAACTTCTACCCCTTTTCCTCTGTAACTGGGCAGTAAATCCTAAAACAAGTAAGCTTTAACACCAGGGCAAAACGTATGTCCCTTTATAGCTTAGAGCATTCATGGAAATTACTTCTGACCCTCTCCATAGTAAATGCCATCTGCAAGGAAAGAGAAATGATTTCTGTTGCATCTCTTTTATTGATGCTTTCCCCGGCAAACAGGTGTCCTGATTTGTAAAGGCAATACCATATGATAAATCATATGTAACCTTAAGCAGTTGTTTGACCTGAATGTTTATTTCCTCCAAAATATGGTCACTTCAGTCATACAACATTGCTACTGTGGATGCTATAATGACAGTGTGAACATATTATTTCATCTGTTTAAATTATTGATTTCTACATTTAAAGATGAAGAAGAAAAGTCCAAACCAAGAGTCAAAGTCTCCAGGCTTTAAAAAAAAAAAAAAAAACCAAAACAAAAAACAAAACTGTCCATTGCATTACCTTTCTACTCTCATCTAAGTTTTAAAACAGACTGGGAGAAGAAGATGGATAATTTGAGCATTCAGTCACAAAACTCTCAAAGAATTATGCCAGTAGTCGGAGGGAGAGACAATCACCCACAGTATGGGAAACTCAGGACAAATGTCCTGCACTTTCTTCTGTGAATGTTTAAGCTCACATACCACATAAGAATACCCTGGCTGCTCTATCATACAGCGACCTGCTGTGATTTGTTCTATCTTTTCGGTTCATTCTGATCTTTTTTGATAGCCCTGCTTCAGTATTCCCCAGATCTGGAAGCAACACCTTCTCCGGTATGAGATGGTGTTCTTCTCCTAGTGTGTGTCAAGGAGTACATCCAGTACGTTTTGATGAGTGTCAGCTTCCAAGGAGATCTAAAGGGAGCTCTTCTCTCAGTGTATCTGATAAGGAAGAGGCTAGGAATCCCTCTCAGAGTTGAAACAGTATTGATCAACCTCCAGCCTTTCAGATTACTCTCCCTGTTAGATGAATCTTGACCTCCTGTTCCTAGATTTGTCAACATAAAGAGTTTACAGAGCAACCAACAGAACCTTTGGGTGAATTTTACCCAATCTGTCAATGACTTCATGTGGATGTTGCAACAAAAGAAATATTCAGCAAAGAAGAATATTTGCCCAGCTATATGCAAGCTATAGGAGAATAAAATGTAGTTATAGCAGCATAATTATATATAGACTAAAACATTTACCCAATTAACTGTTCCAGTAACAAAAATCACACCACTCACTGAAAAAGTTAAACAACCCATCAAGAGAACAACGATCATTTTACAGAATAAATATTGATTTCACAGGATAATTGAGATTAAAAGGGATCACTGGAGACTGTTTAGTCTGACCCCACTTCTCAGAGGGAAGTTTTCCTTGCAGAAGTTTTCCTTCAAGGCAGAGGTATCAGAAAACAAGAATGTGCCAATTTCTGTTTAGTTCTGCTCTGCACAGGTATACCAGATGGTACAATCCAGGGTGTTCAGTATCCACAAAATCTATGCCACTCCATTTTTGCTGAAGGGAAGGCATTAGGCAAGTTAAAAAAGGGATTTTTTTCCCCAATGGCATATGAAAAAGTGTGTCCTATCCAACTCTTCCCCCTGGAGTGGTGGTCAATATTTCAGAGCACTACAATCTGTTAAGGACTCTTCTTTTGGTGTCAGCCACAGCTGATATCTTTTAGGGTGTGAAAAAATAATGGTCTTTCCTTGTGTTGTAGTCACTTTGCATCTTAATGTCTGTATCCCTCTGAGACAGCTTTTTTGAGGACTTCAGATCTGCAGAGTTGTACCTTAAACTGCAGCTTTCTGGATCTCTTTTTTCATGTCCATGTTCCACTTGATCTGCAGGAAAAAGCAAAAAAAAAGAGAAGCTGGTGAGCCAAGATACAAGACTTTGTTTGAGATTTGTACTTCTGATATCTTTCTACAGCTTTCTGCTTCATCTAAGAATCCACCTGGGTTTGAAAAGAAGAAGGAACTGCAGAGGCAGGCTCACTGGAGGGCCTGAAAAGTCACTGCATGTCTGTAGTGGGGCAGATTACTAAGCAGGTAGGGAGAGGCAAATGGCAGCAGTAAAAAAATGATGTTTTCACTCAGATGTGGGATTCAGGGGCAGGAAGCACAACGCAGCAGTCTCTTGTAAAGCCTGTTTGTGCCTGTGGTGATGCTGAGGGCCATGACTGTGCATTCTGACAAAAACACAATGTCAGTAAAAGATGCCTGAAGAGAAACAAGGACAAGGCTTTCACAAATGTTCTGCTATTGAAGAAGACACAAAAGGAAAATAATCACTGAAGTCTTTGTGAGTGGCGAGGGAGCAGGCACCAAAGCCAGGAGAACATAGAGCAGTGCTGATTTCTGAGTGCTGGGATTCTGGCTGTTTCTCTAACCCTGACTGTCATGAAATTTGCCTGTAAAGCATTTATATCTGGCATCACATAAATGTCATTAAAAGCAAAACAACGAACAGCTCATATTACAGTGATCTGAATGTAAGAACGCTTTCTAAAGTGATCTAACTTTCCTGTTACTGTTAAGGATTTTTATATGACTTCCTAAAAACTGTTCGTAAGGTCACTTACACTTAATATCTATAGTCCCGTTATTGGAAAGGTTTTTCCAAGTTAGTTCTCTGATTAATCTGTGTATAATCATCATGATATTCTTAATGGGTGACAACAGCCAGGAAACTTCAATATTTCCTTTCCTAACTAGCGTGTGCTCCATTGTACAAAGTAAAACAAGCTGGTAATTATGCTCTTAAATTTCCATTGAGATAAGGAGAATAGCACCAGCATTTTTGTCATTCATTCGCAGCACAGGAGAAAACTTTTTAGCTGTGCTCAAAAGAAAATTTTTCACCACCTCAAAATGCTGCCAAGCTAAAGGTTAATTCTTTGCCCTGGCCTGTGCTGCATGCACACACCCGGGGCTGGTGCCTCTCGCACTGCAGCATTCAACAACAGAGTTCCTTCTCAGCCTAAACAACCTGAATCCTTGGACATCAAGAAAAGAAACAAAAAAACCACAACGTTACAAAGCCACTTTTCGTACTGAAGTTATTTGACCCCATGTCCTTGACAGATTTTGCTTCTCTGCTGTAGAGAATAGAGGAATTTTATTAAGTGGGTGTTGTTCCTGTGTGCCTTTCTCATCACATGGTCATGTACGTCTCTTGCCTGTCACAAACACAATTGTTATTTGTATGTTAGAGTTATTTGTGTGAACATCAGACACTAGTGCTTGCTGTACTGCTTCAGCAGAGACACTGAAAGCTGCAGCCTGCAGAACAACACTGTTCAACACAATGGCTTTCAAACTTGTTTCATCTGATTGCTCATACATCTTTGCTGAGGAAATGGATGGTAAAGACATTCAGGGCAAGAAGGTTCAGGGCTTTGGCTGTTTCATTACAGATAATTCACAGAGAAACTGCCTCCTCTAATTTATTTTTTATCTTGATAAAATGACAGCCAAAAGTCTTTGACATTCCAGGTCTGCCTCAGTTCTCACTTGACAAAGTCACTCTGCTGGGAGTAGATTTTAACTGCTTGCTGCTGCTATATGATGTTTGGATTAGACTAATGTGCAGGGAAAGCTCATTTGTTCCTACACTTCAGGCCATGGGCTAGAATTGAGGCAATCTGAACTCATTTCTGAACAGCACTCTGAGCTTCTTCTGCATGACCTTGAGTAAGAAACTTAAACTTTCCACTTTTTTATTCCCTCATTTGAAAATAGAAATTTGCTTTCTCCACATGCCTTTTATTTATTTACTGAACTCTCTCTTACCATGTGAATATACAAATGAAGCCCCCAATTTCCTAAAGACAGTTATGGCTTTCTGTAATGAGAATGTTAATACGTGGCTGTACAAGGTATATTGTGCCTCAGGTACATTTAACGAGCTTAGGGATCCTTCTTGGGGGCAATACCTTTAGAATTTCCCACCTCAGCAGTATTGTTCAGTGCAATTCAGTATTCAACTCAGATGAAGCTTCTGGAGATGAGCTTAGCATTAGGATTGTTTTGCTTGTTGATGTACTCCAATTAAAGATGCAAAGCTAGTAGTAATTAAAAGAATAGTCTGTATTTTTTGTGGTATACTACTGTGTTCCCTCTTTTGATATCACAAGTTTGTTAGTTATGATTACAGAAATATGAAACCTTCATCCTAAATTTCAATACACATGCTGAATCATGGCTGTTTGTCTTACTAGCAGCACTACACTCCTGTAATAACATACAGACAAAAGATCAGTGTATAACCTCCCCCATACCACTGTCATCTGAATTATAATTGCATTTTCTGTGTTGCTGATGATGACAAGCTGGTTGGGAGAAATCAGAGCCTTTCACACATTTTTAAATTCACTGTTGAAATTCCATGAAAATGTATGAAAGTGGACCTCGCCTTCATGATGACACACAGCACTACAGTCTTGTAATGCACTTCCAGTCACACAAGTTGAATTATTCTGTATAATCCTGAGGGTCTGTACTTATTGATTCCTTTGGGGCATGGAAGATCTACTTCTGCAGAAATAGCTCATAACTGAGTTGGGCTGTCACAAATGAGAGTCAGGATGAATGATATGATCAGTTCACTTAACTGTTCGCTGTTGAGAAAGAAGTACATGTGAAAAGTATCAAGCTATTTGCTCTGATAAACAACTCCTTACTATTCAGTTTCTGATTTGAAAAATTAAGAGCATCAGTCTAAAAGCAGAGATTTACACAGGAAAGGATGTTTTTCAGTACTTAATCAAATTGTATTTGAGTATCTGTTTAAAATTAGGAATATGCTTTAAATAGACCTAGACTAAAGATATTCCATGGGTAGATATTCAGTTCCAGTGAAAATATCTTTGATGAATGATTTCTTTTGGTGACAAGAAAATTCCAAAGAGGGAAAAGGGTTAATCTAAGGAAAGCACACAATGAAATTAGTCCATGAAAACACTCCAACAGAAGCACTGTCTGTCTCCTGCAAAGGATAATTAAATCTATTGTCAACATCTCTGTGGAAGACACACAAGTCAATGCATAATTGAAAGACTTAAAAATGAAATCTAAAACAGGGGAACCAAAATTAAAAACCTTGAACTGTTTTTGTTTCATTGTTTTAATACTTCCATTTAGATACAAATGGAATCATAGATTCATAGAATCATAGAATAGTTTGAGTTGGAAGGGGCCAGGTAGTGCAACACCGCTGCAATCAGCAGGGACATCTTCAAGCAGATGAGGTTTCTCAGAGCCCTATCCAACCTGACCCCAAATGTTAGCAAAAATGGGGCATCTACCAGCTCTCTGGGCAACCTGTTCCAGTGTTTCACCATCCTCGTAGCAAATACTTGAAGTCAATACGTTCTGGGCAAGATTCTGATGGAGTGTTTGAGAGACGATTCTGCTAGGTGGGTCTCACTTCTGACATCCACCAAAATTCTGAGAGCTGCATAAAAGTAATCAAAATGTAAAAATACTATTGCTAACTGCATGGGCTGTTTCTTGATATAAGCTGAGGCAGGAAGCTTCACAGAGGTTTTTTGGGAACATTCAGATCTTGAGTACACTCTAGAGCTTTATTCTTTTGTGAAGATACAGGAAAAGTGTGCACTTGGCTTGGGAGGCAGGAATGGGAAGGAGGGAGAGGGGAATATTTTGTGTATGCTTGAAAAACCCCTGGACATTTAATGAGAAAATCCCTTAAAAACAGTACATTTCTGATTTACATTTTAGTAACAAATGCTGTATAGGTAGGTAAGGGGCATAATATGGGGCCTTGGGAAACTTGTTTTTAATTCTCAGGGCTTATTTTAGCTAAAAGAAGTGCCCCTGTTCTTAAAGTTCAGCATATACTCAAGCCTTCGGCTGCACAAAAGCCTTTAGGGATTGCAGTGTACTTCAGGTTATAGCCAAGCTTGTGCATATTGCATACACCTTGTACAAGGTAAAAAACATCCATCAAAAGTACTTTCAGTTTTTCAGGTATTGTAATTGCTTACTGGCTAGCTTCATGTGAGTAGTATAAAGGAGCTGAATGCAGAGATATCACTACAAGCAACCAGCTTGGAAAATTTCTCCCTTCATGCCCGAGAACACTGGCATTAAAGACCTCTTACAATGAAGGCCAGAGAATCTGCCCAAAGATAGCTCAGTGCTGGTTGTATCCAAGACCTCGGCTGTGGCTGCAGAAGTAATGCAGGGGGTTTTGTGTCTGCCTTAATTGAGCTAGAAGCTTCAGAATAAACCCTATCATGTAGTATGGAGCTTGACAAAATGGCAAGGACAAGCTGGAAAAAGCAACAGGAGAGGTTTTTGCAAGATGTATATAAATACATCAAATTGTTTGCAAAGCAAAACTCTTGGTAAAAACAGCCACTTGCAAGTGGCTCTGGAGAGCTGCCGGAGTCAGAGACAGCTGAGGTTGATGTAGATCAGGTGTGGGCTGTATGGGAAATGTTTTGATTTTGGCTCACCTGCTTTCTCTTCCCATCTTATTCTGCCTATGCTCTTACCTGGCACAGATAAAACATAAGAACAAATCAAAACACAGTGTCTTTGTTTTCCTGACTTTTTTCTCCCACTTCCTAAGCTAGAATTTTAAATGTCAACTTTTCAAAATGTGGCATTTTCAGAGGAGTGTTATAGCCTGGATCTTACTCAATAGAAAATGTATTTCCAGTTCAAAGAGTTTTAAAACAAAACAAGAAAGGCCAAGACAAATGAAAAAGACTGAGGGAACAGCAGCTGAAGCTCTTCTCTAATTAGATTTTTGGTTGTTTCTGTCAGCATCTTTTCTCTCTAGGGAATTTGAAAGAAAAATTGAAATCTAAATCTTGCATGCCTTAGAAATGGCTCCTTTCCCTGACTGCATCTGTAGACACCATGGGTTTTATGGCTATGGACAAATTTAAGACAAGAGAAAAAAAATCAATTAGAGCACAGATTTTGACACTTGCAGAAATAAGGCTATTCTAAAATGCTGTCATCCTTTTCATCTTCCTCTGCTACCCCAACTATGTGGAGGAATATTCCACAACCTGAAACGGACTTCAACTGCATGACCTCAAACATGATCAGAGATGATAAAGCCAGCAGGGTCAGTGTGGTGATGCAGTTTTAACCATGTGAACAGCTTTTGTCCCAGCAGTATGGTTTTACTGTTCAAAGACATCGTCTCTTTTGTTAGTAAGAAAAGATGATTAAAACCCTAGTGATGGTGGACCTAGAAGAACTGGGAGAGCATCTAAGGGTAATTCAGAGATCTCTGTATTTGGTCTGAGTCCAGCACTGGACTTGAGAAAATATAGTCCCTCTCTGAAAGAGTTTCAGAGCTGAGGAGCTCATGTATGTTCTCTTCTGGTTATAGAAGCATATCGCATTTGATGGCTTCTGTTGGCTCTGTCAAACAGGCAGGAGTGCCCAAAGCACTGCACCATGCTTGAAACTGCACATCTTTTAAATAATAAAGATCAACAGAGGACATGACTCTGCACTTAAGGCCATATCCCCTGCCACACCTTCAGTCTGGGATCCTTCTGAACAGAGCAACACAGTTATTTTTATCTCATCTATTTGAAAGCAACACAGCTTCCAGTAGGGTGCCAGAGCAGTGTAACAACTACAACTTCAGTCTATACAAAGAGATTATCTGGGAAAATTTGTCACTCTTGCCACTCCCAGGTACAGTTCTGCTCCTCCTGCTTTCCATTCAGGCAAGGCTCCACTATTTCTGCCTTCACAAGTTATAAAAAGACTGAGAGAACATGAGGAATATAAAGCTTCTGTTACAATTCCCTCCTATAGTCTCATACACTCACATATCGCTTTCTGATGTGAAAACCTGCCTGATCCCAGACATTTATATGGGTACCTTTCATTTCAGTTGGGAATCCAGAGGACTGTTTCTCTCTTAAAGGAAAAGAGGAAAAAAAAAAAAGGAAAAGGAAACAAAACCAAAGTAAATGAAATGTCCTTTCAGCCAATTTTATGAACTTCCCTCAGCTATTAATTTTCCAGCATTCCAGACAGTGGCTGCTGCTTCTTTGTGCCAGACCGTAGAGCGAGCTGCTCCATAGCAATAGCCAGCAAGTGTGAACCTAGCCAGCATAAGCATCATGTGGAGCCACTGGGGGGACTTCCTAAAGGAGTGAGAATGTTTAAAGGTAAGACAAGATATTGCATCTTACATGAAAGGGACCTTTAGCAGCCATGGTCGGTCGAGAGGTCAGTATAGGCTGTGTAACCCAGGGAAAGGAATCAGATCCCCCAGTCCCCCTGATGACTGGGAAAACAGGGATACAGCACACACCTTGGAGGACACCTCCATCACAGTGCAGCTGAGTCAGCCTCAAGAGGGGTCCACTTTCTATCCACTGACTACCAAGCAAATTGATGAAGGGACCACCCTTCCTCTGGTAACATCAGACCTTGTTACTATCCTCTAGTTGGTCTCAGTTACCTCACTGATCCTATCTCTGGAAAGTAAAGCAGAGCCTGTTTCGATCCTTTCTCTGTCACTACAGGGAGATCTCCAGAGATCCCTCATTCAGGTGGATTTTGGAGATGGCATTGCTGTATCATACGCCAATCTCAGCTCAACAGAAGATGGGATCAAGCACATCTACCAGAACGTGGGCATATTCCGAGTGACCGTGCTGGTGGAAAACAGCCTGGGTTCTGACAACGCTGTCCTCTACCTGCATGTAACGTGTATGTATGTTCATACTCATGGTTGGCTTCTGTTGTTCTCTAAAAAATTATTGCTTGTAGTTGGAGGTGACATTTGGGATTTTGCAGCTGGGTCCAGAGTAATGGGATATGATGAGTGTTCGCCTGTCCTCCAGACAGACTGATGATTCCAGACTGAGAGTAATCATAGATTCATTAATGTTGGAAAAGACCTCTAAGATCATTGAGTCTAACCACTAACTTCTGCCTTGTAAACCATGTTCCACCTCTGATTTAGGGTAGTCTAAACTGAGACACCTCAAAGGACTGTTTAGCCCTTTCTGAAATGCACTTTCATTAGCAAGCTTATACTTCCAGAACAAAGAAACCCAGGGATCTTTAATCACTTTTAAAAGCCTTGTCTCTTACTTTGCACATGTGTTTTGCCCTCTAATGAAATACATCCACCTCTGGGATGGAAACGAGTGCATTTTAGTCTTTCTGTTGTCATAGGAACCAGAATCTTTGTATTAAATAGTATTGCAAGAAAAAAATGTTATCTTCACTTGCTTTTCTGCTGTTCTGTTTAACATTTTTATACTTCATCTGTCTCTGATTTACAACTGAAATGCATCTCAAGTTCTTGGATAAAACCAATATTGTATTTTTTCATATTTATTCTAGCACATAGTTATGAACCCAAAGGGTCAACTTATTGATTGATATTTTATAACATTCCTAATGGATTTTGTTTGGGGCCATAATTTTCTTTTTACAGTGGAGGTTTTTTGTTTATTATTTATGTTTGCAACTGTGTGCCTCTGTGCCAGATAAACTGAGAAAAAAAGGAAATTCCAAAACATGAAGTTATGTTTGCAGAAATACTGCTTACCCTCTACCAAATTTACTCAACATATTGTCTAGATAATTTAGCACATTTCATATACTTTAACACTAGTTTTGGAGTTAGTTCACACGGCGTGAAAGCAGCTGCCTCTTGAGGGAAAGA
Organism: Cephalopterus ornatus; assembly: GCA_013396775.1. NCBI lineage: Eukaryota > Metazoa > Chordata > Aves > Passeriformes > Cotingidae > Cephalopterus > Cephalopterus ornatus. The sequence goes on from VZRE01010075.1 coordinate 496,302, forward strand.
GGGCAGCTCTTCAAGGGTGCACCATTGTATCCACAGATGGGAGCAGTGGGAGGTATGGCTGTGGGAGATAGGATTTTTATGAAGGAACACTAGAGAAGCATCTCCCTGAATGTCTCCCTTCAAAAACACCTTCAGTTGGCAGGTGTCCAGCCTTCACTCACTCATAGTGTCTTTCTGCTGTATAGCTTTTCTAATTCATTTTCTTGAGACATTAAAGGCTTATGAACCATTTTGATTGTTTTAGCTGTACAGGGAATAAACAATATTCTGATTCGTTTGTGTGACTCAGAACTGATAGTTTATGTTTTTTGTGGTTTGTACAGGTAATGCCAGCATAGGACTTAAATACGGGGTGATCACTGCAGCCAGGTCCAGATTATATGTTCCTGAATCCCTGGAGAAGTGACAGCTCTAAGGGATGTGTCTCACCTTTCTCTCCATGACAAGAATTAGGGACTTCAGAACAGGTTACAAATGAGCATGGTGCCACTCACACTAACAATAGACTTACTGCGGACAGAGATGTGCAGTAAATCCAGCCTCCTTCAGAGTCTAACACTCTGATCCACAAAAGCTTCTAAATCCTAACTGAATACTTGCATTGCCACTCAGCTTCTGCTGAGTATTCTGCTTGGGGGGGTTTGAGCTTGGCCTTTGGGGAGATTCATAAAAATATCTGTCCTTAAAATAGACACACACCCTCTATTGCTAAAGCAGTGTGCATCCTGAACATCCAGGGTTTTAAGAAGGGCTACAGACTGGGTGGTCCCTAGTTAGAGGGTTAATATGTGAGTGTCTGCAGCCAGATCTTCCAGCACCCTTCGCTGCCAATGGCCAGTCTTGCTGAGGGGAAAAACTGCAGACACCGAACCTCAGTGCTTGTAATCTCCAAGATAAGAGTAAAGGCTTCATCCCATGCCTTCCTCATCCTGCTGCAGCCATGTGGCCAGTGCACAGAAACGGTGCCTCTGCTGCAGTGAGTCCAGAAATGCAGGTTATTGTGAGATAGGAGCATTTGGAGTTGGATGGACAGTGTAAACTGCTCCAGCCAACAGGCTGCCTCTAAACTGTCCTGACATGTGAAAATTTTCCGCTGGAAAGTTAGTTATGCCTTTGCCTGAATGCTTCAGAAAACCATCACCTGCACAAATGAGCCTTTTGAGAAGCTTCTCCCTTTCTGTTGTCTGGGACTTGTACACAGTTTTTTTTCCTGGAGCAGGTGAAGGTCTGTAGCCTCCATGGCCCTGCATGAAGCTCAGAAATGAATTTTCTTGAATCCTCTTCAAACTTACCTGTGTGAAAGCAGTCTTCTACCAAGCTGAGGGGCAATCCAGAGTGAGCTATCCCCATCTGCTGGCCAGATAATAGTTCAGCATTTCAGCTGCCTTGACCCAAGTGCTGTGTGCTCAGAAATACTCAGGCAGAGTTGGGTTGCTCCAGCCATTCTTTTATGTTCTTTCCTAGCAAGCATATGGTGAAGTTCCAAGGAGGTATGGGCACTCTGCTGTGCAGGATCATTTGGGATCTGTTCAGAGCAGCGGTGCGGTTACGTTGGAGTGTTTCAGACTTTTCATGGGCTCCATCGTCACAGCTATTACTGCACACCGTGTTAGGAAATGTGTTCCTCTGTAGGGCTGTGCTGACATTGGGCATTTGACAAACATCCCAAAGGATATCAGAGCTGTGAAATATTTAGCCTGGGAAATTGCTGTTTTTCAGGTCTTAGGGTCTTTCTGAAAGTGGGCACAGCCTAGTCATGGAAATGGGTCTGAGAAGGGGGATGCCATTAAAATCATGAGGGTGAAATTGTGGCTTCTTTTGAATTTTCAAGAGTGTTGACTGCTGCTTACAAAAGTTAAAATGAGCCATGGTCTGATTATAGCAGGCTTTGGTTAGTATGATCATGGATAACTCTTACTTGGGCTGCTTCAGATTAAGCAGCAACTGTGTCTACAGCCCAAAGAAAGATCCATTTCAGTAAGAAATCAGTAACACTGGTCCTTATTCTGGCATTGTTTATACAGTCTGATTTGGGAGACTTTTTTCTGCTCTCTGCCTATTGTGCTAATACAGGATGCTTGCTCCACAGTGTGGTGTTCCTTTAGGCTGAAAAGCAAGGTCTAAGTGGTGATTCATACGTGGGTTATATCCTGAAAGATCCCCTCCTGAAATATATAAAAAACACAGGAACAATGCAAGGCTGTGGCTATGGTTCTCATCACTGTGGAGCTCATAGTTGTAGGACATGTAGATGGGGCCTTAATCTGTTTAAGAACCCATGTCCCCATGTCACTTGGGGTTTCTTTCTTTCTCTTTCTCTGTCACTCAGGACAATCGCTTTTTTCTCTCATTGAACAGTCAGAAGACATTTTTTTAAATAATCTATAGGACAAAATTTAACAACAAAGGCCCGTCTGCCTCCTGAAAATGGGAAATGTGTAACCCTGAGCATAATGTTACTTGTCAAATGAATTATGATCTGTTTATACTGAAGAAATAAAAGGTAACAATAACATGCAGGCACTCAGTGAATAGCTGTCTTTAGAGAGTTTCTGCTGAAGTTCACCAAATCATAGCAGTTTTCATCAGCAGAGATGCTTCATGTCCACTGAAGCTGTTTATCCTGCACATTCCCAGTGAAGTCCATATTCACACAACAGGGCTCTGCCACTATTGTTAAAGTTGTAAAAGCTCCTGACTATATGACGTTCATGCAGTAGAGACTCCAGGTTTTTCAGCTCCAGGTACAGGGGCAGCTCCTGTTCTCTGAGGCTGTCTCTCTAGAAATGGTACCAAGCCAAAACATTTTGTCATGTCCCACGGTGATTTGGAAGACTTTTCTTTCCTAAACCAGTGGGTATCCTTTCCAGGTTGACATTTCAGATGGCGGACTCACCTGCTGCTTCTGTCTCTGCAGGCCCCTTGGAACATGTTCACTTATCTCTGCCCTTTGTCACCACGAAGAACAAGGAGATCAACGCCACAGCAATGCTGTGGCCAAGCCAAGTGGGAACACTTACTTATGTCTGGTGGTTTGGGAACAACACAGAGGTTTGTATTCCTGATTAACAGAAATCAAAATAATCCTGCAAGAGCTCTCTGGCTGAAGCAGGAGGGAGAGAGGGATCTGGGGATGCTTCTATATAGTCATGTATGCAAGAAAATTATAAACCACTGAAATGTAAGTAGTGCTTTGTGTTTCTGTAGGGTTTATTGCCATTTCATGCAAGTTGCAAATAGCTTTCTTCCTGCATTAGCTCCAAGGTGAACATAGTTAACCAAAATCTGGAGGAGTTTCTAGTATATTTTTCTTCACCCTCCCTTCCTCAGTAACAAGAAGATAAAAAATTTAGGGGGTTTGGCAGGTTTTTTTAAGGAAAATAATCTGCCAAACTGAAGCTGTTGTTATATCTGGAACTGACTTTACATAGCCCTAGAGTTTAAACCTCATTTCTCTGGTGACTAACAAGGGAAGAGACTGTCATCAGTTTTGTGCCTCCCCTTAAATATGCTGAACTCAATCCTGAGCCCCAGCACTCTATGCTAAACCACATGTGGAAAAATACTTTATTATCATGTGCTACAGGTGGATGAAATGGTTCCCAACACACCTCCCTGCCTCTGGGCTTTGCTCAGATATGAGAGTATCATCCATCATGTTCTGCTGCCTCTGTGCTTCCAGTCTTGGTAAATCTGCACAGGCATTATAGCTGTTACTTCACGCCTGTTTGTGGCTGAAGTACCCAGAAACCCTAATTAGTTTCTAAGGGGAGAGATTCATATGGATTTTGTAGAGCCAAGAGGGACCTTCATAACTACACATGATTATCTTCTGTATAATGCAAGTTGGAGAGTTTCATCCGTACCTTCTGCTTTATTTAACTCTTTGTGATTAAAGCAGAACCTGACTTTTGTTGTCATTTTGTGTTAATAATTTTCCTCAGATGATGGAGAATTTGCTGCTTCTCCCTCTGACCCTCTTCCCCAAGTATTTTTCCACAGCTTATTATCCTGAGCTTTGAACATATGCACAGTGTTTGTAGTCTGAATTTGTCTAGTCTTGGATTCAAGCTGTTGGATCTTGTTATGCCTTTTTGTGTAGATTAAAGAACTCTCTGTACTATCAGCAATCATCTCCCCCTAGAGGTACTTACAGGCTGTGATTGTCACCTTTTAACCTTCTCTCTGATCTCCTAAGCTTGTAAGTGATCAGAGTTGGTCTAATTCTGTTCTCATTGAAGTGAGAATTTTACTACAGAATACAATGGCAACAGTTTGACTTAATACTGGGTGCTTTGAAGATCTCACCCAGAGATCATTAATAAGTGAAAACAGAAATTAGGGCAGAATCTGCTGAAAGAGGACACAACTCATTGATAAACTGGTTGCCTAGCAAAGCAGGCTAAGGGAATCTGTGTCCTCTCAAGCACCAGAATTTGCCAAAAGTGGTATCTCCGTGTCCAAGAATAACATGGAACAACAACTGAGAAATCTTAATTTGGCTGGTTCTGTAACAACTTCCTTGAGTTACCTTAAACAAGGCACTTAAACTAGATCTGGGAAAGGACTGTGATACCTGAGCAGTGAGTGTTGCAGGCCCTTATATTAAGATTTGGGCCTCTCTGGGGAGTGAGCAAAGATGGACATTTTAACATGGGATCCAGAACAACCAACGTGCTAAGTGGAAAGGAAATACTGGAATCTTAAAACTTAGCTCCTTTGGAAATTACAGGTGCTCTGAGTTTCAGGAGGACTTCCCTGTCTGGGATTCCTGTGCCCTTTCTAGAAAATTAGCTCACATGTCACAGGGCCCCACCTAAGTCTAAAGTTTCCGATCTGGAACTAACTCCCCAAAGCATCCCAATATGCTAGAGAGCCAAACTCTTTTTTGCTTTTCCTTTCCAGCCAAGTTAACTTAGTTTTTCCTTTTATGATGTATTTGCAGCCACTGATCACATTGGAAGGGAGCATCACATTCACATTTTCTGTGGAAGGCATGAACACCATCACTGTTCAGGTCTCAGCAGGAAACACCATTCTTCAGGACACAAAGACTGTTGCAGTGTATGGTGAGTTCTTCCCCTTTCATTTCACATAGGATTCTCCATAGCCTACTGCTAGAGAACCATGTTAGCTGGCAGCATCAAGAGGTCTTTATAAATTCAGTTCCAGTGTTATCAGTTGAGCATCATATCTCTGACGGCCACTGACTGACATTAGTCCAGACTGACATGATTGCGGAACATTGATCTCCTTCCCAGATACCTCTGCATCTACTCTGTCACTATTTGATCATCCTACATGATTGTCAAAATGTTAGTTCATTTTGTGAGCTGGTTTTCCCCTTTCTTGGCCAGTAGAGGCCTCTTAACTCACACAAAAGTTGCTCAGCTTGGAAGGTAAATCAATGCTGTGTGCTGCATTTCTGCACAGAAATCTGTACTGATTTGACCTTGTACTCATGCCTCAGAAGCAGTTAGGGCACACAAATACCTCATAGTGTAGATGGAGCCTAAAAAAACACTGGGAATCCCAGTTTTAACTGTTTGTATTAAGCACGTGGTCATAGTGATCAATGGGGGCATCTCTGTCAAGAGCAACAGAGATTAAGTACATTTTTCAAGGCTAGTCCTCTCCTCACATTTATCCCTGTCCCCTTCCAGTTAAGAGTGTTTGGGGCATATCTGTGAGAGTACAATCACAGCTTCCTTCACAGGGCTTGCCTGCTCCAGAAGTCAAGATGCAGGTAACATTACATTTACATTGCCAAGACAGCTGCCTTTGCAGTACTATTCATCCACTCAAGTAAGGACTGATCACCTCTTTCATTTCCATGACACTCAAGTGGTGAATCTCTCGGATACTCCAAATCTCTCAGTGAGTCTCTCGGGCACACTGCTGGGTTCTATGACAGTCTGTGCATCATCTGCAGGTTGATTAAGCAAAACATGAGCTGCAGCAGGTTTCACTGGGTTCTGACCCCTCATTTAGCAATAAGGCATTTCACAGTCTTTTCATCAACCATGTCATTATATCTACAGAGAAATTTCAGTCCCTGAGGTTATCATTCTCTCCGAACCTTGATGACCACAACCCAGATATCCCAGAATGGAGAAGGGACATCAGCAGAGTAGTCAAGAGAGCTCTGGTGGAGGTAAGCTGTGTGCATAAGCTGTGTTACAGTGGTTTTAGTTTCTGCTTTCTTCCTTCATTAAGTCTGGATCAGCTGTTCTCTCAGGATGTGTTTTTGTTCCTAATAACCAGAAAAGGAGACTAGACTAGTGTTTGAGACCAGTATCCTAAATTTTAGATAGGTGAAAGTATCTCATCCTATGACAAACTGGTGCTCAGTCAGTCTCCAGTGTAAGGTAGTGCTATTCTAATGGAATTACAAATATACTGTAGAAAACTTAAGAAACCACAAAGAAAACAATTTTTACTACATAGAAGAGCCCCACAGTAAAGTGCTTTTTGTCTTTTATATAGCGTGAGGCTCACAGATCAGGATTGGATGCTGATTTTCCCATCAACACTATAGAGAAGCTCTGAAGTTCCTTCTTCAGTTGTGAAACAGAATATCATAAAAATATTGTAGTGTGGCTGAAGATTTGGATTTCAAACTGAGAAGCTATGTAAAATTAGAAGAGATGGCTGGGGTTTCTCAGCTCAGCAGAAAAATAGCAAAAGGAACTGTTTGAAACAGAGTTTCTGCCTTTTTTTAAAAATAAAGATACTCTGATTTTGTAAGTATATAAGTATTGCAGATGTTATTGGCAAGCTTATATGTACATTTGTGGTATCATCTGTGCAAAAAGTCTAGAAAAACACTGTGCACCAAAGAAGTGCACACAAACTTGTTTGGATTGTTTCTTAGACTTTTTTTCTGAGATTTCCTCAAAAGACAGAAGGAGAAGAGAAAAGGGGAAAAAATAATATTTTTCTGGAGTTTGTGAGCTTGTTCTTCTGACTTATTTATGTCTGTATCAAGTATTCAAGGATCCATTTATCTTCAGGATGAATTTTCAGAATATAGACAACTCAATAAAACAAAATCAAACCATAAAACTCAGAAGAATTGTAAAACCACAGTAACAAGGCTACGTATCCAAAGCAGAGCAGTGAAAACACAGTCTTTTTGTTGTTTGAGTAAAAAAGAAAAAAATTTATAGCTAATTATCCCTCTTTATATGGCTAAATGTTTCACCTTAAACAAGCCTTTCTGAGAAGTTCCTGTAAAAGTTAAACTCAATAGATTTCTATGGCAATTAAGTAAACTGTATAAAAATGAGTTGAATAACTAAATAATTCAACAGGAAATTATAGCTGTGCTATAGATTTTTTTTGAGCTTTTATTAAAGTATTGAATTCTTATTACAGAATACCACAGACTTGGATAAAAATTCTGCATATGAAATTATAGTTCTGTACTAAAATCTGATCTTCTCTCTAAGTAGAGATAATTTCATATTATCACAAAATATCCTATTTCGTGTTATGATCATAACTATTTGCTCACATCATTGATTTTCTGAGTCCTGCCTCCCACTTCTGAAAAAAAGTAATTCCTAGCCTCTGAAAATGAAAGCTTTCCATTAACTGGTAATACTTTGTCTTTTTCTTGACATGTTAAAGCAACTTGTTAGACAAGTGAAAATAATGCAAGCCCTGACTTCACAGAATACTAGAAAAGAGTATAAGAGACTTTTATATATTCATAGGTTTGGGTTTTTTTTTTTTCTAAATCCACATTTCAAAACAAAAAAAAAAAAAAAAAAGGGAGGGAGCAACAAAGCCATGTACTTTTTCTTGGTGAGTGATGGAGGGAAAGGATTCCCTTTTTATAGCTCCACAGGGTTTTCCCTGGACTGTCAGCAGTCACACTTGGGTTATCCACAAAATTAGCTCAGAAAATGGTGATTTGTAATCAGTTTTGCTGACTCCTTGTCCCCCCTCCACCATTTCTTTCAATGAGCACCTCCAAGTCTTTGCTCCTGAACCAAGGGAGAAGAATTAAATAGATTTTGGCCCAATTAATGTCTGAGAGGCTTATGAGTCCTTACTGTGGTGCATTCAGCTGCTGTGATCTGTCCTCATCTCTGAGGGTGCTTCTTTTCCCTTTAAAAGTCACCTACTAAATTCAGCACTTGAAAACAGGTTTAAATCAAAACCTTGAGATTTAAGTGCATTTGCTGGATAATTCACAGCACAAAGAGGCAATGGAGGGAGATTCATCAAATTCTGTTTCTCCTTCCTTTGGCTAACAAAACTTCTTGAGTGACAAACTAGGTTCCTTTTCTGTGTAACAGCTCCACAATCTGTTTGTGTAGTATCATGTTAGCATCAACTAAAACCCACGACCAGAGATGAACTTGGTAGTAATGCCTATGGGTACGTTTTTCTGAATTTTGTCTAATATGCCAAAATTAGGGATATTTAAGTTCTAGCCAACAAGACAAAAAGAAAAAAAATATGTGGATGTGTTTGGATTTTGGGATCGTATGCAATTAAGAGCTCCTTTTACCTTGTCTGTTTATCATTATTGCTTTAGGACCCTGCATATTTTACTAGAGAACATGGTAAAATAACTTAGATCAGGAAATCATTAATTGCCAACTTTTTACCTGCAGTCGATTTTAACAAAATTCTCTCCTTTGTACCAGATATACCCTACATCATTTGTGTAAGTACTATGATGCCTTAACAAAGACAGTCTCAGAATTCAGTGCCATCCACGTGTTTATCTATTTATCTGTCCATTATTTGTCTATGCATCAGGTGACAGGTATTTCAAGCAAGCATGTTCTGGTCGCAGTGCTCCCTGGTCTGCCCACATCTGCTGAACTCTTCATTTTACCATATCAAGATGCCACAGGAGAAAAAAAAAGAACAGCAGCAGACCTGGAGCAGGTATTATGTCTATTACTTGTAGAAGTGTATGTTTATGCATTTTTGAGTATATATAGCTATAGATATAGATATAGCTGCATGTATGTATATGAGATTTGCAAGACTATTTAGAATTACTAATTATGGCAGAAATGCATCTGATTCACTGGGGCACATGTAACATCCTCTTTGTTTTTTGTTTTGTTTTGAAGTGACGGGTTTTTTGGTGGTGGGCTTTTTTCTTCTCCCCAACACTGGAAACAGATTTTGGAGCTGTATTTTGGGGTTTAGACTCCCATTTGGGTTCCCTAAGTAATGTTAATTTGGCATAAATTTCTATGATATCATGTGTCTCCCTTGGAAGTCCTGTTGTACTTCATGGAAGCAGGAAGAAAGCAGAAAGGTTTTAGGGGATGATTCTTGCCTACATGAACTGGAGTAGCTTCATAAAACAAAGTTTATGAGTCTGTCAAGAGTCTAGAAAGCACTGGAGGACAGAGCTGAGTGGTAAACCTGGGCAGTTCAGAACTTCACAAATTTAAGGCACAGGGGGTTGGAGCCTGCCTTCTTCATGATGCTGGAGGTGGGGTTGGGCCACCATGGATTGTTTTCTCTTTTCAAGGCTGTAACAGGTTATCACAATTGAAGGACTGTATCTCCCTACAGGCATAATAGATCCTACCCACCAGGTAGACCTACATGATTGTAACTAAAAGATAGAACACTGTGCTGGGAAAAAATCCCAAAATATCATAGAATCATGGAATTGTTAAATTTGGAAAAGACCTCTAAGATTATTGAGACTAATTGATAACCTAACATTGCCATGTTCACCATTAAACTATGTCCCCTGTCCCATAGCTCCTTTGCTATCTCTCATCCTATTATTTTAGATTCCAGGGGCAAAGATAACTAGCCCTGAGGGAAGTCCCACTGTACCTCTGCCTCTCCATGGCTCATGTCTTGTCCATGGATCAAGCCTTATTAACTTAGCTATGGGCCTCAAACCACTAAGTCACCCATATTCTTATGCTTCCCCTTGCTCAGCATCCTCAACTGTCATATTTCTTTTTGATAAATGACTTTCCTCTGCAATTTTCACCACCATATAATAAACAAAAAATATGGAGATTTACTGCTCTGCAAAATCTTTCCTCCCTTTTCTCCTTCACCCCCTTTCTCCTTTCCTCCTTCACAAATTGGCAAGGAAGCCAGTCCATAAACTTTCAAATTTACATCTGACCTAGCTCCTCTCTGGCTCTCAGCAGCTTACTCTATTTCTCCCTCTCTTTATGCCTCTCTTTTTCCTTCCTTTAAGAATGCAGTCTTTGTGGCTGTGAAGAAGGGAAGCCATGGCAGTGCTGTCATGACTCTTTTTATGGACAAGAAGAAATGTAATTTTCAGTGTAACTCCATCAATTTTTCTGGCATTCTGCAGGGTCCAAGTGGTAGCCTTTGGAGGAGAGAGAACCTATTTGACATTTGTAGCTAGCTGTTTCTTGTGAAGAAGTATCTTCCCTGATCCTCTCAGGATGGTCAGAACTTTTTTCTTACTGGTCTGTGGGTACTGCATTCCCTTCCTAGTTACTCTAGGAAAAGATGGCATTATTCTCAGTGAGAGAGCTGACTGAAGGCCACTCAGGAGGCCACTGTCTCTACCTTCTGTTCTGAAGTATATTCTGATACTGTTTCTGTTTTGTCATCCATTTTGCCTGTGATTCTTCACTATCCCTTTCCCGAAGTGTTTCAGAGCTCATTTAACAGCCTCTCCCCTGTGCCTGAAGTCACTGGGATGAGTACTGGGAGCAGATGTTTTTGATGACTACAGCTTAAGTTGATTCTGAGGTACTTATAATGCATAGCATTATTTTCTGGTAGGAATAGAAATCTGTGTTCATGAGCAAGCAACAAGATATTCAAAGGCACGTATACGAGTTTGTGTGTTTGCAGGTGCACACACAAAGGAGTTACAGTCCTGAATTATTTTTTATAATTTGGAAGAGGAACTGAAATATGCAGGGACAAAATGGAAATAGTTTGCACAAACACTGCAATGGAATAAGGGTCCTTAAGGAAGCACTTAATTATTTAGGTTCCTTTTTTTCAGGATGTTGTATCACATATGGCAGCAGGTCTCCAAACCTGAGACATAGTGAGCCTGTCCAGAGAAGCAGTGACAAATAGTTTCTTTCCCCGGAAGACTTGCAGTCAGAATAGACCAGGTGGAAAAGAGTTACAGAAATTCATGTTTCTATTCTGTAAAAGCTTTGTTTCAGTACCCAAGGGAGGGACAACCTCATATTGACAACTCTCAATATCGAAAGTTGATGAAAGTGACTGAAATTCAATAGAAGGGCCCAAAACCCACCATGCACACTGTCGCCACAGACTTATCAGCAGAATGAAGTGAGCTATAGCCCCCTCCTTCTCTTCCCCTCTTGTTAGAGCATCCTAAAGTCAGCATGTATAGTTGCTGTCACATGACATAGACATGGTGGTACAGCCCTGAATCCACTGTATTCACACACCAGGTACGAGAAGAGAGGCCAGGGACACTCTGTGGTCCTAACGCTGTGCTCCTCCGACCTGGACTTGAAAGGGAGAAGCACTGTAAATCATGTGGGTGATGCATGCTGACTTTTGTTAGCTAAAACAAGCAAGGCTAAAGACAGGTGATGGAGTGGGAGGAAGGGAGAAGTGACAGAGGTGGTAGCTGAAGAGGGAATTTTAACTACATCTCCCCACATGAAACTCCTGAAGTTGCTGCAGGCCATATCTGTCACAGGGAACCTGTGAGGGTTTTGGGCAACTCGCTCAACAGAGCTGTGTTTCATCACCTGAGCTAGACCATTGTTCTACCAAGTTAACTAGGAAGGGTATGTGTGATTTCACGGACTTTCACATTTACCAGTAAATCTGATACTTATCTAATGACCATGAAGGGCTCACTTTTTTGCTGTTTCCCCTTGAGACGATTAAGCTCATCTGGGTTTTTTTTGGTTCATATTCAATTGGCTTTGTAAGCATAACTTTAGGTATCTCTGTCCAGCCACTCTGTGGTCTCTAGGTAGATAATTCTTATTGACTTTAGAGCAGTTAGATGTCCACTACCCCTTGAAAATCCAGGTCTTAATTTCCCATTTGTCAGAGTCAGTAATACTCCTCTGTGCCATATTTTATGAATCTAAACAGAGTAACCCTTGAATTTTTGGGTACAGTTGTAGTGGGACTGTGGAAGTGCGTCACAGTTGATGAATATACACTTCCATGCAGTTTTCCATTAGGGTGATGCATTTGTGTCTCATGCACTTGTTGAGACTGTGGGTAAATGGTAGATATCATTTTCCCCTTGATTTGATGTACCACTCTCAAAATTATTTTTTTGTGCACGCACAGTACCAATTATTGTCACATCTATTTGCACATTACATTTAGAAATGTGAACTCTGCATTCCTGATATTTTCCATGGGAGTCTAAAGTGCGTTTAAAAAAGTTTAACTGCTCTTGACAGCTGAAAAAACTACTACATGTGAGTCTGGGGAAGTTTTCTCAATGTGCAACATGAGACACTACTAATACATAAATACAAAAAAAAGTGCTTGCTGCACTCCACTTTCTCTAGTCAGTGTAAACTTATTCATCACAGCTTCCTAAAAATCAAAAGGCTTTTTCATGCTGCAGAATCCCAAAACACATTCACGAAATCTATTATTTATGTCCAGAATGTCATCCCTTTCCTTTTTTTTTTTTAAAAATTTCTTTATTGTTACTTGGGTCACTTGATTCCCCAGCTTCATTTCACAGTAACTGACAGACTACTACCCTGCTTAAAAGCGTAGAATTAATTGGCAGTTGTAAAGTGATGCTGTTTGATTTGCATACTATGACTGCAACAACACTGAAATATCCCAAAACTTACAAAAACAGCCACACAGAATTGCCATTGGACACTTAGGCGGGCATATAGTTGTTACACCACCTTCATGGATAGGCTTGGTGAATACGAGGATTACAGAATTCAGATCTGAATTCAAAAGCACCAAATTCTTTCCTTTCACTGAAGGGCAAATCTTTAATTAGTAACATTTCAAGAGATTTTTGAGTAATTTTCAGCCCTAATCCAATTAAAAATGAATGCTCAATAGGAAGATATTCTACTTACAGTCCAGTAGAGGGTAGTTACAATTACTCAGTTTATTTCAGTGTACGGTTTTACTCAATAGGAGGATTCTGAAGGGTTATCTTTCTGTTTATGCATTTCACAAATTATCTTCTCTCCACGTTCCTTGATAGTGGAGGCTTTTTGTCAAACATAGTAAATGCATCTTCTGTTAGTCAAATGAGATATAACTGCAAGATACATGAGAATTCTGAAGGGATGTTTTCATATCAAGTACAGGTTTCAGTGTTATCCTGAATTTCCCCTTAGTTCTCCATTTGCATGATTTTACCTGGCCTATGCAAAATAACTGTAAAAGCAGAATGCAAAATAGGGGCAGGAGCAACTAGTTAATGGCATTGGAGGCCAATTATCTTTTCTCTGAGAGAAGCTATCAGCAATGTAGCAAGTGTAATGGAGACTTTGGCGAATAGCAACAGATGGTTAGTACCCAACTGTGCTCAACATGTTGCAGCTGCGGCCAGGATCTGTATCCAGCCAAAGAGACGGGAAATGACATGGATGACTGAATATCAAATGGACAGTGATGAACTGCAGAGATGAAGTACCTCTGGTGAATTTAAAACTATAGAGAGTGGTATTCAGGAAGCCTGTGTCTTGTCTGAATACCTCTTAGGATTCTTTCCTTAAAGCAGGTTTACTTACAGATCTGCTTCTTTGTAGTTGATGGAGCTTCTATCTTTTTTTTATATTTTGGGTTTTTCTTTCACCCACCCTCCTAAGCCTTAGTCTTTCAGCATATTTACTTTCAGTACTTTTCTCTGATGTATTTCAGATATGCCCATCACCAAAATATTTTTAGCAACAAGATCATTCCAGTGAACACTTTCAAATCTTACAGAAAATTGTGCCAATCAGTCCTGAAAATTAAATTCCGGGAAAAGCTTGATATACGGGGTAAATCATCTAGGGTTTACTAGGAGAAATTTCTTAACATCTGTACCTTAGAATGCAGATCAAGCCTTCCCCTGCGTACTCAGGGGAGGTTGGGCCAGTATTAAGAACTAAAGGCAAGTGGGGAGAGAGTGAAGTAATACAAACCTAAAGACCTTGTACTGGGGGCTTTTTTCCTTAGTCACCTTTTCCTGATCAGCTGCTTGTGTGCTTTAGAAGAGGCTGTTTATATTTCTTGTCTTAATATCCTGGAGTTAACTCCTGCCATGTAACTACCAGCCCTCTCACCTTCTCATCTTTTGCTCGGTGTACAGAGCAGCCCTTGATTCTAAAGTCTCTTTCTGGTCACCTTTGTTCATCAAAAGTGGATCCTGGCTTTAATGTCCAAGTTCTCTCTGGGTTCGTATCTGCCGGTGTATTCTTGTCCCAGAGTAACCACAGGAATGTCCTCTGCCTTGTGCTCTCACGGTATCTCTGGATACTAACATCAGCTTGAATTTAGCATCTTTCATTAAAAGATCTGAAGAAATTCCTGCTGGACCCAGTAAGTCGGTGATTATGCTCTTTTCAGTGTTAAGAGAAGCAAGCTTTAGAGGCCTCCTGTGATGTAACCAAGGTTATGCAGGGCGAGTGGCACAGTTTAAAGTAATCCACTCCGGCCCTGACTCCTGGTTCACTTTTGTAATGCTGGTTCAAGTTGCTTCCTATCAAATCAATGTGCATAATTCTTTCCTTAGTTGTTTATTGATTTATTCAATGAATTGAATAGAAGTGTAGCACTCATTAGTTGAGATCTTTACACAGTATCTGTAAAATTATCTAGATTCTTATCTAGTGCATACTGGCACAGTTGAATCACATTCAATTAGTCTAAACTAATTTACACCAGAGGTTTGAAAAGTCAATAAGGGTATGAGAAAATGCCCTTCTCAGTGATAATTCTGCTGCTTGGTGCACATGGTTCTTTTACAGTCCTAATTCTGACAAAATGCTAAAAGAAGCCAAATTAATTTTTGTTTTGTTCCATTTTTAAATTGGAATCTCTTTTTTTTTCCTTTCACAAATTGTCTGTTATTATTATTCATTATGTGTCCTTTGATGAAAAATGATACATGAAGAATGGTTTCTATTACTGAATTATTTTTGCACATCATGCTTAATTCTGCAAATGAAGCAGATAAAGTCAATGAGGCTCAGTTAAGGACCAAAACTAATTCTGAAAGCTAATTATTTTCACAACAGAGACTCTTGAAGACTATAAATTAGGAGGTTGCTATTCTAAGAAGTTTTGTCTTCAGCTGAGTTAACTGCATCTCCAGGAGGAAGAGAGAAACAGGGAGAGGCCTGAGGCCAACCTGTTCACCAGCTGAAGGTCTGACTGTTCAATTGGAGTTGCATTGCTATTTTTGAAACAGGCCAAAGCACTTTGATGTTTCCTTTTCTGCTTTTTAAACCAAAATGCATCCATGGTACCGCTTCAAGTGCAGAAATAAAGGAAGGCACAAAAGTCAAAATGTTCCCCACTGAAACCTTTTTAGTACCTCAGCAACTGAGATCAGCCTTTGTATCAAAATTTACTTCAAAGATACTTTATTAATATTGTAAACAAATTATATGAGTCAGAACCACTCCTAGATTAAAGTCTGATAACTGAGGTAGAAATAGACTTGACAGAATAAGAAAGGCAGAAGAACTTCTTCTCCAAGCTCAAAGCAAATGTCCTGGCTGACCTTGTGGTGCACAGGTCCTCTTTGGACCATGTGAGGTCCACAAACATTGTCAGGTCCAACTTTGGACCCAATGTGAATTTGGCCCTTTAGATGTGTGTAACCGGCTCACTGACCTCAAATACTGACTTTCGTAAGCCATTGTGTATGATTTCTATTTCAGATAATTTTTAGAAGTACAGAAATGCATTTTCATTGTCTGAATGTCTGTTTTGAAAAGAATCTTATTTTCCACATAAGGGAAAATGAAAACATTGTACTAAGCAAGCAAACATTTTAAAAACATGTCTGAATGCATCTGTTCTTTCCTCAGAAGTGTATGTTAGATATCTCCAAAACTGCCTGAGGAAGGCAGATGTCTGATTCTTACTAGAACTTCTGGCACGTTTGAAGGTCTTAGTCTGTTATTCATTTTTTCACTTGTTCAGATTCCATAAAGACCAAGGCAAAAAAAAAAAGCTGTACACAAAAAAGCCACTGGGAGAGCATGTAATTAATTGAGCCAAGGAAATATGCTTTATACTCTGAGCAGCATGAACAGATGCTGCCAGTTTTGACACTTTGTGTATAGTCCTGGAACAGTTATGGCTATTTCAATCCTCTGCTGAGACACTGATGGTTTCAGGCAAAAATAATTTTAGTCTGAGATGCATTTGTACAGGATGTCATACAACCAAGTCCTCATTCATAATCAAGTAACAATGCAGTCCAGCAATAATAAACTTCAGTTGTGGCTGTTTCATTCTGCCTTCCTTCTTTTTTCTTACTACTTCACTCTTACTGCCTTTCCCCTTCCTATTATTCCTTTCCATTGGCTCACCAGAGAGGAATTGCTTGTTGACACGACTTGCCTGCTGGGAGGCAGCCCACAGCACCTCTCAGCTGTCATGCTCCTGCTGTTTTGCTCTCTTCACTCTGCACCACAGGCAGGCCAGGGCAAATCTCGCTGTTCCTTCAAGTCAGTAGTGCCCAACAAAGTCTCTTGTACCTGCTCATGCTGACTTTCTCCAGATCCTTCTGTTCTTCCATTTCTTGCCCAAATCCTTGACAAAACCAATCTCCAGTACTACTTTGCTAGCTGCAGGCTCAGTTATACATCACATTAAGCCTCTGTTTGTATAGAAGGCGTCATGTATGTTTTTTACCTCTGCTGTTTTCCTGCCATTTTGTGCAGCTGTCACAATGTGCTGAAGAGGAACGACACAAAATGGTTGGCTCTTTTCTTTAGTTTACTGTCTTCCATTTTCTTTTTCTTTTCTTTTTTTTTTTTTTTTCCAGAGACTCAGCTGCCCCAGCAGCAGCAGGATGTCAGAGCACAAAAGAAAATAATTTCTGCAGGGTTATGGAGGAGAGCTGTTAAGTTGTGTTTGGGAATGGATATAGCCAGAATTATATTTTTCCCGTTATTTTCTTAAGCCATTAATGTACCTGGCTTACAGTTTATTAATCTACAACTGTTGCTCTAATTTTAGAGATAAAAAACTTTTTGTGTCAATTTTGGTTATTAATATGCTCAAATCCTTAAAGAGAGATATAATTTGCTTCCCGGGCTTTCTCCATGTACTACACATCTTTGTGTCACCCTCCTTGCTACTCTGAGCTCAACAGATGGCTCTTTGAATGCAGGTGGTATTTTTTCTTGCCATTGGAAAAAATATATTTACTGCTCATTCTGGCACCCGTGAAATAAATTGTAACTTTAAAGAAATATATTTAAAAATATAAATAAAAGGCCTGTAAGAGTTATTGCCAAATTGATATTGAACCAAAGGCACCTATTCAAGTGATCAGCAGCCAGAAATGAAGTGTATGAGCCAAGAGTATTGAAAGAACCATTAAGAATGTTAAAAAAATAAAAGCAGATAAATCTGGTACTGTGATGAATGATAGCCAAGGAACATCTAATCATATCTGGGTGTCATTTACTGAAATAACTCACCCAGACAAAAATGAAGAACATGAAAAAGATGGTGTAAAAATTATTGGATTCTTTTTTTCCAGACAATTTTTCATTAATCTCCAAGAAGGAATAAGGATTTATTTGAAACAAATTAAATTAAGTGGCGAGCACTAGAATATGATTCTTCTTGGTCTTGGTCTGGCTATAAAAACACATTCTCAGCAACTGCATATTAAGCATTATGGAGGGCGTGTATTTACATTTTTCCAACCACCTCTTCCTAATAAACCAACATGCAGAACAGTGACTATGTTCAATTGGAAAATTGATCACTGTTGTAAGAAAATGTGAAATAGGTGAGACATCAGGCAAAAGACACACAACAAACTATTAAGATCATGTCTATAGGCTTGCATTCTTTGTTTAATCTACCTAGATTTTTTTGCGGCAATATGCCTGGAACTTCCTGGATGTAATTAAGTGTGATGTGGAGAAAGTGGCTCTGGGCATATTGTGAAAAAATGACTTGAAAAAATGACTTAAAAAAATGAATGTTTACCAATAGATGGAACAAAAGTTTGGCTTTTTCACTGTACAGATACAGTTTTATGGGGTCTTATCACAGCAAATGCTCATCTTTTCTGTTGTATCCTTTAAGGAGGAGTAACCTGCTTCATTTTTGCTAGAGTTCTGTTGATGTCATCAAAGTTATGGCAACATTATGTGGTGATCTGAAAGCTCTGTGAAATGTCTCTCCCATGAAAGAGAATTCTCTCTGTGTGTAACCCATAAGAAGAGATGGAACATGGATTTTACTTCAACCACATTCTGTAGTCAGTAAACGCTTTTAGATTCGAGCTGGGTCTGGTACATATTTACCGATTAGGGAGCAGCTGGCTTGAAACTTAGAGCTGGATGAAATGAAATTTGTTTTTAGAACTTGAAAATTAACTGCAAGCTGTGGTAAGGACCTAACGAATTCATTTTTATTCAGTTATATCACATGTTACGTACATGCTCAAAAATCATGGAACTGGCCAGTCAATGAGCAAAAAGTTATTTATTATGAGCAAATGAGCATTAACAACTGAAATGTTTATTTTTGTTTGAATAGTACATGAGTTCACTGATGTGCTGCTGCTGGCTGGTCCTGCAGACACTTACACATGTGGGTGTAATGTTCCTTTGGGGCTCGTTTGCTGCTGGGTCACTTCTACAGAGGTGTGAGAGGGCTACTTGTTGATACCAGTCATTGCTAACTGTACACAAACCCGTCTGTGCGTAGTACTAGCAGAGGTGTCAGCTTTCACAAATTCCTTCTCTGTAAGGTTATAAGAAATTGTGCTCAGAAAGTCTGGCACCTCTGCAAAATCTTCGATTTGCACGCAGCTCCATTTCCTAACCACCTATTGGCAATCTAAATCAATGGTCAGGAAACAAATGCATTTCTTTTTTTCTCTTTTCTTCTTCCCAGATTTCCAAATCACTGATCCAGAAACTGAACCAAAATCTGGTCCATTTTGAGTTGAAGCCAGGAGTTCGAATCCTTGTCCATGCTGCCCATTTAACAGCAGGTTAGTATCCCTTTTCTGTGTATACATTTTCTGTCACTCTGTAGCACAGCAAGCAATATATTGATGATAGTAGTGTGCTATTAGCTGAATTTTAAACATTTCTTATTTTTATATCAGAGTAACAGCACAGTGTGTTGGCAAACATTAAAATGCCTACTTTACCCTCCCCTTTTTATATCACGCCAAAAAGATACAGTGACTTTTGCATTTAAAGCTAACCCTATCGTTTTTTTATGTGAAAGAATTTACTGGTTTTGGTGGAAATGTGGTATAAGAAGCAGTAGAAATGTGTACTTCTAGGCCATCCCTGAAATATTCAACAGGTAAGCAGTACCATGGCATTTTCAGCCTGGGTCACACAGGGCAAAGGTTACCAGCTAGCCTTGGGTATGTACAGATATTCTAGAGTCAACAAACATTCAAAGCTACTACACACAATTCAGAAGTTGTTCATAAGTCTGAAAGACTAGAATCAATATACATATGCACACAAAAAAGATTAGGCCATTTAGACTTTAACTGATCCTATCTCAAAATAAGTCATCTCCAAAGTCCTAACATTTAATTACATATGTCTTTGTCTATGCTAAAAACTCGTTTCACAGCACAGGCCCTATTTAACTATTACAAGAGATGGGACAAATCAATCCGTGCTCAGGCTTCTTAGGAATTCATTTTCCCCAGGAGTTGCTGATAATTCTGATCAGTTGGTATCAGCTTCTTTTCCTAACTTGCAAACTAAAAGCTTTAGTTCATTTGTACCAACAAAGTGCTCCCCAAAAATCTCTTTGTGTCTGCCCAACCTGGTGTCAGTCCACATGTAGCCTTGTCTATAAAGTAAGGAAAAAGAGACTGTTGTTATCAGAGGAGTAATCCTTGGCCTGAATTTTCAGCATTGATCAGAGGTTGCGATATGTACTTTCAGAAGATGCTCAGTGTCCATCTCTTAAAAGAGATGATATCTGAAAGCATCTTAATGTGAGCCTCAAAAATGGAGTTAGCTGCAATTGCGCATCATTTTTTAAATTTGTCTCTGGACATTTACTCTGCCAATGCACATGCTGTTTTCTATTTTGGTCAATATTTATTAAGGTCAAGGCCAAATCCCTAATGAACATTTAGGCATGACTACTCTAGCCCTGAATATCCTGTAGATCTTTTTCAAAAAATTATGGCTGGAAAGAATCACATTAAATATTCCTGGAAAGGCTCAGTTTTACCTCTTGCTACTGAAGGGACATTTCTGATTTCATGTACAGGAAACAGAGGACATTTAAAATCACTTATCCAGCTCTGCCTTTATATGAGGTGAATTTGGATCCAAGCTTTCTGCTGTTTGTAGGAGCCTCCTGCAGCTTCTTAGAGAGCAGTTTTGGACATCTCTGCATGAGGGAGTAAACAGGGTCCCCAGCTGCTCCATGTTCAGGGCTGGCTAAAATCTGAGTAGCTCCAGTCCTGAAGCCATGTAATTAGTGGAGGTACTGCAGCACTTTTCTAGGCTACTAAACCTTGTCTGCCACGCTGAAAGAACCAAAAGGCAGGGTCTATCAGTGTGGCTTACTGCCATGCTAAAACCCAGTATGGCCTCCAGGTATGTGCTGTTCTGTTTCTTGCTATCTCAGACTGAAGCAGGGGGTGCTTGGCCCAGACACAATCTTTGTGCTTACCAAAAATGCACATTTTTATTTGTATTTACACACACAGCAGGAATGAGTACTTTCTGATTATAATATATTCAAACACTCATTTGTTCTGCAAGGTAGGCTTTGTTGTGCTTCCCTTCGAAGCCACTGATGATTGCTGTAACTGGCCTCACAGAGTCCTATAGGAACACTACACGATTTTGTCTCTTGCAGAAATAGGATTCAGTAAGAATGCAAAATGAGCTTGGATGGACAAACTAGGTATTAAAAAACCCAGAGAGCAGCCACTGTGAGGTCTTTGAGGGAATATGAGTCCTTAACAAGCTGCAGAGGTCATGACTCTGTTCTCTGTCTAAGTAAAAGGCCCAATTTCATGACATCAAAACTTGGGAATACTTTAAAATTGGACAAAAAGCCATAAGAGATTTACTTCTCTGCTGAAAGCTATTGTTTCGGTTGTCAGGGAATGAGAAAAATTGTCCTTTGGAAGTCCAAGTTTTTATAAAAAATTAAATAAAATAAGCCTGGAACATAAGACAGCCCCAGAAGCAGTCCCTATAAAACACAATCCAGTGGGATGCACCGGGTGCAGAGGTGCTGCTCTGGTCTGTAGTATCCCTTCTTTCCCAGCCTTTTTACTCTGACTTTGTGTTGGACTCTGACAGCTATGGGCTGTAGTTAGCTGAAAACAAAGCTGAGCATGTGTTTTTCCAAGTATTCATGTATGCATATGTATGCCTGCATTAATTTTGTCATGCCTCAGTGCACATGTATGTTCCTCCCAGATGGTGGTGTGGAAAGGAGAACGTTTTTCACTTCTGTTTGTAAATTTTGGCCTAATCAGTCTGGGTGTGAAACTCAAAAAATGTGCACATGACGTACATGCATTAGTAAGTATTTGCTCGTATGTGTGTGTTTCCTTGTATGCATTTTTCCTCTGGTTTAGGATGGGTCTGTTCAGTGCATGTGAAGAGGTGAAAGAGGGAGGGTTGTGTTTGCCAGTGGTTCAAGTCAACTTTCACTGCCTTGCAGAGGAAGGCACTGCCTATGCCGTGTTCTGTGTGCAATGCAGAACAGTCAGTGAGGACAGTACCTTCTGTGTGTTAGCTCTTTGTAATGGCACAGCTGCAGCTGCGTGTCTGTCTGCAGGATGCTGTGTTAGTGTCTGTATGAGCAACTGACACTACTGCACCTATGTGTGAAACTTTTTGGATGCTTGATGCCCTTCTGTTTGTGTGTGTGTGTGTATGAGTGTTGGAAACTCTGTTTAATACAATTCACTTTGTATTTCTGGGAAATTCACGCTTCTGGGTAGTTTGGGTGGCCTTACTTTTCAAAGGGCTATGACCCGATGGTGAGCAAAACTCTGAGGAGAAGTACAGAGAGACTCTTTGTCTGATTAGCATTGGGTTTGGTGTTTTTTGGCTTGTTTTGTTTTGTTTTGTTTTTTTCTCTTGGATCTGTGCACTGCCTTGCATGGAAGACTTGTGCGAGAGAGGTCAGGCCACCAGGGGAAAGAGAGTTAAACATGTTCAGAAGAGTAGGAAATGGACAAAGGAAGAAAATGAAAATGTCAGAGATGTGACAAGAGCTTGCCATGGACACTGAGGCAGTGTCTGTGAAGGGCACTGCCCTCCTGGTCAGGAAGTAGCAGGACTGAGCAGAAAACAATACATTAGGTGAGCATTGTTCTATAGTAAAACTGAGGAGCCAGTCACTCATTATTCACTGTCCATTGGGAGCTACCTACACTAGCTCTGCACAAAATAGAGAGCCAACATGACAAGTTAGCCCACAGGTAGCTCGAGGATCAGCCAGAAAATGCCAGGTTTGCTACCCAAATGACCTCATTTGCAACTACCTTAGGTAATTGCAGTGTGAGAGAGTATGTTTCAGGCATCCTCTCATAGGATGGAGAAGGCCTCTAAGGAGAAAGCTGTGGGACTTCATATCAAGAGCTATGTTTAGCACTACAAGTGATCTGAACCTGTGTTTCTTCCCAGGTGGCTTAGGAAGGGAGAGAAGGCCTGGAAACATGTGAACAGATGAGACCTGCTACAAGTGCAATAAGAGGGGAGAATGAACTGTATTTCTGGAGGGAGCAGCTTTCGCTTCAGGCTGGGGTGGCTCTAACCTTCTGCTCTCTTGCAGCTCCCCTAGTGGACCTCACTCCCAGTCACAGTGGTTCAGCTATGCTGATGCTCCTCTCTGTCGTTTTTGTGGGACTAGCCGTGTTTGTAATCTACAAGTTCAAAAGGTATGACCATCCCTGAACCATGTCCTTCTCACCATTGCTGCCTTTCACTGAGGTGTTTGGGGTTTGTTTTGCTGGGTCTTCTTTTTTGGAGTGAGTTGTTTCTTGGTTTGTAAAAGCTGATGCTACATCATCTGCCAGATACCACACAATGATGGTTTCTGTTAATGTTTTAGGAAGATTCCTGGCCTTAATATATATGCACAGATGCAGAATGAAAAAGAACAAGAGATGGTCAGTCCAGTCAGTCAGAGGGAAAGCATACCTAATGTCCCTCAAAGTGAGCTGATGAGCCATGAGCAACTAGTAGATGAGAAGTTGGAAGTCCACCCCATAGGTAAATAACTTGCAGCATCCTGCAGCTGGTCAGACTCTGACTTATAATTGGCTAACCTTTTTCTCAGCCTCCCCTCTTCCCATACTCCTGCACACTCCTCCTCCCATCCTCTTCTGCTGCAACATCAGTTTTGCTACAGGAAACCTTGCTAACTCTTTCCTCTCCCTCACTGTCATGTGATGAAAGGGAGGGGAACAACTTTAGACTTTTTCTCTCTCCTAGTTGCTCTACGTAGATCCCCTCCCCTTCTCAAAAAATCCTGCTGGCAATGTAATTTATTTTGCTGGGGCTGATATAGTTGCGGGGCTAAGCCCCACGTCCAGAAGAACTTCAGCCACCCTCACATGGAGGTGAGCAGGTGATTTGGTAAGTCATATCTAAAAGCTAAATGTCTACTGATGTTTTGAGTGCTGGGGTCTTCGTGCTGTGCCAGACGCTGTTGCCAGCAGCAGTGCTAGTCTGCCTGATTCATAGATAAATTGGGCTAAACCTGGGATCTCAGCATTGGACATCTGGGTTTGCCCTTAGGCTGATTTCTCCCACAGACCTCTGTGGTTGAGTATTTCCAAAAGCACGCTTTTGTAGGACCTAATGTGAACAGACTTGGAGAAGGCATTCTGGGATCAGTCACAGATTTGCTCATACTGATATGTTTTCTGTTACCCTGACTACAGTGGAAGTGTTGGGATGCAGCAGGGAAGATCAGACATGTTCTGCTAAAGCCAGCATTGCTTGGGCATTGCTCAGCTTCACTATCATGATATGATAGTTCTGCAGGCCCAGCCCAGAGGTACAGTGCAGGACTCCTGCAAATAAGGACATGGAGCTATTTTAGAGGAATTAAAGGGAAAAGGCTGCCCAGAGATGTTGTGGAGTCTCCTTCTCTGGAGATATTAAAAACTCTCCTGACCATGATCCTGCACAACCTGCTCTGGGTGAGCTTGTTTTAGCACGGGGGTTAGACTAGATGTTTTCCAGAGGTGTGTTCCAACCCCAACCATTCTGTGATTCTGTGACTTAGACAGGAGTGAAGCATAATTGTAACTGAGATCCCTTATTTCCACAATTTCATTAGCTTAAATAAACCTTAGGTCTCACCTGAGGATTCCCTAAAATGTATGGGAGTGTTTGCTAAAGTAGGTTTGGAGTCATATCTACTATAGAGAGGGAGCAAGGAGAAGGGCAATTAAAGGAGGGAATGTGATGTGCTAAGATTGTGGCCTGTGAAACCTGGGAGAAAAAAGAAGAAAGAGTCTTGATGAAACTGGTGTCTAAGCTGGAAGCTCCACTGCAGTCAATGCTGATCTCTCCTCACCTGTTCACTAAGGAGATCTTGTAGCTCTTAAAAACTTTTAAGCAGCTATTCATCAGCAGACCTGGACACCCCTGCTTAGCAAAACACAGGACGGAGTGAGGGACCAACCTTCCCATGTGGTATTCCCCATACAGAGCAACCCCAGGCCACAGTCCAGAACCCAAGGAAAGGAAATGCAACCAAGGTAGTCTGGACAGAGGACTTCCAAAAAGCTTGTGGATCACCAAGAGGTTTCAAGCCAAGACCCGGAGCGGTGGGTCCTAAACTTTAACAATTCTTTATTATGTTTATTTAGTTTAGTTTTGGATGTTTTTTTCCCCCAGAAACCTCCAAGGCAAAATTGATCTAAGATGCTAAGGGAGAAACACCCAATTTCAAGTCAGGAACTCTATTTCTACAGCCTAATGGCCTTTGAGCTTTGAACTTCCCCTTTCTAAAAGAATGCAATGGTGGTGGTTCATGCTGTTCCAGGAGCAGGGAAAAACATTTTTTCGTGGGTCATTCAGACTGAAGCAGCAAGTGTAAGTCACCTGCTAGCTCTGTTCAAGGTTCCTTCAAAACTGCTTCTGCTGGTGTTGGAAATTTAAACCCTTGAAGCCTCTAGATAAAGAGAAGTCAAAAGCCAACTTTGGGGGTAGGTTTTCAATTGGTGCAGCTATAGAATTTCTGGCTTTCTACAATAGCCAGAATTTTATGCATTTCTCAGCTGTGCTACTGGACATTATTCAACCAGAAATTGGCTTTTTACAACTCCTTGTTTTGTACCTGTAATTGCAGTAACGAGCACAAAAGTTAAATGTGTGGGATACATAGAGTCAATTATGTATCAAAAGGAATCGGTCCACCAAACTTCCTAAGAGCATTTTTCTATCCTATCAGTAAGATGAATGAGAAAACTGAATCCCAGCCCATTAACAAAATGAAGAGTTCTGGACCTAGGTGTGAACAGAATAGAAAGTGCAAAGGCTCTTCACTCACTTCTCCTATACAACAACCTCATCTGTTCCTGGAAATCAGGAATTTCTTTTTTAATGAGTTTTCTTTCTTTTGGGAAAACAAAGCAGGACTGTAATTGGGTGTTTCTCTTTTGTATGCTTGTTCAGAAACCAGTTTTTTTGAACACCTTTGACTAACATTCAGGGATCCTTCCTTGGAGGAATCTGAATTAATGTCCTTGCATCATATAATTTTCACTCCAAGTTCTGACAGCAAAAAAACCCCACATTTCTATTTTCCGTATGTGAGCAAATGCAAAGCTTAAGGTTATTTATGAAATCTCCAACACCTTATAATTGCAAATGAGTTACACATTTCCTCTCAGGACCTCAACCCCTCCTTCCCTCCACACCTCTGCTCTGGCCTCTCCCTCTTCTGTTCAACATGGGTGAATCATCTTCATTAGCAAAAGAACAGGACATCACCTTCAGTGTTTTGAATGACAAAAAAACATTTCTGGGAAGAATGTGTCAGTCTGGAACA
The DNA here is from genome assembly GCA_013396775.1 of Cephalopterus ornatus. NCBI lineage: Eukaryota > Metazoa > Chordata > Aves > Passeriformes > Cotingidae > Cephalopterus > Cephalopterus ornatus. Next base: position 522,492 of record VZRE01010075.1, read on the forward strand.
GCTGAATCCCAAAGGCCAGCAAGGTGATACCTTCAAACATCTTCCTTGGCTAAATATGCTTATTTACTGACTCTTATTTTGTTCTTTCTTTGCCACAGGAAGTATTTCCACAGCTGCTGAGTCCCAGAGCACAAAAGAAATCCCTACCTATGTAAATGGTTGAATTGAGGACACCAATACCTGTACCTAAAAAAGGAGGAGAACTCACTGCATTTGGACTTTTTAATTCTTCAGATGACAAAGGGTTTTTAGCTTTAAACCTGTGCATGTGGACATTATACTGAGATCATAGTGGAACTGCATTGTACAGGTGTTCAATTTTAGTGGGGGGTGGGGGGAGAGGAACTGGTACCACTATTCACTCCTGCGGCCCTTCCCCTCACCCTTTCACTCTCTTTTTTCTGATCTGTCTCTAATTTGTAGAAAATTCATAATGATATAAGCCAAGAATATGCATGGGGGTCTCTTCTTTAGGGAGAGGGGTGGGCTGGGATGTGGGGGGAGAAGGGCTGGGGAAGTGGGAGGGAGTGTTTAGGGTTCTTGGCTTTAGATTTAACTGCTCTTTTAGCACTTTGGACTGCGGGAGGGTTAGCCACCCCAGCAGACTTTCATAGGACACACAAAAAAATCACACTGGAGTTTAAAGGCACTGAAAATATTCTTGGTCAGTCTGGTTTATGTCTTTGTTTGGACTCTGCCCTTCGTTCCTCTAGCTGCAGCTGCTGCCTGTGCCCTACGGCTGCGAGGAGGCTGAGTGTGGATGATCCCACCTGCAAGGCCATCTCTTTTTTACACAGCTTTCTTAGCCTACTCACACCAAGGCATCCCACTGATAGCACCCTGGGAAGATAACTTTGACTCCTAACCTTAAACAGAACAAGCGTGCATTGCAGGCAGGGAGGGAGGTCTGTCCATACTGCAGTTGCAGGAGGTTATTGCCAGCAAGAACTTACAATGTACTTTGTACCAGCCTTACACTTTCAATTTTGGCTAAGACAAAGCCCTAGCAACACCCTCAGCTCCATGTGGTGCTGATGGCTGAATTTGTCTGGGGAAGTTCCAGGAGATCTCTACGTTTTTTGAGTCCCCCAAAGGCCTGTCAGTTTTTTAAAAGACACCTTGTCCATAGAATAAGGGAGCAGGGAAAGGTCTGTGCAGTTTCCTATGGCCATCCTGGCACCCCCAGCTGCTGACAAGCTTCTGCCACTCTGGGCAGAGGAGAGAGAATTTGGCCTGAGACTGTTGCCATGCATTTTGAGCCTCAGTACCACAGGACGACTCTTACACAAGATTTGATTTCTTACCAATAACTTAAGCTTGTATCTTACACTGCAACTAGAAATGAGGCTGTAGGACATGTTCACGTAGACTATGCAAGGGAACAGCAGGAAAGCAGGATTAGCACACCTCAAACAAGTCCTCCAAAGACACTGGAGATCTGGCTGAAGCCTAACCTGTGGTCATTACAACTGTTGAGTTCCAACCCAACTCAGGTAAAACTAGCACCAGAATGTTAGTTTGAAGTGTAAAGAGAGAAAGACTGCAACTAGTGTACACTTGATTGACTATGTTAGGTGGAGGCAAATAGAGGCCAGTTCATAATCAGCGTGGCACAATTAGGAGGCACCCTGATTCCTGACGTGGGTGGGTTTTGTTCAGTAGACATTGCACATGGCAACAGGAGAAAGCAGCATTGTTGGTGTGGCCCAGATTCCCAGGGCAGGGATTTGGTAGTGGTGGGTTTGAATTTCTCTGTCACAAACTGGGCACAAACCTAAATCAGCCTGCTTGCTGGCAAATAAAAATGATACCAAGAACATTAGACCCCTAGTAGTTAAAGGATAATCACGGTATAGAGTCCTCTGCCTCTTTCTGTAGTTTCTCTGAAGACAAGTAGAAACACAGCAGTTTGTACGGCTTTGCTATTGTCTTTGCAACTACAGCTTTAAGAAAGATGGGAAAGTTTTGGCTGCAACTGTATAATAGTCCCCACTGAAGTCCAACATTAGCCAACTTATTTTTATAGTAAGCCGATCAAAAAGTTTTCTTATAGTGTTGGAACTATTTCTAATTTTAAAATTACTTTTTTTGATGTACTTTTTCATCTTCTTTTTCCCTTTCGTTAAATACAATGTAGCGTAATGTATAATTGTTATTGTTTATTGCTTTTACAGTCATATTTATTAAACAGATTATGTCTCTAAATGAAGGCCCATGTTTTTGTCGCTCATTTTAGCTCTCTGTTTCTGCCTGGGATCACTAACAATATTAAAACAGTAGGAAGCTGATTCATCATCATGGCTAGGCTTTGTGAACGAAGATTTGTGAAGGACTCTACCCACACTTGCTACAAGCGCACTGATGGCTAAAAAGGCCAATGCGAGATAGACACGTCTGGTTGCACAAAGGAAGTTGATTACTTCAAAAAGAAAGGAGTGTTCAGTAGAAATGGGAGAGGGTGGTGATAAGTGTCCTTCTGAAAATATAGTTCCTAGAAGCAAGATGCCAATATGAAGGTGACTTTCTCAGTCCTCAAAGTGCTTTGTAAAGTGAAGCTTGGTCCTGTTATCTCCAGTTTATAGATAGGGAAGCTGTGGGATGCTGAGGTGCAATGCTGCTTTTCTGGTTCCTAAACAAGCAATAGTAGAGCTCTGAGCAGTTCCCTGGAACTCCAGCTCCGTTCCCTGCCCATGGTTATCCTTCTTCATACACAGTCTCTGTTAAAGGTTCCTTTAAAATATCTTTTTTTGATACACTTTGCCAGCACTGATGAAGGAAGGTCTGAATTAGTAGCATTACTGATTAATTTACATGTGAATAAAACGGGGCTTAGGAAGTTTCTGTCAACTTGCAGTGTGGCAGTGGATGCATGCTGCTGAGAAAAAGAAGAAAGAAAACAGAGCTTCTCTGCTTTACAAGTCAGGATTCAGCCACCAGATCATTCTGCCTCTCGTAACTGGATCCTGGTTCAGTTCTCTAGCTTTTTTTGTACCTCAGCATAAGAATTTATATCTGCACATAAATAGTCAAGTATCTGGGGCTCAAGTATCATCAACAACCAAGGCTGTGGTGTGACATAATACAAGTCCAGAAGTTGGAGGACTGTGTAGTTTTCACTCCAGTGAAAATTCCAGTGTAATTACAATTACTATCCTAGAATGTTCTAGTGGACACTGCAGCCTTCTCCATTCAGGCTGGAATGGCCATAGGGCAGGTGACTCAGTGATGTATGTATAGACATAATCTGCTTTAATAGTTAAAGTGCCCACCTGAATTAGCAGGCATCTGTTCTGGCCGTGAACAGTAAGTCTGGTTTTGGCAAGCATCTCTCTAACGCATTTTCAGATCATTCTCTTCAGCTTGTTGTGTGTCCTGAGGCAGAGGCTGATTGTTATTTGTAGTTGTTGTTTTCTGGTTTGTATAACAACACAGCAATTCACTGCTAATGGATGAACACTGAGACAATAAACAAAGAATATACCAAATACTTATAAAATCCAATATGAATTTTCTCTTGAGGGAACAAAAAAAGTTCATTATCCTTTGACAGAAAGAGCAGAGAGTTAAAATATGGTTAAAAATTCAAATAAAGTATTTTTCTAATTTGATGTTTATTCTCTACCATCATCCTAATTGCTGTAAAACAGACATACAGATGAACAGACGTTGGCTTCAGAGAGACTTATACTTCTGCATGTAGCAGTACATCAGGGCTAAGATGCTGGATTACTTTTCCTAAAAATCAGTAGTTAGAATTCAAATACTGGGCATCAAACAATAGCTTGTTCTTAATTTGTAGCTGTGTTCAATTGCCTAAAGTTTTGATGGAAAGCAAGACTCTTGAAGTACTTGCTGAAATACTTATGCAAATGAAGCAGGAATTTCCAGTGACCCTAAATGAACCCTGTCTTGGTCCTGGAGTCTTCTGCTGAGAATTTCTGACAATTGCATTTAGTCTTGTACCTAGAGCTGATAACAAGGGATTAGTATTTTATCTGTGTGCTGTCACCTCTCATTGAATGCATGAGAAGTTTCCTTGTCACATTATATCTTTAGGTACATTCAGTGTTTTAAACATTACCCCTGATTGCAGAACTCCCATGTTCTTGATGTTAAAAAAGAAAACTTTATTTTCCTTCAGTTAATGAGATGCTGTCCCTGCATTTCTCCATGAAACAGAATCATAAAGCATGTGAATAAATAATACTTGAGTTAAAACAGATCCTTTTAGTTTAGAGTGGTGATACGATCCTGGCCATAATACCCAGAAGAAAAAACTGAAGTCAAATTGTTTTCTAATTGCTAAGATCAAAGTGCTATCATGCATCAAGTCATTAGGTTAAGAGATATATTTCATCTGCAGTTTTAACTTCAGCTTTTTCTTCTCCTTTTTTTCCTGCTGGGGAATATGACTGTCTCTTACTGTGCTGAAAGAGGAAATCTGCTTTACGTATTTCTCAACATGAGAATTTCAAGATGTCTTGCTTCTTGTTTCCGTTGTGATGCAGCCACCCCAGTGCTAGGTGCTGCATGCACCTCGGCAGTAAAGGTGAAAAAATAAGGGAACAAGTTTTCTCACCACCTCTGTATTGCAGATTGCGTCTCACATTGTAATCTTGGGCCATTTTGATGAATGGACCTTAACCAGACCTTCTCTACATGAAAAAAACTCAGCACTGGAGAGCTCTGAATGAGATGGACAGCCCAACATCTAAGCAGTACAACTCAATATGGGATTAATGACTTGAACACTAGAGATGCAGAGACACCTGAGAGACCAGCAGCCTTCCAGGGCAGTAGCTCCATGCTGTTCTGTCTGTGCCAAGGCTTGCTTTCTGCTGGGATAAATTAGAGAGACTTGAAGTTTGTGCTAATTTATGTTCTTTTCTCTAGGAATGTTACGAGCTTTTGTTAGCAGGGAGAGTAGCATGAGTAAAATACATCCAGTCAGATATCTAACCTTGACTCTGGGTTTGTATCATAACCTCCCACCAAGCTGTAGTAGTCCAGCCATATGTTAGCCGAATAGGAGCCTGAAAACTGTTGTATTTCCTGAACTTTTCTGAGGCTGGAGCACATCCACCCCTGTGGACAAAAGCACCACTAACAGCGGCCAGGATATTGTGCTTCATATTAAAAATAATTGTATAGAAGGATCGCAAAGAGAATCATTAGTCGGACATGTGACGTCCTATGTCTACCAAATTTCAGAGAAAATAAACTGGAATCCCAAAGTTTTGTGGGTTTTATAATCTTTTACGGAGAAACCCTAAGAGACAAAAGTGCAAGAGAAGGAATGTAGCAAAGCTCTTGAGAGTCATGACTGCGTGCTTTTGGTACAACATAGATGCAAGAAAAAAACTCCTTTTTCGTAAGAAATTCCTCCTCCAGCCTTCCCTAGACAAAGCAGGGTATGGTGATGTTTGTGGGACTGCAGTTACCCTGGCAAATAATTGCTCCCCAGCCCTAAAGCGTGGGCCACTGGTCCCATGGACCTCATCATTCCTTATTGTGTCCCCCATGAGGCAGCTGCAGGGCAGAGATCTGAAATGCAAATTGGACTGACAGCTGCCTCTTCTTACTGCCTCTGCAAAGAGATGAATAATGCATGCAGCACATTTAAATGTAGTGTTTCAGGGAGAAAACCTTTGACTATTAACCCTGCCTGCATGAGAGGAACATCTTCATCTGGTTCACTGCAGTGTGGGGCTGAACCTGTATCTCCATATCACGAGGATCTGGAATGCCTTGTGTCTCCCTCATCTCTTCATGAGGGCTGCACTCCAGGCTGAGGGTCCCTTCTGGGGCTAAGGCAGTTTCAGTGCAGAGTCCTGCCCTTGGCATTTTGGCTAAAGCTGGAAACTTTCCCTAAAGTCTGAAGCAGACTGCTCATTTGAAGTGATCCCTGCCTGGTGTCACCTCAGGTGAGTGGATAAGACGCAGCACTGTATCGAATTGGATACTGTACATTGTGTGGAATATTTACACCAGATATTTCATAGCAAATAACTTTTTCCCACATTCCACACCTGCCTAGTCCCAGGGAGTATGAAGTTCAAACCTCTGTAATCCTCCTTCATGCTCCCCTGAATCTACAATATGCCTATAGCAGAGACCTGAGGTTTCTTCCATTCCTTCTGTGGTCTTATGTGCAAGGTGAAGCTGTTTGGTCTGATCTGCAATCCCCTAAACAACTGCACCTGTGTGTGTCTCTTGAAAGTGCTTGCTCAAGAGAACCAGAAGAAACACTAATAAACGTGCAGAAAAAATCAGCCAAATCAACCCCTGCTGCAGAGTCACAGAACAGGAGACACTGGCCTCTGAAACACTTGAACAAAATCTTGGAGTAGGCTGTTCATGGAGTAGGTTTTCCTCGGCTGCCACATTGGTTTGTTTTCCACTACCGATGAATTTTCAGGAGTATCATTTGGTTAATTATTTATGTTCCATTAGTGACTAGAGGCCCTGGCCCCACCAACTGTCACAGGATGAAAGACAACTTGATCCCAAAAATAATTTGCAACTCAGGAAGGAAATTTTCAAAGCCACAGAAGGCAGTTAAGTTTCCCAGATGATGTTTACACTCTGAAAAACATGACTTTAATGGATAGGAGAGAGGGCCCTCATGAGTCCAGAGGCCTTTCTTCCTCACTTGAAGTCCTAAAATCAGCAGTCAGGTTATGAATGTCACTTGGCACAACATTTAGCTAAGCCTGGACCAGGGTCACAGCCCATCTGAGCTTGGATGTGGCCGTAGAGGAAAGCTCTGTAGTTAGTTTGCCAACAATGCCCCGTCCACATAGACTCATTTTTCATTACTAGATTGTTTTTTCCCCATACCTTCATGCCACATTGACCTGAAAGCTGACCACATTGCCTACTTGCTATGGGCCTTCCTCTCATTCCATGAGGGTACCCAAAGACAGCCCACAGCCTTCAGGTGGCCTTGATGTTTATCTGTAAAACAGAAGCACGTCCTTTACAGCAGTTTTTAAGGTTCCTCAGACCTTTGAGACAATTACAAGAAGACCTGTTTCTTCTAAGGCACAGTCAGGGTTATTGGAGTTATCTTCAGGGCAAAATAAATACTAGTTTATTTTCAGCAACTTTGTTGCTGAAAGTCCCCAAGCACTCAGTGTATGTCATGATATAGGAGGATTACATTTAGCAGCTCTTAACAGAAGTTATGATCCATCCATCACAATCTATCTTGCTTTCCTATTAATCTAAACATTTTTATTAATTAAAAGCAATGATTCTTTTCCCCTTAATTACTGTACCTCTTTTTTTCTAATTTCAAAGAATGTTCTGGTTTCAGGGAGAGAAAATTTACCTTCAGTCCTTAGTTTTACTTGAACTTTTCCTTCATCTATATAATACTTCTTCTAATTATCCTTTTTTAATTAGGTTGATAATGCAGAAGGCAGCTAACATTACTTTTTGACTTGTTTGAACTAGATTCAAAAAATAGATTATTATATTGGCTTCCTTTTGATATTCTGATTTCCACATTGTGCATAGCAAGATACTAACATAAATTTTTCCAAAATCTGGACAAAAAGATAACCTCTACTCTTGAGAAACAAACAGATAACAAGGACAAGTTGTAAGCATTTCTAGCTCTGGGGTTGAATACCATTTTCAGATCTTGCTCTTTTCACTACTATTAATGAAAAATCATGCACAAATTAAATGATGGAGAAGCCAGGACTTGAACACCTGGGGAAATAGCAATAGTAATAATAATAACTACAAAAAATAGCAACAATATTAACAGTTTTTAAAGCTCCCCTTTTTCTCCTTTTTTTCTTTTTTTACTAGATGATGTCTGAAAAAGCATTAACATCATGTCTACAGAGACCTCCCCCAGCTATCTACAGATATCTGCTGGTTGGATTAACTGGACACTAGCTAGCCTTTGATTTTGGCATCTTTGAGTATATGAGTGCTTTTCGAATGGACTGTAAAGTGTACACTTGAAAGGAGACTTTTAGAAGCATACCAAGTGTGTGAATTCTAGTCATATTTTTCAAAGAACTAATAGGCTTTTTTTTTCTTGAAGAACAGAGGAATTTAAAAGATTTGTTATAAGCCCAGCTTTGAGAGTCTGTCAGTTATCAAGGCCCATTCTCATACAGAATTTGGCATCAGATCTGAAAGGTGAAATTATTTACTTTGTGAGCAATTCCACTTGCATGGACCTTCTTTACAACCTCATCCTGAATGCTTGAACCCAGGATGGAAAAACTTTTAGGAATAAACTCCACTACTCAGGTGCTGCATGATACAGGCAAAAAAGAAGGGGCCTTCAGGGAAAGAGACCGTCCTGAGAGCTACCTTTCTCTCCTGTAATCCACAGGAGTCCCTTTCCTCATCATCTTGCTGGGTCTTGCTCCAACGCAATGGCCTGAGATGTCAGGGAACCTGATGTGCTGGTTCATGAGGTCACTTCCCATCCTCTACCCCATGATGTCTTCTCCAGCCTCCTTTGTCACAGGCGTCATAACTGAGCAATTCTTAGCTGGGAGAGGGGCAAAAGGCAGGGAACGGTGAGAGTAGGGTTTGTGACCAAGCTGTGTTTCTATGTGAAGACTTTTTCATTCCTCCTCCTCCTCATTGTGGGCAGCTGCACCGATGGGGAGCCTCGGGAAGAACTGATGCTATTTTAGATAGCCATTGGCATGAAGCCGACCCTGGGGGTGCTGCCTGGAGTTCAACACCCTGTGTTCACCTACCAGAAACGCCATCAGCTAATAAATTGTGTCACTAATTTCCACACTGCTAGAAAGTCTCCTCCACAAGACTGTTTTCAAAGGCTGCTGCCAAGAAGACTCCTCCCGTGTCTTTCCAAGCTGACCCTCATTTATTGACACCTTTTGCTGATTAATTGCTAAGACAGCAATTAATTCTCAGCAATTGCTGAGAAGTGTTATGCAAAACCCTCTCCATTTACATTAGAAACACCTCATTGCTGAGGTTTGTTTTTTTTTAAATGAAGTGACATTGGAAAAAACTAAACAACCTAAACAATCTCTTACATTATTTTCCTAATAATAATATTATTTTATCAAGAAATCAGAAACTGTATTTCTTTTTAGTTAAACAGCTCCCATTTTCTTTTTTTTTCTATGTCAGCATCTTAAAGCCTTTTAGAAGACAAAACAGAGGAAAAATATATGCCCATTTCCCTTTATCAGAATTTTACTGATAAAGATTTCCACTTCCTCCCCTTCTGAATCTTGTTCAATCCTAAAACACCAGCACATTAACAGTTTATAGATTTTGAGATAAGTAATACCATCTCTATAAATAATATTTATAATTGCAGCCAGAAGGTTCCTCCAAGAAAAAATGTTTATGAAGCCTGAGGATGATTATTAACATCTTTTTTTTGTTTGATTGGAGTTCTCAGTGGTTGCAAACATGGTCCTGATTATCATATTAACCAGCAGGTGCAGTAATTACTGAAACACAAACCTGCAGATTACTACTGTATTGAAGTTAGTAAAGAATCCCATTCTTAATTAACTTCACCAGAATATTTCCTTAGCCTGAAGACTCATAAATAGATCTTGTTTTTAAAATCCCTTTCAGCCAAATAATCACTTAACTAATTTAAAATTAAACATCTTAGTCAGGATATTTTTCAGGGATTGCATTTAAATATTACTATAATATCATCTGGGGAAATGTGGGGGTTTTCCCAGCTATGAAAAGGGAAAGAAAGGTAAACAAAACATTTTTTTTTAATGTGAATTTAGCACTTGGGCACTTTGGAAACCAGCATCCTTAATTTGCCCACTGAATGTAGGCATCACTACATCAAATTACCTAGGTCATAGTTACCATCTTCTGCATCTTTGCTCTATCAAATGCTCTGTCACTGCTGGGAGACAAACCGATGTTATCTCTTTCAATGAATGGTAATTTTTTCAAAGAATTACATTTTTGGGAGAGGAGAATCCAAAATGTACACTTATTTCAGGAAAATTCTACCAGCTTTTCCTTCCTTTTTTTTTTTTTTTACCAGTTTTTAATTTAGTTTTTAATATGTTGGTTTCAGCAGACTGGAACATCTTTTGCTTCACTGAGCTTTCTTCTTCACCAGAACAGAACAACAGCAAGGAAACTGTCTAAGGCTGAGGCATCCATAGCAGCCAGCAGTGTTCCCTACAGAGGGCCTAGCAGAGCTCAGTTGGGTCTGCCCAGACATTTTCCAAAGTAATGCACCATAGGAGGACTCTGCTGGGACCCAGTGCTGAGACACTAGGGTTGGAAGCCCCACTGGACAAGCCCATGCAGCCCTGCAGTCGCAGCTCTCGGCTCTGGGACCTGGTGGGTGCAGGTCTGTGTCGATGTGCTGACACAGGCAGGGCCAGGAGCTGAAGGGAAATGCAGAGAGGCCCCCCCAGTTTTGTTTTTCTCTGGTATGGATGCTCTGTTTTCCCCAGCTCTTCCATCTCCTACTGGTTACCCATCTCCTGTGGTTATACCACAACACATCATCCAGAAAAGATGGTCCAGGGCTTTTTCAAGAAAGGCTTTTTGCAGAGGTGTTTCTATTGCAAGTGGACTTAGTAGGCAACCCAGGCTCATCCAGACTCAAACATCTCCTCAAGGGCAGTCAGGGCATGAAAACTTCAGTCTAATAAGTGCTTTGAGCTGGGATATTTCATTTAAAAGGACATCTAAATTAAAGCATTCAAGTCTCTTTGGGGTAAAGATTTACTTTCAGAAGAAAGTGAATCATGCAAGAAAATAAAAAGTATTATACAGGATTCTGTGGAGGTTTCTCATGACAGAAACTCCAATCAGTAACCTGACAAAGCAGCTGTGTAGGAAAGATGGGTCCCTGGAGGAGGTCTGAAAGTCACCAGGACTTGTCTGAGTTTGAGCACCAATGATTATGACATAACATTTTTCTCCAATTAATCTAATGACAGGGTAGGGAAAAAAATCAGTGGAAGAGGAATTGGGAAGCTTTCAATATTCACACCCAGAAGGAATCCATCAGTCTGAATTCACCTGTTTTTAGGGTTGGCTGTTGCTAAAATATCCTGGATTTGTAAAAAATGAAAAAAAAAAAAAAAATTAAGATATAAGCTGGAAAAAAAGTTTTGTTGCTTGTGGAGGCCACTTGCCTGCTTTTTGAGCAATGCCATGTAATCTCTTACATGAGCAGGGCATCGGAAAGGAAAAGGCTGTAATAATCACTACAAATTCTACATCCTCAGGCAGACTGAAAAGTCGTTTCACAAATTAGCCATAGAAATCCTTCCTTCTGGGAGGTGCACTAAGTGGTGTGAGAAAAGCACTGCTTAAGTAACAGGATCTGAACAGTGATGGTCCTGCTTATACTTCTGCAGTGGCTTTTCACCCTATTTTCATGCCTACACGTCATACTCACGCTGGCAATTACCTGCTCCTCAGAACAGCTTAGTTCAGCTCGCAGCCCTAAGTACTTTGTTTACCCGTCTTTGAACTGCTGTGAGGGTGAAGCACTGCTTTATAGCACTTTTCCTGGTATACATTGTGCTCTTCCAGATCAGAATTACCATGCTGCTTTTCGAGTTGGTTTTTTTTTTGTGTGTGTGTGTGTGTGTGTATGTGAGTTTTCTTCTTTTTTTTTTTAAAATCCTTTAATCAAGTCATCAGGAAGAAATTTTAGCAAGACAAAGGGAGAGAGCAAACAAAATGGCTCCATTATGAAATGAGAACAGACCTCACCCTGCCAAATTTTCAGCACAGTAGGACTCTGCCCTTGTTTTGGAGGAAGCTGAGAGGGTTGCGGTGATACGTGCAGGCAAACAAGAAGTCTCTGGGGTGATACTGCTTTAATCACTTCAGCGAGGAGGAAAATCAGTCTTTGGTAAGTTGTCATGTAACGAGCTCATGAATAAAAACCAGTGAAGCAAAACCCGCTACATGGGGCGACTCTGTTACTTTCTAGAAGTCCTTTCAAACTTAATGCTGAGGGGGGGGGGTGTTTAGCTGAGTTTGTATATAATTACACTATTCAGTGATGCCGACATAAAGATAAAAGAGTCATTGGGCCCAGAATTGGGCACATATATCCCATGAGAGAGAGATCTTCAGCCATGACCAGATGTATCTTGCCAGCTGGGGAAAGACCAAGCAACTTCTGGTCTTCCAGATAATGAGCTTTTCGTAAGGCCTCAGTTCAACAAGGTCTTTTCAATAGGACATGACAAACAACTGCTTAGCAGAGTGATGGGAGTTTCCTAATTGCTTCTGCTCCTACGATAGCCTCCTCTCTCAGCAAAGGGAGAGGATCTGCTAATTATAGCCTGGGTGTTAATGTAACCTTTGGCATAATGCAGGAGTACTTTAATTAGGTTTCTCTGAGACTTTCTGCATTTGTGCTTTCAGTACAGATTGCTCATGGTTCTCTGTTGCTGTCTGCAGTGACAGGCTGTGGTGCAGGCACAGGGCCTGGTGAGGTACGGCTGCAAGAAAACATGTTAGTAAGCAAGTGGGACATCCAAGGGAATGGGAAAAAGCGAGGAACAGGTGAAAATCCTGCCTCTGTGGCTGTCACTGGGAGATTGTCAGGATTTTGTTCCATTTCGTCATCCATATTATCATTTAGAGGGCATCTAATGGCTGCTCAGACAGGATATTTTAGCTGTCCACACATTGCAATTGACCTAGAAAAGGTCAATTGATGTCCTACTGAAATCAGCAGGAGCTGATTAAACATGCAGCAATTGTGGCAAACAGTATTGGGTGGGAGAAACCAATGTCAGTCCACTGGCAACTTCAACAGAAACCTAACGATTTTCAGCTGAAATCATCCAAATGCTCTTGAAGTGCACCGGAGTTATACCATTAGCTTCAACAAGCTTCTAATCAGCGCACACAACTGGATAAGGCATAAAATTAGTGTGTTAGTCTTCAAACATGGGAAAAATTATATTGGAAATGTGTTTTGTTTCATTTAGGCAGATGTGTTTCCTCACTACCACCACCCTTCCCTTCATTTGTCCTCACTCCTTTCATTATCAGAATGCTAATGTAATGAAGTTAACTCACTTTGTTGTGGTACAAAAATTACAACTGAATGCTTGGAAGCATAATCTCTACCTTAGCAAGGGTAGAGGTTAAAATGAGACAAAAACTAAACTCAAGAAAAATAAGACAAATGACTTAGGTTAAGGACACAGAAAAATATTGAGAGAAGAATTTTATACATTACCTCAATAGTTGCAATGGGCAATTTCAGCAGCAGGATCAGAAAAAAGCCAAAATGATGTCTTGCTTTGTGTTTGCAGTCCTGGATGTAAGGGAAAAGGGAAAATAACACTACGAAATGCCCTAATATTCTTGATTTAGATGAATACACCCAGAATACTTGGAGTGATGAATATAACCGAGAGATGGCAGCAGTTCACGCACTATTCATTTACTTTACTTTGCAACATTATTTTCTCTCTGGAAGGTACAAAGAAATTAAGTTATGTTTAGCTTGTGATGCAAATAATTTCCATTATTAAACAAAAGGAGGGGCAGAGACAAAGGAGAGAGGGAGGAATATTCTGATGAAGGGATTTGGAAATTTGTTTTAGGCACGCATCTAAGGTCTCTTTTTGGAAAGAAATTATATCAGTTTGCCATATAAAAGAGCAAAAAGCCAACTCCAGTTGGAAATCTCTTTTGGGTGTACATGCTATACCATTACACTAATAAGTGGTGGAACACATTTCCTGTGATCTGCTATGGTTCCAGGGCCATAAATTCACATCCCATTTTCACAGACAAGGATAACTGCTACCCTCTGGAGAACTTAGATTTGCTTTGGAGGTGGGATGCTCTAAATGATGCTCCAGTGAGCACCTTCAGCTTTGCTTCTCCAAGGAGATAAACTGCTTCAGGTTCCAAAATGCTGTGCTAAAGAGAGAGCCACAAGACTCATGCTTGCTTATAGACATTCATTAAAAAAGAAACCCCCTGTACATTGATTTTGTCCCAACTATGGATACTCAAAGGCATCTCTTTCTTCAGGACTACATCTTGTAGGGACTAGACACCTTCCAGTGGCTTTCATCCTTTTTTATCTACGAAAATGTGACACTGGTAAAATCTAACAACTTTTTTTTTTATAGACAATATAATAAGAAAACCAAAATGACCTCATTTGTGAGGGTAGGTTACATCAAAGAGAATGCGGAATGGTTGAGACACTGCTATGAAAGTCAAAGGACAAAAACTGCCATTATAATCACAAAAAGAACTGAACAGATCAACAAAGATACACTCCAATCCCTTATTATTCAAGGAGGAAAATTTTGCATTAAGATACTGAGTTAAAACATCTTGAGGGATTCAGTACATGTTTGGTGACTTGGGAAAAGATTTTTACATCAGTAGAAAACTTGGATCATAGATCAGTATTTCAAACAAATAATCATAGAGTTGTTTGTCTGTCAGGTATATACCTAGATAAATATTCAGGAAGCTCTAAGTTATCACTGGACTAAATGCCTTTGCATTGTGATCAACCAGGTCTACTATCACTGTATTTCACAGTGTCAACTAATAATGCTTTGTTCCCTTCACTGCATCAGAATGCAGATATTCCATCTGAAGTGGCTTTAGGTATGGTTGAACCCCAATCTGTGATACAGATAGGAGAATGCTAAGAATTGCCCAAGCACAGCAGAGCTTACAGTCTGGACATGCTGTGCTTGTGCACATGCTTAAGCACTGCAAATATACATTCATTTAGCCCATAGATCTTCCCAGCATAGTCTGGACTGAAGCAGAGTGGCTTAGTGCTACCTAAATGTTGCCAAAATCCTAGAGAAAGATGCTGATCCAGGAAGAGGTTTCTGAGTCTTGCAAATGCCGAGAAAAACATAAACCGAAGTTCTCTGAGTACTCTTTGCCTTGATGATCAGTGTATGCCTGCAGGGTGTGGAAGATCTGCCCTCTAGTTCCTTTCTGTTCTGATTTTGTTATAAAGGGATGAAAATATCCGAATTCCCCATATCTTGTCTGTGTGCATTATGCACTTGCCTTCATAGTCAGGTTTTCTCTTATTTGCCTCCACCATATATTTTGCGTTTCAGAGTGCAAAGTGATTCTGTTTCAAAAGGGAGAGGGCAGTGCAAACCCCATTTCCAGTGTACTCCACGTCATAATTCAGGATCAAGACTTTGAATCTTCCTAGGCCAGAGCTCAAATTCCTCATCTTCTGAGTAGTGACTTTAAAATCATAGGTAATTCAAAAGAAAGGATACAACAAAGCTCAATTTCTTTCTAAAAGTCTTTAGTAGTGCCTCATGATTGTTGTTGGCTGACTCTAATTAGCAGTTCTTACAGCACAGGGAACGTTTCTGAATGGTTATCAGAAATAACTATTTCTTCCCCTCTCTGTCAAGAGCACAGTTAAATAATCTCAAGAACTTAATTCATGTGCTCTCATAGTGACATAATGTGACATGGAACACTCATCTCTTCACTTGCAACTAACAAAAGCAGTAAAGCATGGAGATTGGAACTACAGTATATTTATATGGAATACATTTCTCAAACGAGTTCCAATGCCACTAATTTATTTTTTTTAAAATCTGAACGTGTCAAAATTTATATCATGAATTAATGTGCATTAAAAATGGTGCAAATTAGGACTTCAAAATTGATTTAGTGATCAAGGCTCTGCAAAATCATTTGAGAAACTTTTGTGTCATCATGAATTTGCCTCATAAGTAATGTGGTATCCTTAGATGCTCGTTTACAGGCAATAGCTATTGTCAAGCTACAGTTATATAAAATTATCATGGGCTATAAATTCTTAACTTATTATAAAGATCCTATTCACTTTTCTTCAGTCTTCCACATCTTTGATTTTATGCTAATGTAATGCCATTGATTCTATTAGGGGCACAAGGATGTGAAACAGTAGTACCTCTTTGTTGAAGGGGATTTGAAAAGGAATTGTTTGAACAAGTGATCTTTGTACTTTTCTTCAAGTGATTGTTTTGCCAAACTCTTTTATGGAGTTTACTGAAAGCTCTGTATGCCTTTGCTAACCTGTTGTCTATCTCTGCATCAATCTTACCATCCCAGGAGATGATGCTTCCCAGGTAATTAAATTGCTGGACTGATTTGAGCTCTGAATCTCCAATGGTGATATGGGGATGATGGAAGACTTCTTCAGGTGCAGGCTGATAGAGGACTTCTGTCTTCTTCAAGCTGACTTCCAGCCCAAAAAGCTCAGCAGCCTCTGAAAAGCAGGATGTTAAACTTTGCAGAGCTACTTCTGTGTGGGCAACGAGGGCGGCATCATCAGCATAAAGTAGCTCACGGACAAGATGATTTAAGGTTTTAGTATGAGCCTTCAGTCGCCTTAGGTTGAATAGGCTTCCATCGGTACGGTATCGGATGTAGATGCCGTTTTCTTCATCGAGGTCTCCCGTGGCCCTTTGAAGCATCATGCTGAAGAAGATTGTGAACAGTGTTGGTGCAAGAACACAGCCTTGTTTCACACCATTGGTNACGGGACATCCTAATCGCTCCAGAATCTGCCACAAACCTTTTCTGCTCATGGTATCGAAAACTTTGGTGAGATCAACAAATGTTACATAGAATCCTTTGTTCTATTCCCTGCACTTCTCTTGCAGTTGTCTGAGAACAAATACCATGTCTGTGGTACTCCTATTGGCTCTAAAACCACATTGGCTTTCAAGTAGAAGTTCTTCTGCTATAGCAGGTATTAATCTGTCGGCCTTTTTAGCCATCAGCGCACTTGTAGCAAGCGTGGGTAGAGTCCTTCACAAATCTTCATTCGTGAAGCCTAGCCATGATGATGATGATGATGATGTTTGAACAAGTCCATACACTACTAAAATAAGAATCCTAAATGGCAGCTTTGCTGTCCAAAGTCCCTCTGGGGATCCAGGCCTGGAGCCATCATCTTGTTAAGCCAAGGATGGCTACATACTGTATCAGTAGCACCAGGAGCAGCATGGGCCGCTGGTCCTAGCTGTAGCTTTTTACTGATATCTCTAGTGCCATGAAATACCTTGAAATTTCTAAGGTTTCTGAGATCCCTGTTGGAGGGCTGAACGTTATCACCTTAAAGTCTTCTCAGTCCATCCAGGCAGTGAAAAGATGCTTAGAAATCCTGGACATGAACAAAGAATTCCTGTGAGGACCTTAAATGAAATTTATGTGAAAAGTGCAAAGCATGACTATAACAGTTAGGTGAAAATGCAAATAACATGGGGGGGAAAAAATAGACTGGGAGAGCTGAAATTTTTGAGTAGGTCTTTTTATATAGTCAAATCTGTCTTAGTGCCAGCAATGTAGGAAGTCAGTGGGTGTCTGATTATCATCTCCTGAAGACAGAAAAATTGCCGTTGTAACAATTCTTTTTAAAATCAGATGAATTTTTAAATAATAATTGAGTATATATATAGCAGCTTTCTTTGCTTTTTGTTTTCTTTTTTTTTTCTCTTTCATTTCCCTCCACCCAGCTTTCTCATTCAAAAGTTTCCCCTTCTCATACCATTGGCAGCTTGGAATAGGAATAATGTATTTATCTTCAGATTAGGTTCAGTATGTGTTTCTGAACTACTTGGCGGGGGGTGAGGGGAATCCCTCTGTAATGGCTTCTAAATAAATTCGGTATCAATTTAAACTATTAGAGGAAATTAAATCAAAATAATTAGGATATTAAAATACTTTGTGTATTTCCAATCACTGCTTTATTACAAGTCTGGGTCTTTTCCAAGGAACAGTAATAGAATGGATACATTAGAATGTTCCTTCCACTTAATGTGAGACCATTTGCTCATGGAAAGATGATTGATAACTTGCATTAAACGCAAAACCAGAATGATTTGCAGACATGCTTGAGGAGGGCCTGGAAGGAAAAGAGAGTAAGTGTCACATTAACAAAACATTACACAGATGCGCATTCACACACACTAAGTGTATTAACCAAATAAAAAAGAAAACAACATAAAAGCTTTCATAGCACCTCTTCTCATTAGTAAAATATACTAACCCATGCAATGTAACTGCTAAATGCACGCTGGCATGGGGAAAAAGAGATATTTGGAGATTCTGATTGCTCTGAACCAGTTAAAAAAAATAAGAGCGGGGTACGGGGGGCGATAAATGTAAGCTGATTGCACTGTCAACTAAGATATTGACTCTGTCTTTTTTCTGATCCCTCTACCATCCTTCTTCACACAGTGAAGAATGATATCTTCTAAACACTGTACCCCGCTGGGACTAAGGAGCAGAGAGAAGCTGGCACTGTGCAAGTCCTTGGTCTGTGGGAGTTTCTGTGTTCTCTCTGCCGCTGCCACAGAAAAGGTCTGTCTCTGATAGCTGCCACATTTAGTCTTGGGCCAGACTCAAGTTCCCAGCCTTCAGGTGTTTGTTTCAAGCCCTTGTGTGTGTCACACAATGTGTACACAATGTGTACTGTCCTTGGCAGGGTTACTCACAGGGTTACCTCGGGGCAGGCTCCAGCCAGCTGGAGAGAGCCGGGCTGCCATCGAAGCCCAGACTGATCCTGAGCAAAATACAGGAGGCTGAGCAGTGTCACTTGAAGGGATCTCTGTGTTTCTCTGTGACTCCTCAATGCCTTTCTCAGTAATAATTTTTTTTTGTTCCTTCTGGGACATAAGTGTAATTTACCATATCTTACTATTGGCTTTCCTTTTCTTACTTCTCCTCCTCCTCGAGGAAGATAAGAATTGCTGTACTGGACCAGATTAGGTCTGTCTATCTCAGATGGTAT
This sequence comes from Cephalopterus ornatus, assembly GCA_013396775.1. Classification (NCBI taxonomy): domain Eukaryota; kingdom Metazoa; phylum Chordata; class Aves; order Passeriformes; family Cotingidae; genus Cephalopterus; species Cephalopterus ornatus. The sequence continues at coordinate 541,267 of VZRE01010075.1, forward strand.
CCATTTACAGATTTTTCAGGCAAGAATATCAGGAACAAAATAAAACGTTCAGCCACCTGTGGTACAATCCTTCACCTTTCTGAAGAGAGAACGAATATCACACTTCTTTTCTGTTCAACAGAGTCGCTGCTTGGGCAGTCAGGTGTTCACAAAGTTGCAGTGTCATCCAGCATGCCACATGTAGGCAATACAAAAGAGTCTATTTTCTATTGCAAAAGTCCTTGTTCCTTAACCTCCTAAGGCAATCAGTCTGTATGTAAATAAAGTAACCCAGCAAAGACAGGAGGGGAATGAAGAGTGCTAGACATAGCTACAGCCTACATAAACGGAGAAGAGAAGAAATCTGCTGTAGTGAATTGGAAATAAGGATTCTTGAATCAGGTAAACATGACGCTGCCAACAAAAGACTCCAGTGAAAAATGTGTATTATAGAAAAGAATTCTGAGTAGAGGTCAAGATGCTGGATTTACTTGATATTTGATAATGCTGTAATCACGGTGGGAATATTATGTCCAGGTCTGGTGTTTGCAATTCAGGAAGGATATTGCCCATTGTTCTGAAAAGAGGAATGAGTGAAACAGTGAAAAACATGCCAGAAAGACAAATATTTAAAGAAATCAATCTATTAGTTTATAGAGTAGCTTCATTCCATTTCATACAGATTTCAGTGGGGAGAACAAGTTTACTATTGAAACTCAAGCTGATAAAGCTACAGTAAATCCAAGGATTAGAATCCGAAGTTGAACAAACAATGTGTGATAAGATATAAATTTTTAATAGGGAAGATATTCATCATTACAATAATGAAACAAGAACTTTCACACTATCACTGGACAATTTTAGATTACCATCAAATGCTTATAAATTTTGCTCTCTTTTTTTTTCTTTCCTAAAATATTAATTAAAAATGCAGTTAAACAGAATGTAGTTCAAACTAGTTGTAATATCCACATTATACGAGTAATCCCTTAGAAGTGCACTTTGGGTCCCTTCTGGATTTTATAATGTAGAAACTGATGACTCCTGAAATACTTAAGGATGTTCAGCTGCAGCTAGTGGAGCACAACTCTATCTCTGCAAACATATTTCAGAGCTAAGGCACAGCAAAACCATACCTGATGCAGTGGGCCATTGATATTTGAAAGTAAATCCTTTGGTTTTTAATTTATATGCCCTAAGATCCCTGTTTAAAAATGTGTTTCCTTTCTCATAATTCACCACATTAAGTCCCAGCTAATCCTCCTCATTTACATTGAATATTAGCTTTATGGAGAATGGTATTAATTAATCCTGCATAACTATAATTTACTGGCTGGGCTGCACCACAGCATGAGAATTAGCATGGCACTGGGTGCTGGGTTATCAGATCCATTTTCTGGGTAAGTCCTATTATGTTCTGCAGGACAGGCACGGCACACAACGAATTTAATTACACAGCCTTTCAATCAGCTTGCTTGTAAGCCTGAAAACTATCTTTTAGCCCTTTCACGTTTCAGAAAGCAATGCTGTCTCTGAAGCTACTCTTACATAGTACTTGACTAACTGCTCATTCTACTTGGACAAAAACTATTGCTAGTAGATAATGACTAATGATCTTTCCTGCAAGGTCATATCCCTAGATTGACACCAGGGTTTATAAACATTTTTCTAAATCAGTAATGATTGGTAGTAAAGATCATGATTTACAGCAAACATTTCACTTTCTTTATAAAATATAAATAAACATATCACAATAAAAACAATCTTGCACTAATTAATAGCATGGACAAATAAATAAATTAAAAAATAAATCAATAAATGAACAAATATAGTCTCTAGTTCCTTTAATGATGAAGTGTGATGTTGTCATACATCATTCTCCTCAGTGGGACGTTACCTTTTAAACACTGTCCATTAAAAGCCCTGGCTTATACTGCTGGGCCTGGCAGTGACCTATCTCAATGGTTACTTCTGACTTTCTCTGCCTGATCCCTCTAATGCTCTTCTTTCCTGATTTTGTTCAGTATCCTAACACCAACACCCCCAGCAGAAACTCATCCCATGAAGGTGACTCTCAGATTGTGTCAGTACTGTCAGTGGGTACAAAGAGTATTTTAAAGGGGTACCTGAGATCTACAGTAGCATGAATCGTCCTTTGGAAGTTCTTCTCCAGGATTAACAGTAACTAGGCTCCTAGTTTTGATGGTTTGGTTAAGTACTTTAAGTTCATTAAAAGATCTGGACTTATGCCTGCTTAATTTCCTGTCTCTGTCACCTAAGAAAAAAGGGATGGCATTGTAAGGGAGGCTTTTAGGCTAAAATACTGGGATTATAGATGTATATATCACTGTATTTCACCAAGAAAGTAAAAAGCAAACTCATCCAAGTGAAAATAGTCAGATGTGAAAACAGCAGCGCAGGACTACAAAGGGAATGCTGGAGATACTCCTTGTTTTATTATTTATATTTCCCCACAGTGGCAAAAACCACATTCCTATATTCCACATAAAATATAATGCACTTAATTGATCTAAGTAATTTCAAGGCTACTGATTAGCAGAAGCCTCCAGAGTGGAATATTCTGACTTAATGATCACATAAAATTGCTCCAAGTGTTTTTAATGTCATTGTAATTTCTGAGTTTATTTAATAGTTGAGGGGGAGAGAGGGTAACATTAAGAGTCATCAGCGTGGCTTGCATGACTGTATATAACAAATGAGACATGCGTATGCCGCATGAACCATTATTTTAAAATAGCTGCAGTAAAAATGCAGTTATACTGAGCATTTGCTTTAGGCCATGACACAGTCCAATGAGAACAATGTTGCATTAGGATTCAAGACACCTCAGATTTGTTTCCAAGTGTTTGACCTTTTAACAAGTCAGATCTCTTCTTGATTCCACTGTTTCCTTCCTCTTTCTTTCTCAAACTCATCCATTCAGTTCATAAAAACTTCATCCAAGAGCTGTGTAGTTGTAATCCACTTTACACCTGCAGAATATAAAGAGACTTCTGTATATATTTTTATTAAATACAGAATAATAGAATGGTCTGTGTTGGAAGAGATCATCCAGTTCCCAACGCCCTGCCATGAGCAAGGACACCTTCCACTAGACCAGGTTGCTCAGGGCCCAATCCAACCTAGCCTTGAACGCTTCCAGGGATGGGACAGCCACAGCCTCTCTGGACAACCTGTTCCAGTGCCTCACCACCCTCAGAGTAAAGAATTCGTTCCTAATATCTGATCTAAACCTGCTCTCTGTCAGCTTTAAGCCACTACCCCTTGTCCTATCACCATATGTCCTTGTAAAAAGTCTCTCCAGCTTTCCTTCAGCCCCTTTAGGTACAGGAAGGTGCTCTAAGGTCTCCCCAGAACTCTCTCCAGGCTAACAACCCCAGCTCTCTCAGCCTGTTTTCATAGCAGAGGTGTTCTAACCCTTTCATCACCTTTGTGGCCTCCTCTGGACTCACTCCAGCAGGTCCATGTCCTTATGTTGGGACACTTTTTTCGGTGCAGACACCCTCACTGATTTCAAAACAGTCGTAAGTGGAGTAGCAGCAAATCTTGCTGGGTACCTTTATTCTCCCCAGCCTTGTGTTTGCCTGCTGTTGAAGTCTTTTTCCCGATTCCTACCAACACTGTTTAGAATTATTTTGCCATATTAAAACAAGAATTAATATTTTAAATCTAACTCCACGTTCTTCTCTACTCCTTCTACCCCTCTACACTGTTTGAAGTTGTTTTAATCTCCTCTCAACCTTGCCATTTTTTTTCCTATTGGATTTGTCTAATTTGCCTCATTTCTAAGTCATGATGATATCCTCAAGACACCAATTCATAACTTCCTCATGTTAAAATTGTTCATTAAAATCTAATTTTTACCTTCTAATTCTAACTTTTTAGCTAATGAAATCAGAGTAATTATAAATATCCATCTTGCAACATTGCATATTGACATTTGAATATAAAGATTCAGAATGGAAGAAAAGCATCATTTCTTTCCTGTAGCTGCAAAGGAAATCAGCTCAATCATAAATATATAGATTAAAATGTACTCATCTGAATTCAGCTCAATATTAACTTTATACTGCCATTAAGGTTTGCCTGAACATGAACCATAAGGACCACATCTAATTTCACATGAGATATGTTTAGTTTGCTCAGATCCATTATTTAACAAAGAGAACTGAAATGCTCAGAAAGGAAGGTACAGCTCATGCTGTATTTGATCCAGAGTTCAACAAGAGCTTTAACATCTTCCAAAAATATCAGAATTTATTGAAGTAAAGAATGACTCAGGAGAACTTTTAGTACTTTTTTTCCTAGTCTTATTTTACTTGATAATTCTAGATTAGATTAGTAGCTAAATCTTATAGTCTCGCACTCTACTAACCCTCCCTGTGACACTTAATAACTGCTCCACAATCTTATAAGATTATAGGAAATTTTTAAAATATTTTTAAAGTTTTTACAACCCTTGTTAGAAGTCATATACCCTGGTGGATATTAATATACTGATGAAACAGTCTGAAAAATGTAAGGATGGGGAAGGACAATCAGGCTTGTTATAGGTTAAGGTATTAAAACCACAGGGTCGAGATGTGGTCCCATGTGCAATTCTGCAGTGACAGATCCTTTCAAGAATGTGTTGTGATCTATTTGCATAAACTTCCTATTGTTCCATGCCACCTTTCTTGCCAAACTGCTTTGTGAAGTGTGGGGATGCACACTTATTGTTTCCACTCCAGTGAGACAGCTAAGCCTCAAATTGCTCTTCAAATAGGCCCTGCTGGGCTTCCAGTTCTGTCCACAGAAACCACAGTCTGAACTAGTTGAAAGCCCCAACCCAAGGCAAAGTTTATATCCTGACTGTAATCTGCAATCTGAGAAGCAAAGAGGTTTCAACTCCACTGCAGCTGGGAATTGACTTAAAGATGATAAGTAAGTGAAGTTTAACTGCCTCTTTTTTTTTTTTTTTGATCTAAGAGCTTAGACTCCTAGATTAGTCCTTATTCTAATTTTTCAACAGTATACAAAGAAATACTCCAATGTTCTGCATATTTTTTTTTAAATAAAGCAGTAGATATAGTCACTGAGGAGAGAACTGCTGGGAAGAGCAAAGATGCCAGACAGATATTCTTCACTCAGAGTGCCTCAGCCACAACAGAGATGTTCTCTCACTCCATATTTTACACAACAGCTCAGAAGATAAGTTTGTCTAGTGAAGGCAGCTAACATCATCATTGCCAGTCCCCACAACATACCATTATTTTGATTCATGCAATCTGCCTCTGTGATGAGATGACTCACAGTAAAGACATAATAACCACTAATACAACTATTTAGTTATTATGGCTAGATGATTCTAAATTAATTTTAATCAAAAGCTTCAGTGTTGGCTGGTTTGATATCTGTTGGCCTAAAAAATACTCTTCTTGGCAATGAACCAACAGATTCACAGAGCAAACACAAGGGAGTCTTGTTTCAGACCCAACATCAGTCAAAGGAAAGTATTCTTCGTGGACATTAAGTCACTGCAGAGAGAATGGAGAATAGTGTGATTCAGTGGCAGAGACGAGAGAGTCCTGCATGTAAGAGCATGTTCAGGCAAGTGTTCCCTGAGGACGAGGATAGGCTGATCATCCAGAAATTTGCAGCTGCAATTTTTCAAGCTAGAATTGTGAGCGTTGGTCTGCAGATTTTTTGTAGTAGGTCCTGATGAGATAACTGGTGGGCCAGTGACATTTGTTGGCACCCAGGATTGCAATGACTCTGGATTTATAATTCATTAGTTCCCGTGAAAACAACATAAGAATTTCATCTTGTGGCAGTCAAAAAAGAAAGAATGCTTCATACCATGCAAATGTCTGTTCTGCTTCAAAGCAGGGAATGGTGAAGCCCTATGGCAGCCTGCTGGCATTGATTTTACTTGGAATACTGCAGAACGGTTATTCTAGAAGCCAGCTTTCTTTTGGAAATGGAAAGGATCTGGAAATTACTGCAATTGAGTATTAACATGAAGAGAAAAAGGATCAAATGAAGCAGTCTTACAACAGCTATCATTTACTTCTGCTGCCAGTTTAGTGGCGTTAATGCACTGCCTTTCCAGAAGATGTAAACAACAGAATAAATATTTTGCAAGCATTGAACTTGGAGAATGGAACTTACAATATTTTGGGAAAAGTTAGTGAAGAGAGGATATCTAAAAACAATCTGGACCTTGGAATGTCTTTGTTTTCAACTCAGTGCTCAGTCAAGAAGCTTTTGTATCAGGAAGGACCAGCTATAGAGATTGCCAGATCAATTAGGCCAAATCAGGTCCACACTGCAACCTAGAGCTAAACAAAGAGCAGATATAATTGTCTGATGTGTTCCTCTGAGCACTGAGATCCACAAGGAAAATGCACGGATGCCAATGTGTTGCCTTGTCTGTCCCACTGCAGAACTTTAAAGAAGGGTTAGTATTATTCTTACAGATCAAAAAGGCAGCAGAACTATGGACAATTGATTCTCTAGTGCACTCAGACCTATTTTGTAATTTTCCATTGAATTATTAGAGCCACTGTCTTTTGGTATCATTGGTGCAGAGCCCACATATCCATGCCAGTACCCTGAGTGCTATTGCCAGCAATTTGTGTAATTCATCAAGGAGCCATAATGGGTTTTATTTAATTTATCCTTCTATTCCATGACCTGTGATGCAGCTCTCTATATAACGCTATAAATAAACCATCTCCTCTCACCAAGCCTTTTCCCCAAGCTTAGACACCAGATACACGTGAAGAAAAGATAATGAAGCAGAAGAACATAATTTCACTTTTTAAAAGGCCTTGGCTGGCATCGTCCCACCTAACTGCGCACACCTAAGCAGAAAATCTGATTATGGTGTCTGGTCACCTTTGGGATCTTAAGTCTTCAGTGAAGAGACCTGCACTGATATGAAGAGATATTTGGATCTCAAGTGCACCTTCTTCTGTCAAGACTTTTTTGTTCATTTCTTGCAGTATAAGTGCATGACATCTGAGCACCTGACTTGAAAACCTCTCTTCTTCTTTTTTTCCCCCCCCACTGGGTGGGAACTCATAGTCAGTGGCTTTTGCACTATTTCCATTCTCTATCATATTATCCCTATTTCTCTTCCTCTGAACTCTCAAGTTCTTCCTCTACTTGTAAATTTTTTTATCTCCCATTTTCTCTGTATACAGTATTCCTTCCCTTTGATTCTTCCTTTTTCACTCACTGCACCCTCAGCTGTTCAGTTCCTATCTCTCTCTATTCATGTATTATGTATTTAAGTGGACATTGATTTAATAGTCAGTTTTCCCAAAAATTGGTCTTAAAGAAATTAAAAACTGGATGGAACTTGGCTACTGATATCAGATTTGGTTAATTCTGTTAACTGAAAAAAAGATATTTTTAAAATATATGTGAAAACATCATTATAAATTTTATCTTTTCACTGCCATTTTTGGTCAAAGAATGAAAAGGAGTTTTAAAGCTAAAAAATATTTTCCCTTGAAAAGAGATTTTTAAATTCTTACATGACAGTAAAAGAACTCAAGTCAAAAAAAAAGAGAAAAATCTCAGAACTCTTAGGTTCAAGTTTAACAAAATACCTCAGTGAGATTTAAATGAGTATTTTATTGGGTCTAGATTCTGTGTTTGTGTTTTTAAAAGTTTGTTGCCTTTAAACTGTGAGCCATTTTTTAAATCTTTTTTTAGGTCTACCACAAAAATGAAAGATCTATTATTCACCAAATTTTGTCTTCGGTTCCTCCTTTCCCTTCTATTTTTGAATTGCCAATTTTCTCTTTGTCTGGTTGCCATCGATATTATATTGTCTCTACGTGATCTAGTCCAGCCTCTCACACAATAGCACTCACTGGTCTATAAACACTAAGAAATTAATGCTATATTCAATGGAATGAAGCAGTTCTGTTGAAAGAGATTGAGTGCTAGCAATAGAGAAATCATTGATGAATTTACAATGTGATAACAACAGCAAAAGGAAGGGAATGCAATCTTAGGCTACGGTCAGAGAGACATTACATTATGGGAAAAAAGAAAAAGCCAATAATTTTCCTCTGCACAGCTTGACTATGACTGCACCTGGACTATTGTATTCATTCCAGGGCACTAGAGGAGATACTGAGAGACGGGTTACAGAGAGAAGTGCTGTAGCAGTGGATTTACTGGGGAAAGTTCAAATGACATAAATAAGACAGCTGTGCTCCTCTGGGCAGTGCGGGACAGAGGGCAGCATAGCTGGGAGCAAAGCATGCGCTGTCAAGGATTGGGATGTAAAGCAAGATTTCAAGGAAAGTCAGAGAGCCACTGACCTGCATCTATGTCTGCATCTGCATCTACAGCTACAGCTGCATCCTCGCTTTTCTTTCACCTATTCTCTCAAGATAAAACCTTCTGGAACTAAGTTTCTGATAACCAGGATACATAAGCAAATTCCTCCTTGTCTGTGGGCAAAATATTTACCCTAAGAAGAACAATGCTCCAGATCATCTGCCAGAAGTTAATGTTCTCTGTCCAGCTGTATGGGCTGGATCTTTGGGAACAGTTCAGCCCATCCTTTTCCTGTCACAGCTGGGAGAGGCAAATGCCAAAAATGGGTGAGGGAAAAAGTCCATCAAGATACTTAAAGAATGGGCTACAACAAACAAGGGTATTAATGGAATGATGCAAGGCCCAGCCAAGATCAAGGTCCAGATATTCTTTGGTTGTTCAAATATGTACTGTAGAAAGCTTTGAAATATCAAGCATTTAAGCAAACAGCTTGTGTCAGAATTTAATATGTTTGTATGAGATTATGCAGAACATTTGCTTTTCGTGATGCTTTGAGAACATCTGCACTGCTCCTGCACAAACTATAACATTGTATTTCTGCAAGCAACCTACCCCTCAAAAAAAGACACATTGCACTTCACCAAAGAAACAGTAGGCTACTGCCCTACCCCCAGAGAGTTTCTCTCCTGGTTTCCGTGGCACATCTGAGGAAGAACAACGTTTTTGTAGTAAGGAACTATGAGTTGAGAGTAGGTATAGGAACCAAAATTTCTGTGTTGATCATAGGAAGAGCTTGGTTTTCCAGGGCTGAGTACTTGTGGTGCAGAGAGCACATGTATGAGGGCAGTTGCCATGCAGACAGGAAACCACATGCCCCTAAACAAGTGGGAAAAGGACACAATCAAGCACTTACCAGCACTTGGCTTCTTTAAGGAAGATTCCACTTTTCAGTGTTTTCAATGCTGCATTTTTTAGCTCTGTTAAGGCTTTGTTCTCTGTCTTAATTTCTTTTGTTCAGCATTGTGTTTCTGAAGACATATATTTGAGAAGCCAGTAGATACCTGGTGAAGCTGCAGAAGTGTGGTACAGTGGAAGACTGTCTCTGGAGGCCAATGCTGCAACCTCGTTGCCACATCACAGGGGAGAGCCCATCCGAGAGGTCTGAGCATGGTCCTGTGATCTGCAAGACAAGAGAAGAAACACAGAGGCATCGAGGATTTCATCAACCAAACTGACTTGAAAATAGCCCACACTCAGCTGAATGTCCTCGGTGGAGGTTTGTGGTGACAGCAAGAGATACTGACTTGAGTGCCACAGAAAGAAAATAATAGGGAGGAAATGTATGTAGGAGATTTTATTCGGAGAAACAGGAAAAATCAAAGTCTAATGTATATACCCAGGAGGTATTTGAAGCTGAGAATTAGTTGTGCGGTAAGAAGTAGAACTTGCTAACTGGCTCAACTATCATTTAGGAATCCACAGTGAAACGGCTAATTTATTATACAAATTAGACCAAGGCAGAATAAGGCATTCTGTTTAATCATAAAGATTTAGGGGGTGAAAGTCTTGTATTTTTGAGCAACACTGAATATTCTATAAAGTCAAATCTCCTCACTTAAATGAAGGTATTAAAATAGAGGGGAAAAAAGTAAAAGAGGTCACACTGTTTTATCAGGATTACTTTCAAGTAGTTAGTCACTAACTCTTTGGGCTTTTCATGAGATAAACTGTCTCAAGTTTCTCTTGGAGCTAACTTAGCTGCTATATGGTGTGAGAAGTGGCCAGTTAAATGACTTAAATAAACCAAGAAAGGTCAGGATTTACTGTCAATATTTCTGTCTGGGGAATGAGTATCTTTTCTTTTTCTTTGCTCCCAGAACGTAATATCTCTATATGCTCTTAGGGACATGAGCAATAAGTTGAATAAGTGCTTGATTCACCAGTTGGTTCACAAGTGGAGATAATTCTTATCTTCACAGTTAGGAAAAGTATCTACTATGAGGAATCTGTGGTATATTTCAAGTGTTAATCACAAGAAACCTGAAGCGTGTGCAATACTATTCCCTTCAAGGAATTTTATGTGTTAATTATGGTTAATGGCCAAATTTGTGAGGCTTATGTTAAAACTGTATCCTTCAGTCAGTAAGATAACTAAATCTCTCTACATTCTAACTCATTTCTTGTTTTACCTGGCCTGTAATTGTTTTGTCAACTCAATTGTGTTCTGGGAAGGATGCAAAGATAATGTAATTCCTTGAACTTCTCAGGTCATCCTGACCTCCATTGCTTCACTAGAAATAGGTGGAGTGAGAAAAATGTCAGCCACCTGAGTCTTCTTCTCTCCCTATTTCAAGCAGTTTGAGAGGAAAAGCTATAGAGCAGATGAATACAGCTTTGTCACCGGTAAGGTAGCCAGTGGCTTCAGACCTTTTTTTCCTTTTGTTGTCAGTGAAGTTCAGTGTGGGACATACTGCACAAGACTTGGGTATGCTTTGGCTTTTGAAGGTCTTGTCCAAACTTTTAGTAAGTGAAGGGAAACTATCCACTGAGCTCACAGGCTTGGGATTTGGCTTTAACACTGCTGGCTTATAGCCATTATTTTAAGATCTAGACTCAGCCAAAAGTTCCTGAATTTTAGAGATGCTCCTGTGAAGAGTTCCTTGGGGAAGTGTCATTATTTCTAATCAATTTTTAGAATTCACCAAGTAAGCTGCTGTTGATTACATGATTTATACATACTCTCGAAAGACTTGGAGGGGCTTCATGCATTATTTTACAGTGGTTTTTGCTTATTAAGGAAACTGCATGATAATAGTGGTTTCAATTACAAGCCTATTAGGCAGGTAATTGACAACACAAGTATACTATAAAGTTACACTCTTCTTGCTTCAATACAAGTGCTGCGCTGTTTTTTTTTAAGCAGGCAGTGCTGATAATCAGTGCATAAATTATTTCTTAATTAGCTACTTCCATCAGAATCCCAGTTTCACTCAACAAATAAGTTGGCCAGGAGTTCATTTGTCTCTTTGCTTTCCCCCTCCTCTTTATCATCTCCCATGACGAGAAACTTCATCTGGACAGGAGTCTTGCTCAGATCATGGCAGTAGATGCATACTGCCAATTGTAATGTCAGCAATTATGTCTCTTTAAAGCTCAAAGATGCAGCAAGTCACTGAAAACAAGAGTGACAATGCTTGAAAGTGGATTCCAAGTCTGAGCCTTGAGAGATGCTTCTAAGGGAGTCATGGGTGTTCAGTTCAGTCTAAAGACTCTCAGGGACTTCTTGGGACAGTTGCAAGTTTTAACTAGTATTCCTAGTGAATCTGAAAAGTCAGTAGTGATCAAATCCTGTGTGAAAGGATACACACCAAATTCTTTTTATTAAGGTAAGGAAAATATCAGGGTCAGAATCCAGGTGTTCCTTATATCCTCCTTATATTAATCAGAAGAATGTACAAGTTTTAGAAAACTTTCCTCCATGAAAGACTGAACACCAAATGCTCACTTTCTGTTACCTTTGAAACATTCATTATAGTCCAGCTGTGGTAGAGTTATGGTCATGACAATAAAGAAGATCCTTGTATCTCTTAATTGTTCTTAAACCTTTAGGCTTTCCTAGACAGCTACATAAGATAGAAGCTGAACTTGTGTTTCTCAAAGAAAGTCTTACACATGCTTTTCATAAAATCTTAGCTTAGTTTACTCATGACCAACTTATGGTCCCATTGTGAGCTTTTGATTGTAGTTGATTATCTGCCATAGTGAGATAGAATAGATTTATTTTACATTCAAATATCTGAACTGTCTGCTATGGAGTTGGAAATACTGTCACACCAGTTCAGAGAACTAGCAAATCATAATTTTTGTCTGGTTGCCACTGATCTTGTTGCTTTCATTACCATAGATCACGGCAAATCTCCAACATGTAGTGTGTTCTACATCATTTCACTCTATTTTACTCATTTAGGTGTGCCCTCCAGCTTTTCCGGGAGAGGAGATGCATGAAAAGTTTCCTCTCACAGTAACAATTTTTCCTTCATCTCTGAGTGTAAGCTACTTTATAATTAGCAGTTTGATCATTCTGTTGAGAGAGATTCTGGTAAGACAAATAAGGAAATGAAATTTGTTTCATCTTTGCCTTCAAAATGTTGCTTCTCTTGTAGCAGCTCAAAAAGAGAGGGGAAAAAGAAACAAGTACTATTACGATATTGCCAGGGTCCAGAGAATATGAGAACTAGTGTTTGTTGGATAACAGGCACAGTAAAGAAGACAAAAGACCCTGTGGTCCTTGTTCACCCATGGAAAAAAAAAATGGCATCACTGATGGCAAACATCTTCCCTGACCCTATGCAAGTGAATCGCATTGCCGGTTTTCCTACGCCCCCAGCGCCGTTGTCTTTGGGCTGGAGAACAGATGGGACCTTCTCACCCAGCATCTGCTCCTCCGTGAGGGCCTCACAAAAGGGTGGAAAGGTCAAAGGAGAGGATACACTAGTTAGCAGCTAATTAAGAGATCTGCTTTTAGTGGCCGAGAAAACAGGTCCAACTCACAGGAGATATTTGTGATGGACAGGTGATTTTCTGCATTAACCATATATTAAAGCTGTCTGTTTTCACTATTCAAAGTTTCTGGGTGAAACCATCATTACTAACAAAGTACTGCGACACTATAAAATGCAAGTTTACCTGCAATCCCAGTTATCCTACTGATCCTAATGCCACCAATCTTGTAATGGCATGTGATTGACAACCAGAAGTTAGCAGAATATTGAATTTCCTGCAGTTCACTAGACTGCCAAGAACCTGGTTTCAACATTTTCCTGATAAAAAAATAATTCCAATTATTAAGCCCTCATCAAGATTTCAGTCTTTCAGAGGATATGTTTGCAGCAATTTGTCTATAAGCATTTCTGACTGAAAAAGACCTTGAATGAGGGATTGTTTTCCTCAGGTATTTTGAACGTTCTTAGAACACTGGAGATCTGACTGTAAAGAATTATATTTTTTAATTATTTAATTTATTAAATGTATTATTTAATTTATTTTATTTATTATTTATGTAAAATTTACATTATTTTAATTTTATTTATTATTTATTTCAATTCCCTGAGTTGTTTATTTAAGCCTAAATTTCAAACTCCAAGTTTCAAGTTTCTTTTTCAGTTTAATATTTAATCCTTAGATGCTGAAATAATGTTTTCTTTTTCTTACTTTAGTTCACAAGATTAGATCCACAGTCCATTTTAGATATTTCTGTCTGGAACAAAAAAACCCCATCACCAGTGAATAAGGGGAGTTGATATTCAGTATTAAACTGATAAATATTTATCACAAAACAGGAGGTTCAGAAACGCTTAGGAAAAGAAACTCGGTCATTCCATGTCACCTACTTAGAATGGCAACGTTACAGTTTGTATGAGAACTGAAATTAAGATTTCAATTGCTTCTAAATTACAAAGCACACATGCACACGCACATGCACAGAAATTAATAAAACCCAGAAATAGAAAGGGCAGCAACAATGGGATGCACAGGGGTTTTGATTATTTCAGCATGTGGCCCAAAACGTGGTAGATTCAGCAAGATGCAGATTTGCATAATGTAATGAGACTGGAACCAAAGTATCAGGAAGACAGACTGAGTGCTAATTAACTAGGCACTGCAGTAAAAACCCCAGGATGGCAGGACAGCACAATGCAGGAAAATATTCCAGGGACAAATGGATAGCAGTGTTAATTGCATTAGAAAAATCCCCAAACCCTGCTGTCTAAAACACTCTGGAGCTAGTGCTGCAAACTTTGCCAGAGCATTCAAAAAGTTTAATGTTAGACGGAAGTTTTTTAGAGCTGTAGAGCTAGACTGCCAAAGAACCTGAGCAGTCATTTTCTGAATGGAGCCAGCCCAAACCCACAGCTTAGTGCAACAGCACTGCAGTGGACAGCAAGAATTAAATCCTCCATCCCCTCTGGAAATGCCTGCTGTTTGTAGCTTGCCTGATTTTTAATCTGTGTATGCAGAACACTGAAGACACTCTGTAAAGGACTCCATGCCTTCTTTGTTTGGTGTTCTGGCACTGTGCCATGGCTGCTAAGGAATTGTTTTTCCCTCTTCCCTTAATCTGAGGATGGAAATTTGAGACTGGGATAATTGTCTCTCGTGCATAGAGCATCCCTAATCACCCAGAAAATCCTAATGGTTTCACATGCCTTTTTCTTGCCTTCAGGATTCTATAACCAAAGCTAAGTTGATAAAAAGCTTTTTTAATAAAAGAATCATTAATATTTAAACTATGGCATAAAACTTAGACATGTATATGTGTCTTATTTTACACAAATATCTACAATCACCTATCAATAATTTTAGTCACATGAGTTTCTTCAGGCACCTCCAGCACTTAAATTAACCCAGTCCTTTCTTTCTTTCTAGGGAATGAATGAGTAGCTGTGGGTGTGTGGGTAATTGTACAAGGGGAGAATAAATTCTGCAGGACTGCTATGCTTCCCGTGTACCATGCTCACGGAAAGGAAGAGGAGCAGAAGAACTGCTTTCCCAAGCTCAAGGCAAGCTGCAGAAGCATCTTGTAAACTGAAGCAGCAGTAGTTTATGATTTTAACTCTGGCATGTTCCTCTACAGCCTGACAGCTAAAGCGTAACCCTCACAGCAGTGCAATTTCCTTTTCTCAAGGGAGAACCTAATCCTCCACTTAACAGCCTGTTCAGAGGGAAGAAAGCTCATCTAGAAGGCACAAGGTGAGGCCATTTTCTGGGACGAGCTCCAGGAAAACTTTAAGACACTTACGTTTTGCCTTCATTAAATACGTGGTTCTTCAATGAGTGTGTTAGGTGAGCAGGACAGACTTCCAAATCCTGCTTAGCAGCTGGAAATAATGATGCATCATTAGATGTGGTACGTTGTTGTTCCAGCTACTGCCACCTGACCCCAGAACTGTTGAGCAGTGAAGAAATATTCTTTACAAATGAAATTCTGAAATCTGAAAAGGAGAGATCATAGGTAATAGAAGTGATAAAAACATTTTGACAATCTTATTCAATAAAAGGGAAAAAATAGTCTCAAATAATTTATGCAGTAAGTGATAGACATGTTAGTTGAGCGGGCTAGCCAGAATCTTTTGCTAGCTGTTGTAAATGACCACACTCCACATACCTAACTTCCCGTGAGGATATTCCTTTTTCATAATTTTTGGTGGATTGCAACTGGATCTTATATATGGAACTTACACGGCCTTTGAAGCTCTCTTAGAGGAGAACTGGAACAAATGTTTCTCAATCAGATAAGAGAAGAAATGAATCCCAGTTTGAAAGTTTAGTCAAATGAGAAAGTGAAAAGTTCTGTTTGATTGTTAAAAGACCCCCAAAACTCAGCCCAAATGCTTACATTTCAGGAGTTTCTGAGATGTGAAAGCTGAAATAGTCTTTTCTGTTCATTAGCTGTGGACTGGTGAGGCAATCAGCAACATGGGACATAAAATAATATTATGTCATCAACTCCCTCCTGTAAGAGTGTTCAGTAGAGACCCAGGTTCATCTGTAGGCAAACAAATAGGGATGCTGAGATGAAAAAAGCTGTAAAAGGAAATCATGTTGAGATGGGAACTTTCCCTGCCTTTCAAGTTCATTAATGTAATATACATCAAGCCATCCAGGCAGAATTAAAGCTACTTACTTTGTATAATGTGATCCACCACATCCCTAGTGACTGCCCCTAGGAAAATCAGGAAGGTCAGAGGTTTCTGCGTGCCTGATAAAAAAATCAAAGCTGAGAAATCCATCAGCTCCATTGGCATTTGATGTCAGTGAGAGTTTCGATTTGGCATTTCTTATTCTTCTAATTTCACATTGGTATTTTTACTCAAAAGACACATATCCTTCCCTGTTCCCATTTTTCCTTAGTCCTGCCACGTTCCAGGTACATCTTCCCTCTGGGAACTGCCAATGACTTTTCCAGAGGTGAAAACTGCTGTGTAGGGAGTTTCTACTCATAAACAGTATCCACCTTCCTTGAGATGGGTTCACCTAGTTAGCCAGAACGAACTGTGTCCCTGAACTGCATGGGGCAGAAATAAATGTCTTCTGACAACATGGATGAATGCACATAATGCTCTTAAATTATTTTGACAGTTTCCTCTGGGTTTCTACTTGAACTTACCAGGTCCTTCACTGGCTGGTAGATATTCTTCAGGCGGTAAAGTATTGCCCATGGCCATACATAATCTGCAGCATTTATCATATATACTTGAAATCATCCCTGCAAATCTCAGGACTAGTGCAATACTCAATAATGCAGGCAACACATACAGAAAATACAAAACAGCAGGGGGCTGCCTCTTTGGGAAAAAGTATATCAGTGCATAGTTATTAACTTCATTTGTTAAGGAATATGTCATGTGTCATCACAGCCACACTGTAGGGCTTGCAGCATTCATTGATCTCCCAAGGAAATTCAACAAATAATTGATTTTAAATATCAGATGCCAAAACCCTTGAAAAATAATTATATATTTGGATTCAATCGCCAATTATCATTAATATCAATTGAATTGAGGATCAATATTAATATGGGACAATAATCAATAATGGGATTGAATATCCCCAATTATTACTAACGTTATGCAGTGAGAAAAAAAGAACATGGAAAAATGTCAATCAAATAACAGCTAGAATCACTTAAGAAAAATGGATTTTTGTCCTTTGTTTTGTGGGGATGTATCTTTAACATATTTCTTATTCCTCCTTTGAATTACATTCCTGGCAATTTCCAGAGGATATAATCTAAACATTTTCTGAAAATGTACTTATTTGTTTGAAAATGTTTGACTAAATTGTTTTGATTTTTCAGGTAGTTTTACTTCTTTACTCTTATTATCTGAAAGATTTTTGCTCATTATCACTTGGTGTCACCAGTTCAACCAACCTAAACATGTAATTTAAAAAGAAATATTCTCTGGAAAAAACAATAACAAAAATTTCCTCCTCAATGCCACATATTCTCTCTCAGTCAAGAAAAAACAGAGTATCAGTTAGTTTGATTTCATATTTCTACACAAAACATTAGAAATCTTCCTCTCCCACTGTCCAAGTAAGTTCTACACTCACAAAAAAAATCATTAGATTATACAGTAAATAAGACTTACACCCCCAAAAAAGTACAAGTTCCTTTCTGCTAGAAGATCATTCTAGTTTGCTTCCAGACGTTTTTTATCCAGCAAGAAATTCAAGCAAAATGTCAGTAAAGTTTGATATTTTGAGATGTAGCTGACAGGACAATTTTGGCCTGTCAGGTTGTGGTGGGTTTTAAAATATTTTCTGTATTGAAATTCATTGTTAAAAAAAAAAAAAAAAGAAGAAGAAGAAAAAAAGAAAAAAAATTGCTATGTGCCATCAGTCAAAGTTTTAATATGATAAGAATAATTATGTTCCCAGTCCATTAAACTTGTGACACATACTCTCTAAATGCTTCAGGGAATAAGATACAATATTGTGATGGTAAAACCTGTGCCTGCTGAAGGGAAGAGTGCCACTACAATAAAGAGAAACATTGTAAAGAAATGGAGTTTTTATGAGGTCAGGTATGTCAGGCAAGCATGATGAAATGCTAATTTATATCCTTCACAATGCAAACCTCACTGCTACAGCAGGAACTAATCATTACCTGTCGGTGGAGAAGAGCCAGTGTTGGAGACAGTCAGCACTGGGTGCCACATTAGAGACCTCTTTTGGAAGTGATCTGATCACCCCAGTGCCTCTGCATCAGGAAGTTCTTAGCTGCTCTCTCCCGAAGGACTTGGTATGATGCAAGGATTTCCACAGAGCTGAAGTTTATTCCTAGTTCCCTGCAAGATCAGACTTGCAGTGAGAGGAAAAAAAGGGGGTTAGCATAGAGCAGCAGATTCCTGCTTTAGAGCCGTTGGGAAATGGACACAAGGAGCTTTGAGAAGTCCTAGGACACCCTGAGACAGGCCAGGCAAGCTGGACAGGACAAGGACAGATTCCCTGCAGGGTGATGGGGACTGCACAGTCCCTTCCTCCACCTGTCTTCTCCATCAGGATCATGTTTGCACTCAGCCCTCCCGGAGCTGGATGATGATCTTACTTTTAATTTTCAAGCATGACTTTGGATTGAGGACCAGCCCATATACTTCATCTGTTTTCACAGCCAGGCAGTTAGATTTTGTAAAGCTAGATCATCTCATGCCACTGCTTTCTAAATGAAGCATTCAGACTCTTTCTGTCAAAACTGTATGTTTAATTCCAGAAAATGCTTCTTTTAAGAAAGGAGACTTTTTGCTCCACAGCAGCAGTTTTTCAGTCTGGCAATGAAGCAACTCCCTTCATTCTTCACTAAAATCTTGCCTTTTGCAAACACAGTAAAATCACACAGAATAGGATCTAGGACATATTCTTTCTACTCACACATGTATGGTTTCTGGACATATTCTATCTCTTTGATTGCTTGTTCAGCCTATAGAGAACTTTTCTCCTTTTCTATTGTTCACACCAGAGCAAAGTGAGAGGGCAGTTGCTTCCAGTGTGTGGTTAACAAGAGGAAAATAGTGGGAGCTTGGCTGCATTATGCAATAACAAGATTCTATCTCTCCTCACATCCTACATTTTATTAATTCTGTTGTCAACTTAATATCCATGAGATACAAAACTTGGGCAGTCTGGAACAAGATAAGAATGGCAAGATTAAAAATAGAGCCTTAAATGCCGTTCAGTAGTTTGGGAGCATGTTTCATTATAACCTACAGAGGAATTCAAATAGAAAAGCACAGCTGCTTTGGATTCCTGTCCAGAGAAACCACACAAGCACAGCTTGCATAAAAATAAATGCTTTGCATATTAAGGAAATGGCCTGTTATTTTCCATAGAAACATTCTAATCTTATTCTTCCTTTTTTTAAAACCATCTATTATAGAACCTCTGAGTAGTTAATTCATATTCTTCTTGGAATAATTTTCATGCCTTTGACCAATGAATGATTGTATCCTTGCAAGGACGAGGATACAAGAACATCAGCCCCACAGGTTAATGCTTCTGGTCATTACTAGCTAATCCCAGAAGTTACAAGTAAAAGAAGTGTCTAAAAATCTCTTGAAAAAGTCTATTCCCTTAATAACAATTAAGTGTTTCTCTACCAATTTCACTATCAACTACATCACACCAAAGTTCTACTGGATATCAACCAGTGTCAATCTGGAGTGTTTAACATTCATCTCTCTACATGGTGCTTAACAGTACATGCTGTATTTTTAAGGAGGTTGCACGAAGCATAACATTTTCAAAGTGAAATGAGGCATCCAAGAAGATGCTCGGTATTGCCACTTCTGGTCAAAAATTGAATAGTGGGGAAAATATTATGATTCTCCAGGAATTAATATTTTTACATCACAATGACACATCCCTGACCTGTTTGTTCTAGGCCAACTGTAAAGGATGAGGTGATGTTCTATGGGTTGTGCCACTTAAGAGACCAGCAAGAACAAACTTAAAATCTGTGCTTCTACAGATCACAGACTGAACTAGCAACAGTTATAGAGAATGAACAATTCTTCAGTTGTGATGACAGAAAATTGCTTGAAACTTGAGAAACACTTGACAAGGTTAAAAAAGCGGACAGTATAATGTCAGTGCAAATTAATGACTATGAAACCCAGTGGTGATATATTACGAATTCTGACTCCACAATATTGAACCCCAGAGCCCCTTAGCTGTTCCCTTCTGTGAACACCACATTCCTCAGCACAAACCTTAGCATCTCTATTTCAATCTCCTGTGTCAGCCAAAAAGGCAAACAACACATCCTTGATGAGTGCAAGGATTTGCTTCTACACTTTGTTTAGTTTAAATTTCGCTGCAAATAAAGGCAAAATGAAATAATGATTTAGCACTACATGGACACAGAATACTAGATGTATTCTTAAAATTCTGGGACCCAGATATAGGCTGGATTAATTTATGTAGGTGAGTATGGTCGTCATGTTGAAAGTTCACGTGTTGTGAGCTGAGTAAGTGAGATTCAAGTTACCTAGCAGGATGAAGGATTGAGATGGATGTCCTGGGAAGGTGACAAGGGAAAAGTCTTTTAAGGCAAACTGGACAGCTCCAAATTAGCATTAACACCAGCAGAGATGGATGAATTAAATGACTACTTGAAATTCTTTCCAACCACATGAATTTAAAAAATAAAATGTATTTGTGGGAACTGAGCATTTCGCTTTGGCATGAGCCTGACTAGTAGTGGTTATAAGATGAATTAAGGCTGATGTTGTGATGAAGGAGAGAGGCATTTAATTCTTATCTTCCTGAAAAACTATCTATTCACCCTTCAAACCTGTGTAATTTAGGCAGACACAAGATGTATGATACAATGCTTTGTAACAGGTAAATGGCAGAGGAGCTTTAAAACATTTATTTCTAACTCATGCATTCAGTTATTCTGAAGGAACAGAGCATTTGTAGATCAATATTCAGGAAGTCATTGACATGAGCAACATTTTCTTACCTTCACAACACTGAAACTGAAAGTAACTCAATTGAAGACAAATATTTTTCTCTGTACCTACCCACAAGATCTCTTAGTAAAACATGTCTCTCTGTCACACTAATGCATGTATTGGTGACTCAAAAAAGGCACATGTCTAATAATGGGGCACGACAAAATATGGCTGATGTACCAGGACTGAAGCTGCTCCAAGAGAGATTTTAGCTTTGGGGACCAGGAAGATTGAGCCTCCCCTGTGTGCGTGGTATCCTTTCTTACCTCTCTGCTTTAATGATAACATCAACTGAGACAATAAAAAATAATAATGATGACTATTTACTCAACAGAACTTTTACCATTTCCTCACATCTTTCAAACAGTCACAGTTCAGAAGCAGAACCTAGCATACTCAGTACTTCTGTACTTTGTTGGCCTTACTCCAGAGAGTTAAACAGATCGTTATGGTAACAGGGGCCGCTGAAGACCTCATGGACATGTGCAATGGTATGTGATGTGCAAATGTTGGAGCTAGAAATAATCCACACCGTAAAACTGCCTAACACTATTCAGGGATACAGACTTCATCCCGAAGTAGAACAGGGACTCTTAGATGATGCTGTCTCTGAAATACTCCATTATGTTTCTGCAGAAGGCTAATTAGTCCCACTTTTCTGATCAGACTGTATGATCTCCTGTGTCACTGTTACCCCTAGATCATCTCTCATTGCCTGGAGCATACATGGCCTAATTCAGGTAAGATAAAGTTATCTCAAAGGAGAAAGGGCTAATGCAAAGCGTTTTAATATCTGTTCACTTCAATGAACCTTGTGTCCCAGTAGCAGATATCCCGCTAAGTGAGATCTGAAAAAGAGGAGGAATGATCCAAACAGAAAAGAATGCACTTTTTTTGAGTCATTTGGAATATTTATATATATATATATGTGAGTATTACTCTAAGCCTTTAGGAAAAAGATATGTACAATGTATGTGAAAGCAGGATATCTCTGAAAATATCTCCAGGAGACTGGCAGAGAAGGGGATTCATTAGATGGAATTTTATTGTAGTAAAATAATGAAAAACCTGAAAACAGTTCAACAGCAAGTCTGGTGGTGTACTTGTAACTTCTTGTCACTCAGCTTCGAGCTGGACATGGAGTGTCTTAATTTATGGGCAAGATTTTTCAAAGTAGAAATTACTACTGCATAATTTGGGACAGCAAGTGTGAACAGTGAGTCAGACACCATTGTGCAAATCTGATAGCAGTCTTGTCTCAGCTTAAATGCAGTCTTCATCAGCTTTTTAAGAATACTGTAGCATTTTAAAAAGGGTCCTGTATCTACCCAGTAAAATGCATGAAAAGCTCACAATCATTTGTTTAAATACTTTTGTATTATTCAGTCCTGTGAACTACCATAAGCACCCTGCATTGCAGACAAAGTCTGAGGGAAGCAATTGATCAAGAGCATTAAAAATATGTTGATGCCTGTAGTTACCAATTTATCATATCTACCCCTTGCTCTTTTTAGTAGTGAAATGAATGATGAACCCATTCCGAATCATCAGTTCCCATAAAAATTATACCTCCAAATAGGAACATGCTAAAGGATTTATAAAGAGCACAGTAGGCCTGGATACATTATCTTGTTTGACATTGCTTATACAAGAAACTTTAAATACACAAGTTGATTGATTTGTATATTTCATCAAAGCTTGATTTAATTTATCAAGGGGAGAATGCCAATTTGCATTCATCAACAGATAAAGTCAGGTTGGAGTCAAGCTGCTGGCTCAAACTGTTTTTGTGTTGCCTTTATTATACTCCCTATTCTCTTTGTTTAGTTTTAAAGGCACAGGTGTGAGACCCTTCTTTTTTATTTTGTAAAGTTTTCTGAAATGTTCATGTGAACGAGACAGTAATGCCACTTACTCTGTGTCTGTGCAGGGCCTGCTCAGTCGGTGAAGTTGCAAGTTGACTAGTTTTTCGACCTTAATGCAGTGGTACTGACCTTTTCACAACCCTGGAGAAGTCTGTCTAATACCTCTGCAAGCTGAATTAAGGTGGAGTTTGAGGGCTATTGTAGCAAATATGAGACCTAATGCCTGTGCCATCTCTCAGTTGTGCACATAGCCTGAGATATGCAGCCTACAACAAAAACAGGATTTGGGCATCTAAATTCTATATTAAGCTTTAAACGCTTGTGTCGTTTTTATTCCTGTCCCTTCTTTCAGCTACTCCTCTCCTTCATTTGTCCTCCAAATCCCTCTGTTCTTTGAGGCAGTAAGTCCTTCCACTGGCAGCCATGAAATCCTTCCTAATTCTGTCCCTACTTCCCTGCATTGAGCCTGAATCTCTTTCAGCTCAGGCACCGCTCAGGAAATCCAGGCTAGGGGAAGGGACCCAGTCCTTACTCATCTTCTTGACTATCAGATAAGGGTGATATTTCTACTGACATCCCTCAGATGAAAGCCTCCTGCAGGTCACGAGGTTTATTCTCTGATCTGGTTTCCCCTCAGTGCACAAAGGCAGGTCAGCAGTCTCGTTCACCTGCAAAATAAGATGTCCAAATTCAAAGATAGGTCTCCAAGCCAGCCTAGTTTTCAACACCTGTGTGTTCCACTGATTTTAATGAAATTTCATAAGAGCTATGCTCTTAGGAATTTCGTTCCACTTTCCATGAAGTGTCTCCATAAGTAAGAAGTTGCATAATTCTAAGCCTAATTTTAGGTTGATTTAAAATTGCGGTTCTGCTCTTCTGGCAGCTTTATTGGCAAAATACCTTTCTGAGCTGTGTTTTCTTGCTTTTTTATTTATAATTAATTACAACAGAGGCTTACTATTTAGAGGATAAGACACTCCAGTGTAAAGATGGCACATCTGTTAGATAAGAGGACAGTGAAATCGGAAGCATTACCTGTGGTTGAGCTGAATGCCAATATTCAGTAGCTCTAATGTAATTAAGCAGTACATTGCTCAGTCTAGTCAGGAACATAGGAATAGAGAAACACTATTTAGAAGAGATTGTAATGTTATTACAGAGCCTGATTCAACAAAGCACTTGAGCATGAGCTTCAGATTAAGCACACATTTATTTCTTCCTTCTACTGCAAAACAAGTTCAAATGAGCATATGTACAGTTACCTTGCAGAATATATTAATCATACTCAGAGAAGAAACTTGCAGGGACCACTGCAATGAGACCATCTCATAATCTCTAACGTATCTATCTATACTCACAATCCTTCTGTTACCATAAAACCTGCTATTATCATCATTTAAAAAAAAAAAATCCATGCAGGGAGTTGAAGAACTGGAGATAAAGAGACTAAGCTCATGAAGTGATTTGGCCTGTCAGTACCAAACTGATTTTGGTAATATGAAAGCACCTAATACACTTGTACATTTTTGTAAGTAGTTAAAAAGCAAACTGAACTAAATTATTTTAGCAAATGTGGGCCAGAATTATAATCCTGAAAAGTGCTGTGTGATACTTTAGGATTGCAGTGATCTCAACAGTAAATGCATGGCAAAGAAGCTGAGCTTTCCTCTTCAAACAAATCTGAAGTGAAACTTAAATTCATGTTTCCTGATGCAGAGCAGGACACTGTAGCCATGAATCTTACAGCCATGCTTACCAAGGTTATGGTAAACAAAACACTTTTAAAATCTGAGCTTTCGGTTTTGACTGTCACCAAGGTGTCCTTCACAGACTGTCAGGTGCTTAGATGTCAGTCTGAACTCGGTCCAGAAAAATACACCAAGTAAAATTATACACAGATTAAGTCACCGCATTGCCAAAGTACCTCAAACTCCACTTAAACTGATATCATAAGATACAGTTGTCTTGTTTCATTAAAAGAGAAATAAAAAATCTAGAAGCTTTGGGGAGGAAAACTTATACCATTTGTTTAAAAATTACAACTCAAGTCCCAGTATTTTTTCTGTAGAGCTGAAGAAATTTAACAAGATAAAAGCAAGTCAGGAAGAGTTTCAAAAGCACTTTGATATCAGAGTGGAAATGGATAGGAAAAAAGTGGAGGGGAAACTTCGAGTTGATTAATATGCTAAACTCCTAAATGAGCTGATTTCTGTTAATGAATTAATTCCAAAATTCCACTTGCCTAAATCTTGGTAAAAAATCACTTATATAAATCACTCTTCTACGGTAGTTGAAATCAATCAAAGCTTCAGAGATGAAAGTTTCAGTCCTTTGGCTGAAAATTCTTAGGGATTTACTTTAAATGCCTAGCATCATCACAACACTGCACTCTCCAATTTTGTTCTTGGTTCCAAGAAACCTGCCAGAGGGCAGGAAAATACTTCTGACTTCCATTAGCCTTTTCAGCAGGACTGTCATAAATTTCTTCCCTATCCTCAGGATACATCAACAGGAAGACAGACCACTGTATGCACAAAGTAGAACTATCTCTTTCACAGAAGAAAGGTGATTTGGTACCAGTTAATTGTCTGTGCATAATTTATTATATTACAGACCAATGAGTTTTATGTGGAAGAAAAAAGCAATGCCTAAAAATAATACAAACTGTGTTATAAAAGCTAAAGGTTTTAATTTCTTAATGAGCTCATTTAATCCAGGTAGATGACTGTACTCTTTGATAAACCAATTGAAAAAAATAAATTGCATTTGCAAAACCTGGCTTGCACAAATCCAAGTAGAAGAGTATTATATTCCAACGAAAATATTTGAAGCATATAACTGCAGAGACAAGAACTCAATAAAGCAAAACAATAATGGGAATAAACACAAAAGGCTTTGTGATGAAACACTGAAGAATAACCTCAGTGGCTATCTCCAGGGTTACTTTCCTTACATGAAGTTGATTTTAGGGCTGGGAAATACTTAGTTGCAGATGATGCCTTCTAGCACTGTTAAGAACTGAGACAGCAGCAGAAGGATTAAAACACAACACAGGAATTGGATGGCTGAACAAGTAGAGACATTTGATGCAGTCCTTTTAGTTACTATTATTATGACAATACTTGTAGATCCTGTCAATCTAAGTGCTGTGATTAGATTGGTTCTGCTCAAGAAAAGCATAGATGAAACAAAGTAGGAATTGCAAAATGTGGTTTTGTGGGAATAGAATTCCAATCTGCACAGAATTACCGTGGTGCTCTGTTCAGTTGAGATTTCACTGGGGAAGCTTTGGTAATATGTAATAGAAATGTGTGACAAAGCTTCTTTGATTTTTCATTTTAAACTGAATTCTAGGCATATATTCAGCAGATTTTAAATGTAACATTGAATGCTGAAATAGCTTGTGGTTTTTTCTTTGCATTTTTAAGTCCATCCGAGCATAACACCGTTTTCCCCCTTTGTCCCCAGGGTTTTCTGGTTTTAGTCTTGATCAGAAGAAAGTAAATGTCATTACCTCAAAACCCTTCCTCCTGACACGTTTTTAGCAGTGCTGCTCAGTCATTTCCTCTGGAAGATTAGACAGAGATAGGATGTGGATGAGGCTGGTTTACATGTACACACTGTGGGTCAACAGCAGAAACACGACCAGAACTCAAAAACCCCAGTCATGTTCAATGTCACAATACTGCACCAAAGCAGACGTGAGCAGAAAAATAACTTATTCTCCTTGGGGGATAGCTGGAAGATTAAAACTCATGTTGTGTTTGGGAACATTATTACTCTGAGACTTAGTGCCTAAGGTCCATGTTTCTGCTACTCCCTCTTCTGTTCATCAACTGCAACCTGTTTGGACAGGGATCCCCTCTTCCAAACCTTCTCTTGGAGGAGTCTCACACTGACCTGTCAAACATTTCCACCCAAGTTCATTGTATTGAGTCGAGACTGATTTTGTTTCCAAACATAAAGGGACACACTCTCAATCTAAAAACATGGTGAAAACAATGCCTTGCACTGCATTCAAACAAAAGAAAGCATCCATCTCTTATAGAACTACATTGGTAAACATGATGCAAAGTAGAGCAATACTTATTTTTCAGTGTCAACCCAAGTGTCAGTCTTGGCTACTTAAAGCACCTAAACCCCCATAAAAAATATTAGGTGTATTTCCCATTTAAAAAAATAAAAAGAGTATCCAAAACTTCATTATTCAATAACAGCCTCACATTATTTATTGCAGTTGCTTAATAGTATTCCAATAAAAAGAAAAACAAACAAGCAAACAAAACAATGAAATCCCCTTCAAAGTAAAAATAATGTCAAACTTATTAGAATAGCTCAAAAAAAGTAAATTCTCTGAGCTAAGAGGTGATCAATGAGGTGGAATAGAACATCATTTCAAGGACAGGCTCAAAATTGCTGCCAGTTCTCCCGGACACCTTAGCACCAGGAAACACTGGTATGACTATTCTCCTACCTGAATCCATGCCAAAAAGACCATCAGCCTCAGTAAGACAAAATGCAGCTGGGAATAGCTAATAGAGGGAGAAGCTCTTTCCTCAAACAGAAGCTCTCCCCGTGTGCACTTTGAACTTGGATGCTGAATAGTTACTGTATGCTCAAGGTAACAAGCCTTCATGAAAGGCACGGTGTCTTACTTCACGCTCACCTGTGTGTCACTTGCCTACAGCTGATGCTGATTTGCACTGCTTTTCCAGGTATTTGGGGCATTGACAACGAACAGAGCATCTCTCTGGAAAAAAAGCTCAACCAGGTAGAAGAAGCAACCATGACCTCAGCTGCTTGAGTAGGAACCACTGGAAAGGCAAAAAATGCTGTCCTTGCACTGTACTGTGAATCAGTAAATGATTGGGGGTTTGCATTCTCTGTAGTTTAAAGAGAAAGAATCTCACTGGAAAATAAAGCAGAATCAGGTGAAAACCTGACTGATATCAGTAGGGGAAGCTAAACAAAGACAAGGCAACAGTTATATTTGTTTAAAGGCTGCAGAGATGCAAAAGGAAATCCATTGTTCCCAAGGCAGGTCAAGAACTTTAAGAGTATTTGACTTTTCCTTTGTGTGTGTGGGGGGGGAGGGGGGGGTTGGCATGACTTGGAGTAATTACTGCAACAAGCAGAAGAAACAAAATTTCAAAGAACTCTTTGTAGCCGAACTTTTTGAACTGGTTCAAAGCTGGTATTTATTATAAAGATATACATCAGCTACATTTCCCAAAGCTTAGTGGGCTGGGCAGCAGAGACAGTTGCTGTCTTTCTGTGCCAGTTTGGGCAGTAGTGATGGTTTTGGAGCACAGAGCTATCCAACCTTGTGCTGGGGCTACAAGTTGCGTGTTCAGCCCAGCAACTTGGCTGTCACACTGTGCATCTTGGGGTGAGACAGGAGGTCCACCTTCTCAGGCATGGTGCTGGGATCTGTGCAATTGTAAGTAGTTTGTTAGTGTTTTGTGACCTAAATAATTTCAAGTAAATGTGACTGTACTGATATTACCTGTCTATAGAGGGATGCCCCACCCCTGGAAGTGTTCAAGGCCAGGCTGGATGGGGCTTTGAGCAACCTAGTCTAGTGGAAGGTGTCCCTGCCCATGGCAGGGGGTTGGAACTTGATGATTTTTAAGGTTGATTCCAATACAAATCATTCTATGATTCTATACTGTTGGCACTAAACCTAGTGCTATTTGCTCTAATAAATTATGAAGGTGTGGTAGGTGTTTGTTATGATCTTCTTGCCTTCTGTACCTTTAATGGGAAGAAGTGGAGTAGGGCTCTTAGCACAACAGTTTTAAGAGCAGTTTCTGTCTTGGAAAGTGCCACCACAAGTAAAGATTTAACAGTGAGCCAAGGACTGAACTATCTGTTAAACCTTCACTTACTGCTTTAGCAGGAAGGTGAGCACATCTATGGCCAGATGGAGCATCCACCACCATCTAAAACTTCACATTAATTGTCTGCCTCAAACCACACGTATGCAGTGCAACCCATATCTGACTACTGACTTCTCTGTTTCAGACTTTCCTTTCTTACCCGAGGTTGCCTGATGCCTGTGACAGCCCATCCAAGCTGCTTGGCTGATGCTGAAGGACACTGTTCTGCAGAGGGAACACTGTGGCAGAGGAACAGGGTCACTTTGATTTACCCACAGGCACTTTCTGTAGCCAGCTGGGCTGCAGAGTGTGAGGCTGCTCTCCACAATGCTGCCCAAGGTTTGGGGGGGGGGGGGTGGACACAATATAGCACAATGTATTTGCCAGTTGTGCTTGTGCCTGTTGGCTACTCGAATTACCCTGCTGCTGAGAGGAGGGTAAGTGAAGGGGGAAGTCACTCCCTGAGAAGAGAATACTTCACTCTTTCTGAGTGACTGGAAAAGTACTGTGCCCACACATGTGAAGAAAATGTCACAAATTCTCTGACTGTTTTCATCCTTTGGCCAGCAGCATGCAGAAGTGGAAATCAGTAGGAATTATTGTTAGAAGATAAAAACCAACCAAACAAAAAAACCCCCCCAAACCTCGAAAAAACCAAAAGTGAATTTAAAGAAAACAAAGCAAGTAAGAAACTGTCTCAATCAACACACAGGTGTTTTTCTATCAAATTATGCTGAACACTTACTATAATCCTCTAGGTGCCCTAAAGAACTTTTATGTGACATGGCAATAGATCATTAACTGTGGACTACCAAATACCAGTTACATCAGGCAATTTGGTAAGAGACAACACTCAAGGATTACAGGCAGAGGGCAGAGAGATAATTCCCCTCTGTCTGGTTCACAGGCAATTCCCCTTTGCCCATTCAGAGAATAAGCACCTTTCAGTTTCCCATGTGGTGGAATGTGGTGATCTTTCCTGTCAGAAAAGAATTAGTCTAAGAACAAGGCAAAATCAACAGGTTGACCTGGCACATAGTTACAAAGGCACACAAATGCTGCTGAATGTCTCCAAGATGAGACAGATCACTGGGATATCAGATCATGAGGAAAATCCTTCTTCTGAAAAGAAACCTCCAAGTTAATTTCCAAAGTTGGGAATAGAAAAATTTAGAAAGTTCTTTGACCCAGAAGTTTAGTACAAATATGAGTTACTTCGGTACACTTCTTAATTCTGTTCTTTCATAAAGTCATGCTGTACTTACAAGATTTTGTTAAAATATTCAGCGCCTTCCACTCTAGAGATGGCTGCATTTCACAGGTGAGTGAAACCATCACTGTATGCAGTATCTGTAGAGCACTTGCTGAATTTCTGTAAGCTTTATTATTACTGATTCAATCTGTGTAAGAGGAAAAAGGGCATCCAAATGGCACTTAAGATGGAATAAGGAGCCCTTCATAAACCTATTAAGAAATTAATAATTACAGGAAGACAGATATAATTACATCCAGAAGATCAATGCAGTTTTTAATGATGAAGAATTTCGAGACCCTAAATACAAATTGAGATAAGAAACTTCTGAGGCTCTCCCACATACCCCTGCTAGATAAATGTAACCAGGGAACAGAGGAAATACAATGCTGTTAACACAAAACAAAACGATTCTTGCTTGAGCTGCAAAACCTTGTATTTGACATATGTTTAAGCTTGATGTGTGCAGATGGTCCTAGTAGAAAAGCCTTTAGTATGTTTACTGGAAATGGGGCAAATGATATGAAAAGTTGCTTCCTGTTCAAAAGTTTGTGTTTTGAACGGAAATGAAAAATCTTAAAGACTCCTCAAGAATTAAGTAGTTATAAATTCTTCCCTCCCACCCTGAAGAAACCTGTAAACAATGAGGGTAAGGTACAGAAGACAAATCATCATCATCCTTTGCTTGTGGTTAATGCTGGGAGACTTGGCAGTCTGTGTCAGGGTTGTAGTTTGGCCAAGGAAGAGGAGGAAGAACGTCATGGCTCTTTTGCTCTCCTTCATTTGAATCCCTTAGGTTTGGCCAGGGCAAACAATACATGATTGAAAGAGCAATTTCATTGAGCAGGAACTTTTCTCTACCTCCTGTCTGCTATGAAGAAAGTATACAAAGGGGAACAATAATAGCTGAGTCTTGTGTATAGTGAGGAATTACATGGGAGCATAAGCACAGGGGAAAACCAACCGAATTAGCAAGTGCACGTATCATTTAAAATAGCCAACAAAACTCAACCACTCCACCTGTGTCCAGCAATGAAGCAGATGCTCTTCACACAGACAAATACACACTATAGCAAATGGAGTGTTTTCTCAAAATACAATAGAAGTAAAAAAAGGTCCCCAAACAAATCCCAAGCATCATAAAAACAGAGCAAGGGGGAATAAGCTATTACTAAAATGCTAGGGCCTTAAGAAGGAGCTGAAAATGGTGATACATGAAAAGAATGTGTCAGCTTACAGAAAAAGGTAAACATAAAAAGAAAATGTTTTTTGGCAATCAATTTTGGTAAGGACTTCCTTTTTTCATCTCTCTTTCTTTTCTCTTGGGTGTGTCAGTGCATATCTGTGCTGACTATTTCCAAATCCCATACATTTCCACCTCATCAGGAGAAATAAGAAATAATGCTACACTTGCAACATATCCCTAGTAAATACAAAACTTAACTAAAAGAAACACTTTGTCTGATCAATGATAGAGTTGGAGGGAAAAAAAAATCTACCTAGTCTTAGCACAAAACAGACACTGAAGAATAGCTGCAGCAGAAACATTGTAGAACACACTGTGGAGAACAATTCTTCATTCACTAGGATAGGTGGGAGGGAGCTAGTTCTGCTCCAGATTTGCAGCTGTTACAGCTCTGCAAGCTTTGCAGGAAGCATGCCAGTTTGTACCAGCCAAAGATCCCGCTCACGGTGAAGCACATTTGAAAGAATTTCCTGGTCAATACCTGTCTGAAGTTTGTTTCTAGCACTTATCAGAAATGTTCATTTGTTATGATGGCAAAAAATAAAACACTCCTCTGAAGAAAAAGAAAACCCTCAATTATCAAACTACTGGCTTCAGCAGTATTTTTTGAGAGAGAAAGTAAAAAGGACAAACTCTCAAGAGATTTTGAGGATTAGTGAGGATTTAATAGGAAATGCACTGCAGACAGCAACTTGTGTCAGTAATTTGAAGACCTGGATGGTCTGATTCAACAGGATGGAAGACATAGAAATTTGATACTGAAAAAAGGTTT
Source organism: Cephalopterus ornatus (assembly GCA_013396775.1). Lineage (NCBI taxonomy): Eukaryota > Metazoa > Chordata > Aves > Passeriformes > Cotingidae > Cephalopterus > Cephalopterus ornatus. The sequence goes on from VZRE01010075.1 coordinate 573,076, forward strand.
ACCAAGAACAGGATAGTAACATTACGAAACAGCAAGCCCAAACTCCTTTTCATAAAGTCAGTATATATTATATTACTCAACCTACTTCAAATCACAGTTACAAATCAAAGTTACCCAGTTCTGGGTGTATATTTGTCAGTTGGTAAACATTACAGATAATATGTTGACTTAGTTAAAATATGATGAATATCTGGCTATGGGGTTCAGCTTCGAAAAACTCCCTGCTCTTCAAGTGGAACATACTTGAAAATAAAATATTTTGACTGGAAAAGGAGAGAAACATTGCTTAGCAGCATACCACATGCAGCCACAAGGTGAGGGAAAAGAAGTGGGAATGCCTAGCTGGAAAAAAAGGATGTCTGGTTCCACAAATGGTCTGACAAAGCACAGGTCTAGCCCTCAAAAGCTAAAATATACAGGATGACTATTGATAAAAGTTTGAAATGTAACGTTGCAAAGACATAAGAAATGTAGAAGACATATCAGTTTAATAACATGATTTTCAATCTACCTATATAAGTGGATTCTTCACATTTTTTTTGGGAGAGGCCTTTGCTTGGCTATGGGTTTTCAAATAGGACTCAGAAACAGCTTGCCCACCAAAATATAAAATTATCAGATTTAATAACTCCTGTCTGTAGTATTCCCAGCTGGGTATGAGGAGGGATTAAACCCAGGAATAGAGCTTACAGTGTGACTGTACTAACCACTGGGTTACAAGGTCAGAAAATTTAAATGGATTATTAATGTACTCAATAATTTCTTTGGCTTTCTTTACAAGCATTGGATAAGAAAGAGATAGGTCATATAAAATGTTCTGTTCAATCTGAAACAGAAATGCTTTTCTGTTTGTTTCAGTAATAACCCTCCCGAATTAACTGTTATCAGAGCTGATTTTTCCTTTGATTTGTTGGTATGTGTATTGGATGAAAAATCAATTATTCATTTCAGCACACAAATAAGTATCCTCAGGAATTTTTGTAGGATAATGAATGTACTTAGAAAGATATGAACTTCAGTGACAAGATCTTTGTGGGGGTTTTGGTTTTTTTCAGTGGATTTTTTTCCCATTATTTATTTAAACATGTATGATGTATGAGCCTTAGGAGAAATGTGAACATCTCAGCCGGCTGCAACATTTTGCTATCAGAAACCTGCCTAATGTATTTCTGGGAAGCAGATGGAAAAACCCCCTCTGAATTGCTTTGATTTCAATTGTTCTGCTCCTCTTTTAGACCCCTATCCTCAAAAAAAGAACTAGTGCTCTCTGGGAAGCACTTATGCAAAAAAAAAAAAAAGATTTTTCACCAGGACTGAAATGTACTGCATTTGAGCATCCTTACCCATACAAACTTCTGCGAAAGGGATAGGAAAAAGCTAGCCATGCATCTCTAGCGCTCTGTCTTCTGAGTTACCGGGCAAAAATAAGAAAAGAAGCAGGCAAGTCCAATTCAACTTTGGAACTGTTACATGTTGATAGTTGATTTTTTTTGATGGAAGTCAAAGAAGCCTGTCTATTCTGTGCGTATCCAGGAGCATTAAATTTACAATCCTCTTTGTCTTTTTAGCTCTCACATTATTTTGCCACATAAGGACAGCAAAAAAGACAATTTTTTTTAAATTCACACCAGTACTTTGCCATGCAGAATTGCAATGAACATCGGGGCCCCATAACATAGCACATCTCCAAAAAAACCTGATACAGTCACTACAGATAGGATCCTGCAGGGCATCCAGATTTTTTTTGTGTATGGTCTGTCAGCCTTCCTACTGAGCCAGACTTCACAAGAGCCCTAGGCTCTTGGCCAGGACAGACTTTGGGAGCTTACCATCTTCCTCATGACGGGCTGGCATTGGTTGGTCTGTCTGCATTAAAGCAGCTGAAGCTGCAAGTCCATCTGTGCGGGATTACCCACAACCTGGGAAAAACGGGAAAGGAATTTCAGGCAAGTCCACTCTGTTCTATTAGTAGCCTGAAAAAACAGTGGCCTGTAGTGGCTGAAATCATTCTGAGAGGCATTTGAAACACTGTTAGAGATGGTGTCCTGGGAGCTCAGTTTATGCTATTGAAAATGGACATAAACGTGTGAATCATGACTGGAAGTGGACTGAAGAGGCAATTGTGCTCCTCACTTTTACTGTTATAAAGATTACTCTTCATAGCTCATAAAACCTTCATGTACTGGAGAAGACATCCTATTGACAAGTATTATTAGCCATGCACAGGCCTAGAAAAGTTATATAGATTAAGCAGCGGGAGTTTCTTTGCCTATGAAGATTTTTTTTTTCAATTCCTATCAGAAATTAGTATGATCATGTTTTGCTTTTTTTCTCCACCAGACTGTTTAGAACCTCTTAAGATTTCTCTTACATCATTTCCAAAGCAGTAATATATTGGTCCCCAAAAGATAGCTTAAATGTGCACATCATATGGATGACAAAACAATTTTGATTCCTCATAAACCAAAACATTGTTTTGCTCCCACTTCCTTCCACCCTCTTCCTCTAATGTCCCTCTCCCACTCCCTGCTATACATTGGAAGGAGCACTTTGACAACAACAGAATTAATTAGTCAAACCAGGTACTCTGGCTTCATGACTCATTCCCCTTGTTATTCACTGTTGAGTCATGGAACAGAAGGTGGGTGTCTTGATCTTGAGGGTAGGACAAAGATACAATATATTTCCATCAGGTGCTGGAAGAAAGGTTACAACCTGCTTCATACAGAATTCGATTAGGAACCACAGAGAGGGGAAGCAAGCTTGTGTTAACTCTTATAGATTCCAGAATGCTTTCAATTTATTTCTGTTTCATCTCTTTCCTCTAAAAGATTTTTAACTAATCACAACATTAGATTAGTTCTTTTAAAACAGTAGGCGATCAATTTCATTTCAATGCCTGGGGAAAGAAATTTAAAGATTTCCAGAGGCTTCATGGAAATCACCAAAAAAAAAAAATCACCAAAAAACAATTAAATTATCTACCCAAGTATTTCTATTGCACTGCTCTCTGGGTATTTTTATATCATGTGGCATTTTCTATGTGTTCAGTAGAAAATGTGGATAGACTCAAGCAGGCAGGGTTTCACCTGTCTGTGTCTTCAAAGTCAAGGATATAACAAATTAATGTTTGATATACTCCATGTGGCTTTTAGTTCTAAATGCATGAAGGAAAGATCTTACAAAAAATTAATTTTATATCTCTGGTTTTTGTGTCAGTGAATGCTATGATGAAAATGAGGTTATCTTGTGTTGGAAATTATCATCTGCCTCCATAGAAGAGGGCCAGATGCTGATTGAAGCAGAAAGTGAAATTTTTATTCCTGGGAACATTATGAATTATCACCATTTTATTTCCTCTGGTATTTCAAACATGTAGAAATAAACTTCCCTTTCTTTTCTCATTTGTGTGTATGCATATGTGTGTGGGTAAAAAAATTGAAGTATCTGTACAAAGCTGATAGATGCATATGTAGAAAAGATATGTCAGCATATGACAACACAATTCTACCAAAAAAAACCCCAAACTTTCTGATATTCCCAAAACTAGAGAAGTCATGAAAATTTGCTGTTCCAACAAAATAACCTTTGAGGCAGTTTGACATTTAACCGCCTGTCTATTTTGCAAAACTATATCAGCTTGGAGTGGTAGCCTGATTTTCTGATGCTACCATTTTTCCTGTGAGTCAGGAACCATCTGGAAGAAAATCCATATTTTGATGCTGGAAGATAATTTCTTGTGCATGGAGTTATGTCACATGTTTATGTTAATGCTACCACATCCGTTGGTTGCTTTCCACAAAGTTCAGGTTCCAAAAGTTCATAGGGGCATTGCTGAATAACTGAACCCATGGCCTCCTTGTGTCAGTCAACAAAGTTTTAGCTCTAGCTTCATATTCATTGTGGCTGTGTGGAGAGTTAATGAAAAAATAAAATTGAAGCTGCATCCTCTGCGCAGACGGCACATATTTGATGGGTCAGATTCTCTTGCATGAGATGCTTATTGCTTTACTCATTTCATCTACTATCTGACTCATGTCTTCAATCTAAAGCGAAAGATCTTCACATTAGGAACTATTTAAACTGCTTGGAAAAGGTTGGCCTTATGGTAAATGCACTGAACAAAGTAGATATTTATTTCCTCCCTACCATTTCACAGATTATTGACAGAACACCAATGAATTGAAACACCCTGGTTAGGGATGTCTCTGAGAATTGTGTTGTAGATTGTAGACTGAGCAGAGGCTTCTCAGCCAGCAGATTCGCTGAAAAGAATTTTCAGGCTGCCTCCCAAGGACCACCTCATAAACCTGAGGTCAGGACCTGGAGAGCATGAGATGAAAGATTTAAGAAAGCAGTGATAGAAATTCCATGTGATGACCTAACTCAAAATCTTTTGCACAGTATCAGATACACAGTTGAATTCAGAATTGCAACTTCTGGCAGTTGGCACTGAAACAATGCATGAGAGAAGTGCTGGCTGCTGCCCACTCTGCCTTTCCACCAGACTCCATCACCCTCTTAGCTGAGGCAGCAGAATGAATGGTTTGTCCAGCTCTGAGCTCCTGCAATTCAAAGCTTGATGTATTCACTTCAGAGTCCACCTGGAGAGGTGCCCAAATCTGTGGAGGTTAAATCCATCCCTCCAATGAACAGGGTTCACAAAGCCAGCTCAAATTTTCTCAGCAGTGGAAGCAAAAGCAAATGTCACCCTGCTGGGCTAAATACTGCTGGTGGCCCCTAGTGTCCTGGGAAGCAGAGAGGAAGGAGAAGGAAGAAGGACTAAGTCTGGAGTTAGAAATAAGGAGAGCTATGTTGCCTGTTGTTGCAACTTTCATGGGAGTGGGATGAGAGAGATGGTGAGAATCCACACTCAGCACAAGCACAGGTCTACATGTCCCAGTCCTGCTCAGTAGCCAGAGGGCATCGCTGGAGCTGTGCTGCAGTGGTGGATCCACAGCCTCCTCAACAGCTCACTCTGCAGATGCCTCTGAAACCTCTGCCTGCTCTGCCACCACCTGGTCCCTCATGCTATGTTTTTAGGGGATGCCACACCAGAGCTAGCTTTAGAGTAGCTAACAAAAAACTGCAGAAATGATAACTGAGACAGCAGGAACCCAGCAGAGAGCAGCTAGCAATATCCCCATCTTCCTCCTCAGTTCCTCTAAGCTATGTGGGGCTGCATTTGGCCTGGGCACATCAACACTCACTCTCCTACTGGTGAGACTGCAGAGCAGACAGAGGAAGAGAAGAAATTTAACTTCTTTCCTTACAAGACGTTTGCTTGTTCAAGGCGGAGGTATATATGTTCCTAGGCAACCATGGCTTTTGGGGGAAATTTTGAAACTCTCTTGATTCTCTCTTATAAGGCACAGACTGAGACCTGACCATTTCAGTTTTCTACTGAAAATTTATTATTTTTTTCTATATGCTAAGGTCCAGAGCTCGGTACAACTGGTTCTGAGTTGAGTGAGGAGCTTTGTGCATGACCACTAATGCCACCTCTGCCTTAGCAATACTAATGATGAATGCACAGTGATAGAGAGTAGATATTCCAGCTAAATCATAAGAAATTCATTAATCCTGGACCTGGATAATCTACCATGCATTCAATTACAATGCTTGCCTGCCATGAGAAGCAAATATGAAAACCTGCTTATTAAAAACACCCCCCCCTCCCCCCAAAGAGAAACCAAGCTGTCCTTGCAAGGGGAGTGCTCCTCCTTTCTGCCTCCCCCACCGTCACTGTTAGCCTAACAGCAGAGAGAATGCATAAGAATTCCTTGGAGGGATGCAAAGGATAATCCAATGAATAATGCTGTGGGAGTGATTTGTGGTTTTCCCCAAAGTGTGAGCTGATTTGTTATGAATAGAACTCAGCCTGCTGCTCTGTTGAAAGCCAAATCTATGTGACTGATTTCCTCTTAATGCATTTATGGTAAAGAATGATCCTGCATTTGATTGTGTGACCAATCACCCTTACACATACAGCTGATATTCTACCTGTGCAATCATAATTCTGCACGTACTAACAAAAGAAAAAGCAAGGAAAAAAAAGAGCCATGTTTTAGCTGACTGCCTTACTTTCTCATTTCGCTGGTGCAAAGGCCATTTGATTTAAATTCTTTGAAGACATATCAGTTGAAAAGAAACGTTTAAGGTTATAATTTTAAGATTTTATTTGCAGTGTGGCTTAAGAGGAGAGCACATGTGGATTTTGACTGAAGAGACCATTTACTGGAAGAGTAAAACCTGGTAAAAATGTGTGGGTTTACATAATTGATTGTTGGATGTTCTTGTTAATTAATGAAGTTTTAAAAAGCTTGTAATTTACCTTGAGTAACCAAATATAAACTAGGTCAAGTTTTACATTTAAAGGAAGAAACTGACTGTCCCTATAGCACTGGAATTAAATCCTGGTATAAGAAGTCATCTTTATTCAGAATACTTAAACACTGTCATATGTCAGGATCTGAATGGAAATTATTCGGCAAAATATACTGAAAATAAACCTGATATTGTCCCTATCTCTCTTGGCCTGCTTCTGTAGAAGACTGTTATATAACAGGAACAACCCACAATGAAGGAATATTGGCAAGTTCCCATTTTGCAGGAGTGATACCGTCTCATCTAACAGTGTCATTTTAACTATGTTGTTTTCTGATTTTTAAGGAGGGATGGTAACATTGCTGTCATGAGCAACCCATTAGCATCACATGAAAACAGACAGTAATGGCTTTAACTGTGGTTCTGCAGCAAATCTAGAAAGAAGTTATACTGATCTGTGAACAAAGACTCTAATTGGAATTTTCCAGAGATATGTTTATAGTGACACAAAGGTGTGAGCAAAGCACTTAAGTTACATCTAAGTTAGATAATGGCAAATTATCATTGTTAAAACTAGCGTTAACAACATCTTTGCAAGTGGATTTTACACAGGACATCACATTGCTTCTGAATTTAGACTGTTCTCCCACACCCAAGTCTGCTATCAAATTCATACTTTAGGCAAATATCTCCTATTAATTTTAAAGGTAGTTAGACATTCAAATAATTTTTGAGGTTCTGACCCATAGATGATTTTGTAGGAAATGAGGCTAGAATTACACGCGACTGTTTCTCTCAGGAAGCCATTTCTCTGCTGAGCAGTGAAATGGTTAAACGGTGATAAGTGGGTCAGGTGTAACAAGAGAGATGCAATCAACACCTGCTAATTTTTTTAAAGGGGAAAAATCCTTTGGCATTAATCCCCATGTTTCTTAAGAAATAGAGACAGGCTGGCAAAGTTTAAATGATTGAAAATGATGCCCATGGCCTTCCGCAAAATCTGATTACAGCTCCAATGATCGATGGGTTGCCATTAGCAGAAGGAAAAAAGAAGTTCAAAAATTGAGCCAAGTAAATCAAGAAAGACCTTTGGAGTTTACAATGAGCACTTCAACATGATTCAAAAAGTGTTTTAACCAAGATTTCATTCTCTGTAAATATATGTTGCCTTCGGAATATGAACTATTCATTTCCATGAGTCCCTTTTGAGCCAGGTTTTCATTTGGCCTGAAAAGATGCCCAAATTTCCCTGCCAGCTTTTCAAGGTTTTCTTTGATTTACTTCAATGACATTGGGTGACTTCAGCTTCTGCATTTGAGATCTGGCAGAAACTCTCCTCTTTTTAGGTATAGGTAGCTCAGATACATGGAACTTTGAAGTTATCATTACAGATTTGTTGAATTCTTTTTCTTTTCTTAATAGCTGAAACCATTTTCTTTTTCATTTTTTTTTTTTAAAAGGAAACTAGTTTCTGGTTCATGAAAATATGTTACAAATTCCTGTCACAATTAGCAAACTAACTCTGCTGCAAGATAGACAGCAAAGTGAAAAACAACTGAAAATAAAATTGTTCAAGCCCCCCCCCACCCCAAGCTCCCCCAAAAAACAGTGGAGTACGAGGTGTGACTGGTTCATTGTCTCAGTGAAGCTTTGATATTAGGACAATATTTAATAATTTTTAAAAATCAGAAATTTAAAAACAGGTCTTTTTCTTGTATCCTAAGTGAAACTTTTTTTTAGATAGACTTTTGATTCAAAATGTATGCATTTTATTTGACAAGAAAAATATTTTCATTTTCTGAGAGAAGAGGGACATCCTGCCAGTCACATTACCCAAGAGAGAAGTTCTCTAAGGCAAAATTACAGCTCATCCGTGAATGTTTGTCCTACCCTCAAATCAAGACCCAGCTGTATCATTTTGAATTTTCTTTTGACACCAGCCTCTCATGCCTTTTCTCTAGAGAGCTCTGAATTGAAGCCTGAGCTCTGATACACGCTCCATGTACAAACTGGGGCCAATACTGGTTCTCCTTTTTTTTTTTTTCTTTTTTTGTACTTCAGAAGAAATTATCTGTAATTGGCAAACCATATCTTCAGAATTACTCTGAATGCTACTTCCTTGGAATTTTTCACCTGACACGAGAAAACTTCCTACAATGTGCGCTTTGCTGATGACCAGAACTCTCTGAGGTGTCAGAGAGATCAAAACATCTCTGAAGTGAATTTTTACCATACTTGACTCTACTGCCAAAGCCTAGACAATACTGTGGTCATTTTTATTCTGGAATATGCTGGCCATACGTGAAAAAGGTCTTGAAAGTACATGTATCACTAAGGTAGACTTTGAGAATTTTTAAGTTAAACCAAATCATGTAAAGCAAACAGAAGAGCAACAGAAAACCTCTTCATTTACTAGGCCTCCTAGAGAGCACTATGACATAAATAGATGAGTTATGGGTAAGATGATTTCAGTGTAATGCAGTTTTTTGTTAATTAAGAAACAGAGCATAACCTGACACTATATGAGGAATAGGATTATAAAGATGTGATTTTATGTTAGACTGCTGTGTAAATAGGCTCATTCCCAGATTGTTAGAGCAGTGAGCATTTTGATAAGATACCTGACTATAACAACAGTATAACCTTGATAACTATGTTATTGTTGAGAGATGGCAACATAAATTAATACATGAAAGATCAAAAGGAGTGACACGTAAGCATAAAGGTTTAAGACTGATGAAAAAGTAAATTATTAAAACTGAGCCTTTAAGTACCGTTCTTTGGAACTCCATATGCAAACCCTTTTGATATTTTTGACAAGAAAAATCAAAACGGGATCATGGGCAGAAAAGCAATAGCCCATTTCAGAGACATTAAGAGTTGTGGTGAGCCCCCTTCACTCTGCATGTTCACGCCACATTGTAAATCCCTCTCTCGTTCCCGAAGTGCTGATTCTTTTAAACAACTCCTCCTCATGATGATGATGACCCAGGACTGATAAGGCATCAAAAACCAAATTCCATGTAAGACCCTTTTCCTCTCTTCCTCCCTGTACTTCATGGCTAGACCATCCTTTGCTGTATTTCCGTTGAGGATTCAAAGTGGTGTTTTGCAGGCTCAGAAGCAATTTGTTCACCTGCTTCTGCAGAAGAGCCTCTGGGAATGGGGACTATCCTCAAAGAGATACGAGATGGCTCCTCCTGCAAGGAAGCCACCAGAGGGTGCAATACCATCAGAGCTGCCCTTTAAATAAACCTATTTAGGATTGCTGGAGCAGCTTGGTGTCACCTCACTGGAAGATAAGTACTGCTTGTTGAGTGCTATTTTTAATTAAGCAAAGATAACACTCCAGCAATCATGGGACTGATGATGCATCTACTTGCCAGCTTCATTATAACCGAAAACATATTCCTGGGTCTGTCCTGGATTGCTCTTCAAGCACCTGTGTAACAGCATCATTCCCCCTCATTTCCAAGGAGTCTGGGATTCAGTTTTCTTTTGACCCACAAAAGCACTTAGGCAAGGAGTTGTAGCAGAGTCAAGAACTCTAGTTAAATGTGCAGGACTGGTGTTGTCTGGATTGTCACCATAGTCTTTTGTGACAATTTATAGTGCATAACAGAATGCTCCACAGTGGCACTCCTCAACAGAGGCTTCCCTATTCCTACTATACTACTCTAGCATGGCACACAGAGCTTGGACACAGGAAGCTAACTAGTAGTTGTCTATGAGATTCCTTAGTCGAGATGACACTATCAGCAGCTCATCGTTTCCCTGCCTCTGAAGCATTTGCTTGGAAAAGGCCACAGCCTTGAAATGCTGGAGCAGTGCAGTTCCTTTCAGGTTTGTGCTCACAAGGACAGCCTCAGATATGCACTCTGGAAGAGCCTCGCAGAAAACAGCTATTCTAAAAATCCAGCCTCCAGAGCACATCCTTGGAGCAGAAGCTGGGTACCACATGCCCAAACACCAGAAGGGGAGTTAATATCTTAGAAACTCCTCTCCTCAAGAGTTATATTTACTGGGGAACCACAGGTATAGAAATGAAGCATGTCACCCTCATTGATACTCTGGATTGGTCTTCAGCATCATATGTGTTGGTTGCAATTTTTCATTTAAGTTCAGAGAAAAGATTACCTCATGGAACATCTAGCCTAGTCCCTCTAGTTATAGAAAAAAAAAATCTATGGACCAACTCTATTATTAAATTCAAGATATGTTTTCCCTGTTATGGGGTATTTACTCCAGAACAGCCCTGGTCCTGTGTCTAGGGAAAAAAAGGTAAAAAAAAAAATCTATCATTACAGTACATTTTGACTTGCTTGTTCTTGGCCCAATATACTCTTTTCAAAATGTTTTTCTTCTATATAAAACTTATCTGGTGTTGGACATCATCCTTTGAAGCAGCCAAGAAAAGTTTGATTAAAAAAATGCTCGTTTTTTTGTCTCTTATTAAGACTGTGTGTCCTTTTTTTGCTCACATGATTACTCGATTTTAGCTCTTTGGACCAGGTATGGGATTGTAACTGTACTTACTGTGTGATGACACCCCCTCACACACACCTCCCTGGTGTGCAGCAGTGTCCCAAAGCAGAGTGTGCAACAGGCAATTGAACTGGCATTTTATAGCAGCAAGAAGCCAGGTACTGTTTCTGATGCTGCTGCTAATCTCCAACACAAACTTGGCAGATCCCTGAATCTCCCCCTTTTACTTCAGTTAAACAGCTGTAGCAGCTACACTTGCCTCCTTTATGGACTATTTTGAAAGGTTCTGATGATGATGATGATGAAGAAATTGTACTGAACGTTTTAACACTATTTTTCCACACTATCTCTGCTCAGACTTGCCTTCTGTATACCACTGTAAATAGAACTACAGTTGTATTTAATGCAAATGTTTTCTGCTCTCCTGGCATAAGGAATTCCATCAATTCAAGGAAAAATCAGGACATTTGGCATTAGGGCTTTAAAGAACCTCTGCTCTTGAGATAACCCATCCCCTATCTGTTTTAATTTAAAACCTGCTTAAAATCCATTTTGAAGTTTCCAAAGCAGCTATAAGGTGCTTTAATGCACATGAAGCAAATGAAATTATTTTGTAATGAAAGTCTTGTCATACATCATTAGGATCTTCCTCCTACCTATAGGGCCATTTAGGAAGCTGAATAAATCTATCCTGCTTTATAGCTGTAAGAGATGGTACATTAAGTTTGCTGGCCCCAGAGTGCCTGAAGAAATCCAAACACCAGTATTCTTCAAGTCCAGGAGATTTTATATCCCTGCTTCCAAATGTTGTTCAGCAGAGGTCTGCAACAGCAAATCCTCAGTTGGAAACTGTGAACAGAGTTCTACAAGCTTTAAAGAGACATATTTATCACAAAGCACAGCAAAATGTGAGAGCACTGTATTTCTAGTGAACAAAAATCTATTACCTTCTCGCATCCGTGTTGTTGGTCCTTTCAAGACACAGAAACCTGATATTCTGGACCTTTATTTAGTCACAATCTCCTGCAGTACTGGAGCTTGCTGTGAACTGCAGCAGCTGTAGTCAGCTCTCAGCTCCCATAGCCTGGGATATTGGATGCCCCGTCTCACTGACCAGCAGGGTGACACTCCTGCATTTACTGTCCTCCAGCTGTGAGAGCACCACCCCTTCTGGAGCTGCAGCAACAGCTGGGCCACTGAACTGCTTTAAATTAAGAAGCTGGTGATGGTATCCATGAAGCTCATATAAAGAAATACTATAGCTTTTGGATACTTATGTTAAATGAAAAATCATAGAAAACAGACACTTAATAAAATATGCATTATAAAAATAATTTTTTTTCTTGAGGTACATCTATTGGAATTACTTTCCAGCATCCCCAGCAATATCTCAGTTTGAACCAGACCTAAGTTATTTTCATTCATGTTACGCTAGTATCATTTTCTATTATCCCAGTGAAAAGAATGTAATCAAACTAATGCATTTATCCATTTTGATGCAGATTTTGTGACATTTTGCTTTTTGCTCTGCTGAAAAACTGATTATTACTCGGTTTCCATTTGTGTTTCTACTACAGCTGGATGAATAATACATTTTTCAAAGTGATCTGACTGCACGTGTAAGAAAGGGGGGCAAAAAAGGCAGATTTCAAATGGGTAAGTTCTGTTTCCTTTTTGTAGCTGAGAAAAAAGACCCAAACAAGCGACCCGCTCTTTGCACTCAATCGAAATTGATGGGTTGCCCACCCTGGTATGTGGGGTCTGCGTGGGGGCCAAAAATACAAGCTGGCTCAATTTTAAAGTGCACATTGATATTTATCAAAGACCACCAATTTTGGGGAGATGATAACAGAAGTAATATTAAATAAATTTTCATTTATGAATTCCATTTAGAATTCATTGCATATTTCTCTCTTATATTTAGTGTCTGCTGACTTGCATGAATGCAGGCTGTCTAATAAACACTGGAGCAAAAAAAGAAAAGAGTAATTTCAAATGCGTTGACAAGGCATTCCAATGTAAGCCGGTTTTTGGCATTCTAAACCTTTCAATACCTAAAGGAAATTGGAGAACCCACTCATCATCCCCACTGAGATTGCACCCTTAACACTTAATGCATAATAACGTTTTAACACCCTCCACTGTAACCTTTTGACCACCGCAATTAACTTAGCTGCCTTTTTACCTCAACTCTAGAGATGAGGTAAGATTGAAACAGCATTGATAAGCAGCTATGGAGCTAAGATCATTAAACTTTGAGCAGTCTCTGTTCCTAGCCCCCTTTGGATGGATGAAGGTCTGGATACTACCACAAGAAGAGACTCCCTTTTCCAAAGTCAGCTTCAAACAGTGCCATGGGGAAGCTGATCAGGAGCCACTTGACAAAAGAGAGTGTAGAAGCTTTCCAAGGAAATATCCTTAATTTGTAACTATGTCACCTCTCTTTGCTGCATTTTTGTTTGTTTTCCATTAACAAACACCATGTAAGAAAACCTCCCCAAAGATCACATGGCACAGAAATAACTGCAATGCTCTCACATGAGAGAGCAATAAAAATAGCCAAATTTGCCTTTAAAATACGAAACTAGTACTATTTTCCCATTCTCCACTTGTTAACTATCTATTAAATTGGCCAGCAGCTACTTCAGAAGCGGCTGCTAGACATTTATTGCATGTTCCCCACTGTTGCTCAATTTTATGTGCCCTAGTAGGGGGAATACACACAGTTGAAACACATTTACTGTGCAAAGGGGACAGAGTGAAAGTCCCAGGGCTACAGTTACCTAATAAAGTGTTGTATGTTCTAGTGGAATAGAGAAATGCAAATGTTCTCTCTGACCATCCTTAAAAATTTTTCTGGACAATTCTGGCAGCTTGACTCATGATTTTAAAATCTTCAATTTTAAAACATCAGGTAACATTCCCCCTAAACAAACTACAGAAGCCTCTACAAATTAAAGCAATCTGCATAACAACGGCAAGAAGATAAAAATCCAGGGAAAACGTAAGTTTTGAAAATATAGTGGAACACAAAGTACAAGCTTTTGTAATTATGTCCACTGCCTTGCTGCCCTGAGCATCATTTACTCCACTGTGATAAGCAGTTTGTAAGATAAGTACCAGCAGACAGCATCTGCCCCAAAGGCAAACCAACATAAATAAGCAATAGAAGGAATACAGGGCAAGAATTAAGAAACATTTTATCATAATCGATACCTGAATTTCTACAACGCCTGAAGAAATGCTAGTGCACCCAGTGTTTATCCGTTTTTTTAAACTATACCAGCTATTCTAACGAGAGAATTCCTTCTACTGACCGACTTTGTTTGCCTGTACTATCACATGATCTTGGCTACAGTAATGCTACTGTTCAGGCTCCTAGAATATTTATATGTCCCTAAACTTAATGCTAAGTGAGCAAATCTTGAGAGGGAAAAGACTGCATTCTCACAAAACAGAGTCTCAGTGCCAGGAATCACTACAGTATAGCCTGGAAAACTGGTCAAAGCAAGGACAAAGCACAGGTCAAAGCTCATTTTAAAATAACATTAAAAATTTATATAGGTGCTTCTGAGTCTTTGTATTTTAGTAGTTGAATGAAAGGCAACTATCATCACCCTGCTCTCCAGAGAGGTAGTGCATTTACTTTGCTTGAGTGTTGCCTTTGAAGTCTTGTCATTTACTATTTTAATAAAAGCATAGCATTTTAAACATTAAATCTTAGAAGAATCCAGTTTACAGATTTAGAACAAGGGCACTAGTTGAGAGGCATCTTTTCCTGTAGGAAAACCATAAAGAGATGCAAGAAAGGCAAGATGAGAACACACCTTTCTTGTCACACTCAAATATTGTGTCTGGGTAAAGCAATTGAAGTTCTCCCCTGAAAAAAACAAACCAAAAAAAAAAAAAAAGCCCCCCTCTCCCGCCAACACCACCCCTAATCACCAGAATGTAGCATAGCATCTAGAGGAGGAATAAAGTAGACGGAAGGCTCAGTCTCACAGTGACCAGGAGCAGGAGAGGCTCAGTCAGAGCACCACAACAAATCAGGAAAAACAGTCCCCCTTTTCCTAGGTTTTATAGAGCCCTCCCACAACAGGTGCTTGTGGCCAAGCTATTAGAAGCAGAGAGAAAGAAGGAGCAGGTAGATATGAGTAAATGGTGCTGTTATTGTGCAAATATTTTTAGGGCAGCTTTGGCAACAAACACTACCTGTAAATCAAGAGTTGCTGTGAAATACTAGAACAGTCTTCTTATGAAAATCTGGGAACTAAATCTTTTATATTCTTGTTGTTTAAAAAGCAAGAGGAAAGGATTAGGAAAGAGCTTGAGGAAGGTTAAAAGCACAGTTTTCCAAATATTTGTTAGAAGCTCCTCGTGAGCAAGATGAAAGAAGGACTGTATCTGTTTGATAATCAAACAAATTACAGCCGGCCTGCAGCTGCAGCATATTAGGCTTTTATCCAAGCTAGTCTATAGAAATAGATGAGAACCTTCCAAAATGAGGACTGCATAAGAGCTTATTGCTTACCTGGTAGTCTAAAATGTCCTTTTGTAAAACACTTGCTACATTTTACTTTTAATGTCTATCCTTACCAACCCCTGGTGGTGGCTGAGGCTCCCCCTTATGTATCAGTCTGGAATGCAAGTCCATTGTCTAGGTAAAGGATGATTTCTCCTAACACACACCTATGGAACTGGTGAATGTAGCTACAAAACCATCAATGTCTGGGTAAGGCTGTAGCCCATGTCTTACAAGGTTGGTTTACAACAGGCAGGATCCCAAGTGAAGAGTTGATGTAATAAATTCACTGAAATGGACCTTAATTAAAGTTTATTTCCTGCAGTACCATAGAAATAGTTCTGAAAAGAGTGCCACAAGGTTATGGGGAATTCTGAGCATTAAATAAAGGCTGTTGGCTAGCAGTTGTATCAGCAATGGAAAGCTGGAAATGAATCAACATTCATTCAACTCCCTCCACTCTTATTGGAACCTGTGTGAAGGTTACTTCCTCTGAGCTATCTTAAAGATGACATAAAGAGGTTCTGCTGCTGGGCAGGGCTTCCTGGGGTTGGGAGGAGGAGTAGTTATAAAGAAAAACCAGCTGGTACCATGTTTTCTCTTGTAAGAAGTTAGCAGAGTTACTTTATATCCATCACCACAGAGAAGGTAAGAGTCTCAGCCTTCACCAGGTCACTGGTATCCTCTGATTGTCCTTTCTGCTGGGCTGCAGAGAATGACACGGTTCTGAAGTCCAGATGTAACCTTGCCAAGGAATCACAGGAAGCCTAGAGCCACTGGCAGGTGCATGAAAGACAAATGAGCCTAATAAACTACTAAGAGAATTAGTGCTAGACTATTAAGCCTGGGTCCCTGGTGATATAGAGGTATTTAAAAATCAGAGGGAATTAGGAATCTAAATATATGTGCAGCTTTGGTCCTGCAGATTAGATTGTTGTACTGGAAGTTTCAAAGCCATCAGATGGGCTCTGATTTCCCTTGGAAAATCATGTGAGAAACTAAAAACTGAAACCTCTTAGAGCTTTTCTTGCTACAGAAACCTCCCTTTGCCTTGGCAATAAAGCTTTCACAACAACTGTCTTTCAACTCTGAGATTCCAGTCATCTCAAATACTGTCCCCAGAAATTCCAGTCTGCATCCTTTTCTAAATCTGTTCCAGTTTTTCTGACCTGACACTTTACTTTCAAGCCAGATTTTGGCTATTTAGAGGAACAGTAAGAAAAAATATTAGTATCAAGAATTTAGAATTTCATCTATGCAGATCAATAAATATTGCAGAAAATGTGTGTGGATATTTCTGTGGTCCTACCAGAGGAATGGTTGGAGGAAAGATTAGGTAAATACCAAAAAATAATAATAAAAAAACAAGTTAGGTGACCCAGGTCAAGTCTATTTCCTTATTTATTTTCCTGTATTGTGCTACTGTTTATTCCAGGAGAGAGAATAATAAAAGGAGAGGGGGAGGGATAGAATAAACTGAGGTAGTCTATAAAAATATTGTAAGAATAACGCTGTTCCCATTATCACACAGCACATCTGTCAACTCTATCCATTTCTTCTAGATGAGGTGGAGAGACTTCTGACATTTGAAATGCATCACCCTAATCAAATCCCTATCCCCTGAAATGCTTTCTGAGACTGCATTATAGGTCTGTAGAAAGCCACGAATGAATAATACTTTGGAGAACAATAAGTTAAGTAGCAGAAACAGAGCTGAAATAACTGGGTTCACCAGCAGTAAAAAGTAAGGGAACCATTAATCCCTCAAGATGAAGCATTTTCAGCCCTATGCCACTGAGATCTGCAGGGCTCTGGGGAGAAACCTCTCACTGTGTTCCCATTTACCACCGTGCAGCAGGGACACTGTCACCACTTCTCACTCTGCTGCACTGCCTGGCTGGGAAGTCAGACATAAAGGGCTGGGGAGCCTTTAAAGGCAGTTTTCAGGCTCAGTTTTTTAGCCAGAGGATTTATTTGACCTTCTTTTCTCACAGCCCTCAGAAGTCACTTTTCAACCTCTCTCTCAAAGTGTCCCTTGGCCTTAGAGTCAACATTGCTGAAAAAAAGTTGTGAGATGATGTAAATCATGGTATGGTACTAAACCATTTAAAAGTTATGTTTGTTGGTTCAATTACAAGCACTGTAATTGTTTTGCTGTGTTGTTTTGTATTTCTCTTCAGCCACCAAAATAGGGAGTATCTAGTCTGAACCAGAGACCTTGGCTTCTACGATCAATGAGGAGAGGTATTCACATTCAGAAAGCAATTTTTCCTGTTCTAGGACTCACTTAAGACTAAGTCATTTGATGTATATTCCCTTTCTTTGTCCCCACCATTAAACTACAGAGAAAGTGCAGAGGATAAGTTTAGGTGAGGATTTGTTTCATCTAACTATAGGTGTCTAGAAGTTAAACACCTGCACTCCCTGAATAGTTAGAGTAGTAGATGTCCCTACAGGGTGATTTGTTCCTTCTTTCTTAAAGAAGGACCTTAGGGTGGAACAAGACACACTGTGGAAGTCCTTGTTCTTTCTGTCAACCTTTGAGGGAGTTTAAGAATGGGTTTCATATAACTTTCTGCATATTTACCAAACGGGGATGGCACTCAAATATTTAAATTTCAGTTATAGTTAGTATAATTTATATAGAATAATACTAAGAAATGAAAGAAGCAAGGTAGAAAAAAAAAAAAGAAGAAATATGAAGTCAAAAGGAAGCAGAAAGTAGTCTAGAATCACTAAAAAACACTCACAGGGCTCTGAAAGGTCATTTAGTCCATCCCCATGATCAAGCCTTGATCGACAAGAAGCAGTCATGGCAGTGAAGAGAATGCTTTGACTGAGTGCAAGCAGTGCAAATGCTGTTAACCTTTATCCAACCCAAATGCTTGGGTACTTGGCATCTGGGAAAAGAATACTTCAGACTTCAAATACAAGCAACAAGAGATAAGAGGGAGGATCCCAACTAATGCCTTCATGCTCTGTGGACACACTGCTTTCATTTGTAGTACTGTCAGGAGACCGAGGATTTAGGATAAATGCACTGAAATGTTCTGGTCAAGGCGCTTTGTTGATACTATTGTTTCTGCAAAAGAGAAATAAGTGAAAACAAGTTTCTATGAAGAATTTAAAGCAAGAAGTATCATGTATGACAGCAGGACCAAGCTCACGTTGTACAGCTGATTTTACTAGCAGGATCCCAGCTGGAGTTACATTGCTTTGTGCCACTTAGGATTGGTTCAAAATACCTTTTTCTCTAACAAAGTAATGCCAAAGCAAAACTAGTAAGAGGACCTTCTCCAAGAGCAACTTGCAGGTAATTTAAAACATTACAGCTGCTAAGCAAGGCTTAGTTAAAAGTCTGAATCACAAACTTGAGTAATAGAACTTGCTGGAAAATTTGAGGTAAAATAAATTTTGATGGAACAAGTTCCATAAGTAAGCATTTTCCTACAGATAATTGTTTGGATTTTTTTTTTTTAACTCAATATATTAAAAAAATCAATGTATTTTCAGACTTCTCAGAGGGCAATAATCAGATTAGCTGAACTGCTTTAACACATTAAGTACAATTTCCAATCAAGAAATGGCAATACAGAATATCTCAAAGACCCACAAGAGTCATAGTGGACCTGCCTCATATCAAGTTCTTTCCAAGCGGGAGATTTCATCATCTGGACTATATCTACCATGATATAATGCAACTTCTCCTCTGACTCTTTTGTTGTATGGGAGTCACATTATTGCAGGTCCATGTTAAGAGCTTCCAGCAGTTTCCCATGGAATCCAACCCTGTAGCCTGCCCTCCCCACTCCCACTATCAAAACCTTGCCATGAAAACCCAATACAATACTGGATCCCTCAGTTAGAAAGTTAGGGGGGCAGAGAGGGGGTATACTCTTTATTTAGGGATGCTTATCAAATATGTATAAAAAGCAAGCTTATAGATCTACAACTGTCTCAATAGGAAAAGGAAATCTGGTTTTATTTCCTCTTGTCATCTAATCTGTTCTCAGCCATTCTACGTTCATTATGGAAAATGTACTTTTCAAAGACTAGAGTGGTGAAAGAAGCCTAATCGAACTCTCAGTGTGACTCCCCAGCTGTGACATTTGCTAATTCTCTGGGAGAACAACCCTACAGCTCCTGACAATAACTAAACACAACCTTGAACAAATTCCTGCTGTGAAAACAGGATCAGACTCTACTCTTCACACTGCTAAGAAGAGTATTACAAGCTCTTGTCTTTATTTTTTAGGTGCTTTTGTTTAAAGGTTGCCAGTAAGCTGTGACGTGAATGTTACCTCCCTTGAAATTTCACTGCACACTGAAAAAAATGGTGTCTGTCCCAATTATAAAATATTACTTTGCACGTGGAGAATTAATAGTTTTAGGAGTGGCTCAATATCTCAGCTTTCTCTTCTTGCTGGTAAAAATTGCTCTGGGCTTTTCTCTTCCCTTCTCTTTGGACCTTAGGTGAGGCAGCCAGTTCACGAGGGCTTAGTCTGTGGGTGCTGTGCTCTTCAAAAGCACTTGGTCTTTGGTTTCCAGGGATCCTGCTCCAGTGGTCCAGGACATGGAAAGTTTATGTTAGAAAGACTTGATGATTAGAGGGATTCCTGAGAAATGAGGAACCACTTCTGAGCTCCTCTCTCTGGCAAAATCAGACTCTGCCACCCTCAGTTCTGTGAGAAAGCACAGGAGGAACTCCATCCCTTGGAATACCTGTTTTGTTCCAGATCCAGCTGCTGAACGTTACCTCTTGCACAGCCCACTGGCACTCCTGCCATGTAATATCCTCCTCTGAAAATTCTTCACAGGGATGTGTAGCTTTGCTTTCGTTTCCCCTTTTAGTCAGTGCCACTAAAAGGGAACAAAAATGTCATCAGAATGTAAATTTTTTCAGGTCTCAAATGTTTTGACTCAGAAAGAAAAAAGCAAACCAAAAATCCACCAATCATAAAACCTCAAAAATCAGAAAAAGAACAAGAAACATCATGAAGAGAAATGTCCCAGCAACATGGTTGAGCTGGAAGACTGCAGTGCTCTTGGGTTACCTAATAGGTCAGATTTCCTCACAATTAAAAATCAGATTTCTGAGAGGGAGCTGGTTTGCTGCTATCAGAAGGAGCCTGCAAGCTAAGCACTGTGTGACCTGATGAGGTGTAATGAGAGAGGAATATTGTCTTTGCCATTCCTTTCTGGGATATCTGAAAAGAGAGTTCAGCATTAACGTCATCTCTTATGATGCTATTTTTACTACAGGAGCCTGGTGTTCATTTGACATGTTATGCTCCACTGCTTCTGGGCAAGAGCAAAACAAAAGGGTTTCCACAGCAATTTAAAGATTTTCAAGTGAAGCAGTGAAGTGATCACTTGTTACAGGATAAGTCAGACCACTCTCAGTAATAACTAACCCAACAGCTGTATTTCGGGTTTGGACAAAAGCTGAATCTCTTTTAGGCATTGTGGAAAGTCAGTTTAGTTTACTGTGGAGAGACAGATTATTTAGGTTGTTTAGTGTTTGCTGATTTCTGTACTGGGAAGTTGAACTGAGACCATGGCCTTTCCTCATGGCCTTTCCTCATAGCCTTTCCTAGTCCTGGCCAGGCTAAAATCCAAGGGATTGGGAGAGATTCAGGTTTCTCAAGACCTAGAGCCCAATTTGAAGATGAAGAGAAAATGGTTGACTTCCAGGAACTTTTACAGAAGTATCGAGCGAGTCTTTCCAATTCCAATTTAAAGGCCTTTACTTGCATACAGTTGACAACTACCCTCCTAGTCCTTGAATAGGTCCCATGAGTTGGCTGCCAAAGGACTATTGCACTATTGCTGGCAACATGCATCCTCCTGGGAGGCACATCATATCCTTGAAGATCAGCAAGGGTGTCTCCCGCACTCCGTAATTCCAACCAGCCCTAAATTGTTTCTCCTACAAATATAGAGCAGTAAACCTACTTTTCCCACTACTCTGATAAGATCTTCCCATGGCTTATAGGAAAGACTTAGAAATTACATCTAAAGTCAACTCTAGTTTTGTCATTTGTACATTAGAAGACACCACATTTCACCCAGTTACTCAATATTTGGTTAATTTTAAGTCTGACCTCATGAGAATCTTTGCTCTTGTCAACTTCTGAAAATCAATTTATAATACCTGAAGAGGATTGACTGTGTGAACACTTTTATTGTGATGGTGTTTTAAGTCATGCAGGATAGCATAAATAGCCTTCAGATGTGGCTACACTAAATTATTTCACTTGTCTAATAAAAGCTGAGGGTGATTGACACAGGTAACCCAAGAACTCAAGTGGGCAGTTCTTCACTGAAAGGCAGTACCTCATTGCTGAAGACAAGGTATGATTAGTGTTTGTTAACAATTCAAGAAATCAAATGAAAATGCTAGATTTTCATTGCACTTTACTTAGCCCATTTTTTTGAATATGTCTTTATTATTTTGTGATTACCCTTAGATTTTTTCCCAGCCTAGAACGATACATGAAAGTTATTCAGATCCTGAGATGCAGGAAGGAAGTGTGAGGCAGAAGAGGTACCTCAGGTTAAAACCTCTTTGCAGCAGTTATTCAAGTAGCCCTGTCCATCTAAAACTAGAGTGGGTATCTGCAGGACTAAGGGTGGTAGTGAGGGAAGGGCAGATACACATAAGTGTTTTGAAGAAGGTGAATCAAGCTGAAGAAAGTATCTGCTCTCCAACTGATTTTTAAAATCTATAAGATATTTGCAGAAATAGGGAAAATGTGGAAGTGCTTTTTGAAGGCAATGAAATTATTGTTATGGTTAAAGTTAAGTACATGAAATCAAGCTTACAACTGCTTCACAAGAGTGAGTCCTGTTTGGACCCAGTGGTTGAACGGCTTTGAAGTCTCTTCCTGAGCTTAACTGGTAGTGGGAAACAAGGTTTGAACCACATGTATGCCTATACGGAAGGCGGAAATAGTTCCCAAGAAGTAAGATCATAAACATGGTACCAGACACCAGGTGAAATAACCCTGCAATGTAGTGGCACTTTTTGAATGGAATTGCATAAAACCGCCTGCCGTTGTAATGTTTATTTTACAATTTTTTTTTTTTAGATAAATATATATATATGAGTATAAGCTTTTTATTGCATGTAAAAATGTACTTTTGCCTCATGTGAGTGGCCTTTCATCAAGCGGTGCCAGACAGCTGCACTGAGAGTTCTGAATACTGAATAAATAATATCCATGGTGTTTCTCATTAATGGCCTAGACATCAACAATAAAAGCATGAACTCAGAGAAGCAGGAGCCATGTGGTGGGAGAATTTGGTGACTTGATCCATAAACTTCAATTTAAGTCTCTGTCACAAAATATTGAATACAATAATGATGTCATCCAGCAAATCAGTCTCTGATGAGCATTAAGAATTCCTGATGGCAGCTCCTGGGAGAAGAAGGGATTCTGATGGAATCAAGAGGAAATAGGTAGTTCACAACAAGTTCAAAATGCCACCCAGTTGTGCTGTATTGATAAGACTTTCATTATTGCCACTGAGTCCCCCATGGTGACCAGAGAAATATCAGAGAAGGTGGCTCCAGTTTCCTGTGCTGGCCCCAGCATTGGTGAGGTGAAGAGAAAGCATTTCTGAAGGGAACATACAGGACTAAACCCATTTGGCCCATGGTCTTATGAAAGGTTTTGTCAATCGAAAGACCACAGAAAAATCAGTAGGACAGAGACGAGTTACTTCAAGGATCCTCAACACCTGAGCTATTTCTCTAAGTAGTGTCCCTTAGTTTTCTCCTTAAAGTGGGTATAAACTGTTGTAAGGCTTCATTCAGGACCTGAGCAGGCCAGAGAAACCTAAATAAAAAGGTGGCTGCAGGAATGTAGGCACTTTGACTTTTAGGTTGAAGCTGTGATTTCATTTTCCGCCTTTGCTCATAGAACGTTTTATTATAAATTCAAAGAAAGATTATGCTGCAATAAAGAGGTTAGTCAGTGGAATTAATGGCTATGAAATTTAGAAGAGATTAACAGCAGAGCCTTGCTGTGCTGTGTCTCATTGGCTTGTGTAATAATTCGCTGTTGTCTCGCAGGAGGTCAACTGGTCAAACACCAGCTCAAATCTGAAAAGGGACTAATAATATATGACCCTTACCATAGCTTACAGTCATGCAGGCTTTGAGCATGAGCAATCAATTTTCATACAAAAAAAGCTACCATTGTAAAGAGAAGACTTTTGAAACTGCCTCCTCCATGATACTGATGCTTAGGGCTGGACGGAGCCATCCTTCAATTTGTTCAACAGTACCATGGCCACGACCCAGACTTTCATGAAGCCACCAAAGGTTTTTGTTTGATTTTCTACAAGCAGAAAGTCCTCTCACACATACACATATTTCTTTCAGACTCTCGAAGGGTGAGAGTGATGCCAACCAGGAGCTCAGAGAGAGAGAAGAAAAGGGAAATCTTTACTGTTTTGCCACCTTAGGCAAAAGCATCTGTAAATGGCAAGAAATCAGATGTGATCAGCAGCTCTCACTTGTCCAATTTCCAAAATTTCCATGGAAACCTAACCAATTACCAGACTGTACATGAAAATAGTGTGTATGAGAAAGGAATATTGAAGCAATTTATTTTTTTAAGCTCCTCAGGGGTTGCTAGCCCTCTTACTAGCCAGTAACACCTCCATCCAATCAACCAACTCTATGGTGACAAGAGATGGACTGAAGTAAAGACTGTACAAAAATCATAGGGTGTAGAAATATATATGAGCCCAGTTCATTATTTTTAAGGAGTGCTGCACATATTAAATGCATCTGGGACTTAGCCAGCGCTGTATGCCATACACATACATTTACGTGAGGTATGGAGGTACCTCCTTTTCCTCAAGTGACAGAACACTAGAAGAAAGGTCAGATTTATGAATTTCTAAGCTGGAAGGCTGCTTGCTGATGGTTTAACATCCATTTTCAGAATTACAAACCTTTGTATAGAAGTTTGGACATTGAAACAGGTAGAGAAAGTACAAAACTAACCTGCACAGGGAATAATAATAATTATTATTGTTGTTGTTGCTATTGTTGTTTGTGTTAATATTGTTAATAGTTAAATATTTATAATTGAATGTGGAATCTCCTTGCAAATATACTATTACTACTACTACTAACTACTAAATTTGCAAGAACATTCCACATGTTGGGTCACTTGTTGGACAAAAAAAAAAAAGGTGCAATAAGATAAAGAACAACGTTATTGGAACAGAACAGCTCAAACCTGATGAGGAAAATCAGCCAGTTTGCAAGGTTGGCAGCTAGTCAGCCAGTGAATGGGCTCTCATGGCAATGAATCCCAAGCAGTGATTGAATTCAGCACAGGATTTCTTTCTCACATTTGAGTCCTAGTTTATAGACCTCAGGACAAGGTTTGTTAAATTAGGCTATAATTCCTCCATTATAAAATGACATCTTAATGGTTCTGATCTTTTGGAAGACTTTTAGCAGATTAGGAGGTGATGGGATAGGAGAAAAGATTTATTGCATGCTCAAAGCCATCTGGTAATCCAAAGGGATTTATAGACAGTACTCTTCACGACTTGTGCTGAACAAGGATGTGACTTATTTGATTCTGATAACATGAGAATCCTCTTACAATACAGTATGAGCTTGAGAAAATGTGAATATTGCTAAAAAAACCATTCAAAAATAGATTTTTCTCCTTTACCCGTTCGTTATCTTTGAAGGTGTAAAAACCTGGTTTTGTATAATTTTTAAGTCCCTGTAGATAGAGGGAAACTCTGAACAAAAACTGAGTTGAATGTCTATGGATACAGACAGATGGAAATTTCCATTAGAAATATTTTTCAACCTGTTGGAGTGTTCAAAGTCACAGAAGTTGAAACTTTGTGCAAGGTTATTGATTTCAGTTTGAACATGGAGGTTTCTAGGATTTGGGAGACAATTTTGCAACAAGATAGGGGGCATCCAAATTCATGGCCTTGCTCAGCCCAGTGCAGACAAGACGTGGGGCCTAAGGGTGCCCTCAGATATGTTGTCCTGCTGCATCTGAGCTATTTTAATTAGTAGCTCTCCAGCTGCTTTTCACAGCTAATCCATTGCAAGGAGAAAAATATCCTCTCCAAGACTTGCCAGTAAAACTGAATGTGTAGCCCATAGTTACACCATTTTCATCAAAATTATCTAGACTATGAACAAACTAGAGTTTAAAGAGTTTGTACATAATGCAGTGTCTACAAGAATAGCTACTTGTTCATTTGAATCTGAAATATCCATGCATCTCTGATTAGATACTCTTACAAGCCTCATTAATATATAGCTCTGGATTAATTACAGAAATGTTTTCATTCCAACTTCAGGATGTAGTGAAAAATTATTGTCTTCACACACGAGAGGAGACAAAGGGATCATATGATCAATCCAAGTTTATAATTGATATCTGTGGGAGGCCCAGTAAGAGAAGAGCTAAATCCTAATACTTCATCCTTGCTTCACTCTCCACACTTTGGAAATTTGCTTTCAAGAATTTTAAAAGAATTGACAAAAGGATTGATATTCTTAGCTGGTACAATTGATATTCTTCGCTGTAACAATCTATATTCTCAGCTGAAACAGTAGGGAAATACTATAGCAAAAATATGAGCATGAGAACGGGTTCAACTGGGAAACAAACAGTTGTTAGTTCAAGAATAATTTCATTGGAAATAAAAAAAAGCCATTTTTAAAAAAAAAAAATCCTTTGATATACTTTTTTCCCCTTAATAAAATTACTAGTTCCAAAGGGGTCTTCTCTTCAGACTGATCTGAACTGATAGACAAGCTAGACTTCCTTAAATGTTTTTATGGTTTTAGTACATTTGAGTGCTACGTCACATAATAAGCAACCAAGAAATTGGGCTACATACAGAGATGATATTTCTCATATCTGAGAGAGTTCCAAGATATCCTGAAAAAGGCAGAATAAAACTCAGAAATCAGCAGTGAAAGCAGGACAAATGCACTCTCACAACAAAGCTTGATTTTTTTCAACAGGCATGATAACTAATCATTTGCACAATTTACCACGGAACAAAGTAGATACTCCATCACTTTAAAATTTTAAATCAAGTTGAACGCTTTTTCAATGAGATGTATTTATTAAGCTGGCAGCACCAGGCTTCAGTGGTGTGGGAGAGGGGAGAAATCACCTGATGGAATTTGTTACTCTGCATCATGAAGGAAAATCACACAGGAGATTCCTTCTACCTATCAGACCCAACATCTTTCTTTAGTGGTGTGCAGTGACAGGATTTCACTATTGTTAAAATCTGATTTAACCCATTACGTGTTTCTGCAGAAAAGCAGGAAAGGACCCCAAAGAACTAAATATGGAAAGTTTAATACAATTGCTCAGGTTAGCATTTTGCAAACCACACACAGAAGAGTGCTTGTGCATTCTTCTTCCTGCTTTTTCTCAGAGCTAAATCTTTGCAAATATTTATATGTGTCCACCACAACTGAAGACTGCTACATCTTTCGTGATTTAGCACACTTCTATGCTAAAAGACTCCCTTGGATTTCTTTATTTTGCCCCTCTATGTTCTCTGTTGGAATCCAATTTGTGATGCTAATTAAAAGCCAATGCCATTTCAACTGGGCAATTCTTGCCCTGCTAAAATATGTGTATTTATTTCCTTCAGATGTACAATTACTGTTCTCACACAATAGTTATCACAGAGCATAAAATTATTTCAACACCAAGTTTAGCAATTGGAATTACACCCTGGCTGTAATGCTTTTAATTAGCCATTACTCATTGGAATGGAAACTTGTTTAATAGTTCTTTCACTTGATGAGACTGATTTTCACTGGAAGAAAAAGCAGCTGTCCTCGACCATGCTAAAAATTTGAGATTATGACAAGCCTTCGGGTTGTATCCAGGACACAGAGAATGCTTTACCTCACTCTGCTTGGCAATAGCCAGTGCTACAGACTGCATTTCATGGATTGATCTGAAACGTGTCTATGGAGTACCTAACAATCTGCAATGAGTCATAACAAGAGGCTACTTAACATGATAGTTTTAAGATCAAGTCTAAGAATTTCAAGAGGGTTAATAAATAAGAGGGAGACATTCACCTCCATGCGATAAGAGTGTCATATGTATTTAGACCTCCATCTTATGGGTTGGATTCAATTGTTATGAAGGGGTGAAGTGTAGCACATTATCACTCTCAAGTGAGTATCTGAGCTCTGCACAGCAGTTGAGCAAATTGCTGATTGTTACTTGACTGGCTCAGGCCAAATGCCGTGCCAGGTGGCACACCTGGGAATGGTAGGAACTCTCCTGTGCTTTCAGTCCTCGTATTTGGGCTTATGTTAATGAGCTTTACAGATCCCAAGTGGGAGTGATGGAACAGGGCAACTACATCAGTCTCCTGACTGAAGGCATTGCTGTGTAGCAGTTGTCATACAAAGCAATCCCTCCTGGTCACAGCTCTGCCTGGCCCCTCTCTCACCTTGTAAGAGATGAGGCAATGGACACAGATTTGCTGTTGAGTGTCAGACATCATGGTGGGCTAGTTGTGCCTGGTTTAGTTTCTAATCCCTGCTTCCCTTGCTCTCAGTCAGATCCCCCTTCCTGCTGAGGCACCTGCCTCCACTGACTACACCTCTAAGTGGGTGCTTTCCCAGTCTGTGTCAGTGCAGGAAATTTAAGCAGGTGGATTCGGGTTGTTGGTGTTAAGCCATAACCAGCTATGTCCCCTCTCACCCAAGACCTGACAGCAGCCCCTTGCACAACTTCTGAGAGTAATTTACTCTTCTGTTTTTCTGCTTCTGCAGAGATCTAGAAGAAACCCCTTTGGGCAATTTAAGTCGTCCATACTTCGTGAAGGGGAATAAGACTCTGGAAGTGGGAGCATATCTGAAGAATTCGTTCATGTTGTGTTGACTCTCCACAGTCAAGTATACAAGACTGGACTGTAAAAGCAAAATGTGCTTCCATCACTTTATTTCTTCTCTCACATTAATGTTCACACGTCACTGGGCTACTGTTGGTTCCCTGAAATATGATATTTGTACCTTGTGATATACAATAAACCTCTGCAAACCTATAAAATAAGAGTGGTCCTTGTCTCATTCCTACTCCAAGCACCTTACAAAAGCAATGCATTAGGCAATGGTAGCTCAACAACTGTCTGGTTAAATAAATAAAATGACCATCAGTCTTTCTGCAATTGGAGCTCGTGCAGTTTCCTGCCCATTTTGGTGAGGAAGGAACCCTGTCTATGACAATATTTGTTTTCGGCATCATTTTGATTTACAGTGCTGCTTTTCACTTTAGTATTTCCTGATGAATAATGTGTACATTCTGCAACCTGGTGGATAACAGTGGATAATCCTGTCTTGTTGGATTAGGAATTTTTCACCAAAATCTGTTTTTTACTTCAGTTCTCCAAACCTAATACGGGTTATGGGATTAGTAAGAGTATATGACAGACCATCTGTTTCTGCTGTTCCTACCTAAATAGGCCAACTTCAAATTAATTTGATGAGACACAGGGCTCCTACACTCAGCCCTCCTACAGGGTACAGGTCAAGAATGCCCTCCAGGGACAGTTGTGTGGGCCCTGAACATCCCTACAAATTGATTTTGTATAGGTAGATTTTTCATATCAAGTAGGGAAACCCAAGGGCATTCAAGTAGTTTTAAGCGAGATAAAGCTATTGGCTGGGGAAGGGTGTGGGGTTGTGAAAGATGTAGGAGGAAATCCAATATAATACAATCAAATATAAAACTCCTAGAAAAACAGACCTTGTTAGGCCTCTGGATTATAGTAACAATTAGTTCATTACAAATGCTGACTTCTGCAAAATTGCTGTTTGATTTTGGACAATGTTATTAGTTACAACTATTTTCAATTTTTCCCTTAGGCAGGAAGGGAAACAAAATGGAAGCAAAACCTTTTTTCTTTTTATTTGGGGTAAGTTTGTCTAAGCTAATGGAAACTGTATTACACATAAATGCTTCTCACATTCTCCTTCATGGAACTGATTTTATGGCCATAATACCTGTCTCATGAACAGTCACTGCTGCTGAGATTTCCCCACATGTTGCAGTTTTATAGCTAAAACAACTTAATTTTGGACCCACTTCAAATGAAAATTAAACATTTATAAATGGAATTATGTTCAAAATTTTTTTTCAGGTAAGAAGTTTTGAGCTTTTTCATTTCTACACAATTAGGATCAAAATATGAATTCAAATATTAGAATTTTATATGAGAGGAGAAATCCAATTTCTGAATTAGACTAGCTGTAATTCCACAGTTACTTAAAATCACTTCTTTGTATCTGCTTATTTATAATTTCATAATCTACATTATCTTCTTCAAATAAATCTATTGATAACAATTAATGAGTGATGCTATCCTACAAGTGAGTAAATATCATGAAATATGTTTCTGATACAAACTCATAGAAATATTTGGAAATTCTCTTTGACTTCAGTGGCCTTTGGATCAAGTCCCTGGTGTGTTTAGCCAGCTTGAAATGCTCCAAAGGCTGTGCTGCTCTGAATGAGAAATAAAGTAATTCAATTCCAGATATTATGTAGCTTAGCAGAAGGGGGAAAAAAATGAGGTCATGATGTGGTTATGAAATTTTTGTTCTGTTTTGCTGCTTTTTCTCAGTGTGGAAGTAGGTAAAGCTTTCATCTCTTCTGGGCAGCAGTTGTGAGGATTAGGTAATAGGAAGAATTTAGTTTAATCAGTTCAATGAATTTTGTCTCATTAGAAATTCATGCAAATTGTCAAGTTCTAAGTCCTCCCGAGATTGCCCTGGTGTGGTTTTTTTTTTTTTTTTTTTTTT
>VZRE01010075.1:603269-674584 GCA_013396775.1 Cephalopterus ornatus
TGTGTAGAAGGGTTTTATCCGTAGACTGTTGGGTTCAGCTAATTACATTAAGAGCTAATACGATTTCCTTGTTTATGCTGTTTGTACAGGAAGACGATTGTCTAATCCTTTAAGCAGTACATTTAATTTTGGTTTCTATTTCAAGCTTTAAATTGTGTTAACTACTTCTACTTCTCAAGGTAAACATAGTCTATAATCTTAAATGTTTTCTTCTGAGTAGCTTCAAGGATGAAGTTGCTCTGGTTTCATTTCAGATGAGGAACATCATTTCATGCCCATTGGTTCTAAGCTGGAGGACAACAGTGGAAGCTGGGGAGAGGGAACAAGAAAACTACTTTTCTAAAGCAAGTTCAGGACTTCATCTGCAAAACTGTCACACAGTGTCTAGCTAAAATGTTCATTGGTATGCTACAGCCATTATTACTATTTATCTGTCTGTCATATATGTGTAATCTGGCCATCCATCTCTGAGTATTTTAAATCTGCGTTTTAAAGTACATAATGAAATTATGCTTGGACTAGCAAATCTGTGTACATTAATTACATTTCCTCTCTTTGGAGGTTACGTTTCTGTTGTATTTCTGAAATAATATTGAAGGAAGCAAAGAGTTGAAAAAGTCTTGAGAAACAGACAAATAAATGTCACTACCTAAAACTGCATGTGGATATTATTATCAGACTAGTCTTCCTTCTGTTTTTCAAGTTTTTATTTAAGAAAAATAAAAATAAAATTAGGGATTCTGACAATTGTCACTATTGAAGCCCTGGAGGTTTGATGGGAGTTAAACACCTCTTGCTGTATTTCTACTACTGCCTAAGCATGAGTCTCAAGTACAGGTATATCTAGCACATGCTAGATGAAGTACTACCTCCAGATACTGATAATGGAGACATCTACACCTAAACTAGTTGAGGATTTACTTTTAGAACTTGCTCTAAGGAGAAAGACATGTAAATAAAGAAATTAGACTTGAGCTACCACTTGTGTCTTAAATGAACTCATCTAAATCACTCCCTTTATTTCTATTTCTATGGTAGAGAAGTGGTGATGCCTCTTCTCTTTCCTGTATTTTGAATGCCTATTTAGATGATGGACTCTTAATATCAAAGACTTTCTTGGTTGGACATTAATCCTTTATCTTAATTACACCTGGAACCACAGAATATATCAAGTTAGAAAGGGCCTATAAAGATTATGAAGTTGATGGTCCATGGAGTCCACCATATATACTCTTATATATACACGGTATATACTCTTCATTATGGCTACAGGAAACACCCTGAAGATCATATCCCCGGTGGCTTAAATTAAGTTCTTCAATCCTCTATGAATTATTAAATTCTCTTGTATTAATTAAGAGACAATTCAATTGAATAAATGTTGTGTTAGTTTTTGAAGGAGAGTGCAGAAGTTACCATGGGTTTCTCGTCAGAATCTATACGTCCACTGTTTAACAATTTAATAAATGATCTGGAAAACTGAGTGAATAATGTTGGGGCAAAGTTTGTCAACAATGCAAAATTTGGACTGACAAAACTAAGGCAGCTAAAACTGGAGCAGAACAGGAGGAACTATAGAGTATCTCATGGTACCAAGTGAGGCAGTGAAAGAACAGCCAGTGAAATCAAACAGGAAATATTGCAACTGGGGGCACTAATTCTAGCTGTATTATTTAGTGATCAGTCCAGCAGGAAGCTTCTGACAAATTGTCTTGGCTATGGAAAATCTGAGTTCCTTAAGCCTGTCCCCAGCTCATCACATCCATCTCTTCTTTTCTGTCAATCAAAAAAGCCCCTATGTTTTCTTGTTTAATGGTAGAGGGTTTGTGACTTTCTTTTAACTTCCAACTTAGACCTGGGTCAGAGTACAGAAAGAAGAAAGGTCAGAGTACAGAAAGTAGAATATTTAAGGTGGCAAAACCAACAAGAGGTAACTTCTGATAGGGGTGAATCAAAGAGCATGGAAAAGGGTCACGAAGGGAGAAACCAGGCAGATTTGCTGAAATGAACGTTGTTAATAACTCAGCAAAAAACTGTGGAGCATGTGTGAACATTTCCCTAAACTAAACAGAAAAGCCTATTAAGCATGCATCTATGGTGCATCATCATCCTGACTCCTGAGAGGAGCTCTTCTCATTCTATGCCAAAAAGGGGCACATTCAGAAGGGCACAAAACAGAATGATGACTTCATCAGGAAAGTTAGAATGACAGCCATGCAAGGAGACAGTAAAGAGCCTGGAAATTTCTGGCTTCCAAGACAGATAACAGGGATCATAAGTATACAGTCAATTCTCAAAAATCACAGACTATGTAAAGACAGTGAAAAAGAGATGATTAGTTGCTGTTTTCCACAGTTGAAGAGTAGAGGATACAAAGGATTATTATCGGGTGTCAGAGCTTATAAAACTCGGAAGGGAAAAGCATTTACCAACAACGCCTAAGTAAATTGTGGACCTTGTTGACACAGTATTTTGTAGTTCTTTAAAAGTATTGATAGATTAAACTAGAAGTAAAATAAGATATAGAACTCCCTGATACCTATTAAATTCTTTAATTGGGATATAACCTCTAGTTCAATGTTTTCAGAAAATATAGGGGCGTATCACAAATACTTTCAAAAACCTCCAGCATCCTCTGGATCAATAAACACCTTCATTTCTGTCAGTCTAAGAACCCCCTACGTTTTCTTGTGTAATAATAGAGGCTTTCTCACCTTTTTTAACTTCCATGTTAATCTGATAATTTCCATTACAGTGATGGACAGCACAAAACAGAGTAAACAAATATGCTCATCTTCACAGAGGATCAGGCTGAGAGGTCAGGCCCAAGTTTTCCTTCTAGACTACAGAGGAGATAAAGGAGGACTTTGGCTAGTGATAGCTCGCCAGCAGAGGAGACATGACTTTTAAACTCCTGTCTCTGCCCCAGCTAATCATATTGTAAAATCAGAATTTTGATGAGCCACAGTTTGTTGCAAAAGGTAATACAGATGATTTACATCTTTGTAAACTCTTTTAAGAAAACAGTGTAACACAGCTGAAATGTACCAACCAATATTGAAAAACCAGAATAACTGATGCAGGAGGTTACCTGGATGTATTACAGGTGTAATATGTCTTATCAAGGACAGTACACATTTATCTTTATTTCCAATTTGGTTTGGACATGCAGTTGAGAAATAATATCTTAGTCTGGTCTTGAAACTCAGACCAAACAGTTCGGTTGGATGTTATTAACACTGTATTATTTCACGTTCTTTTTAAAATGGGAAAATAATTCCCCTCACTTACACTCAAGTATTGTCTTGTAACCTACGGATAAGAATTTTCACTTTGGTATTTAAATTACCAAAAATTGCATTTCATTTGTATGTAAATCATATATTTGTAGCTGAAAAGTATGGTGCCTAGTTTGCAAATTCAACTTAATAACTGTTTAAATTCAGATTATACTTTAAGCTGATAGCTTTCTCTTTATTACCTACATCACTAGTTTGAATACTGATGAAGAAAGGAAATTCCTTAGAACCGTTTGAGCAATTTTGGGGATTTTTTCATTATTAAAATTATCTCCAAAGAAGTTTCCATTATCAACAATCTCTGAAGACATTTTCTTTCAAACGAAGATTGGAGGTGGGATGAAGGGAAGGAGAGGAATTGTTGTGATGGTTTTGATATAAACAAGAAAATTTTTAGCTAAAAAGTTCATTCACTAGAAAAGCAATAATCTGTTTTGTTAAGAAGACAATTTTCTTCAAAATCAATATGTTTTAATTGATCTGCTTCTGTGGTTAAATACCATATTTCAATCCAGAGAATGGACTCTACAACACATCATTACTTCAGGCATATGATATCTCTTTAGAACACAGGAACAGGTTGATAAGGTTAGCTTCTCACATTCCAGTGATTAACAAAGATTTTGGCAACCATTCCTCAATATCTGAAGGGAAAAATAAATAAATAAAATCAGAACTAAGAGGCAGGCAGAATTCCTATCTGGATTAAAGATTGCTGATGGAAAAACACTTGTGCTTTATTTGAAC
Source organism: Cephalopterus ornatus (assembly GCA_013396775.1). Taxonomy (NCBI): domain Eukaryota; kingdom Metazoa; phylum Chordata; class Aves; order Passeriformes; family Cotingidae; genus Cephalopterus; species Cephalopterus ornatus. The sequence continues at coordinate 607,316 of VZRE01010075.1, forward strand.
ACATTTTCCTTGCAAACTTGTCCCTCAGTGACCATACCGTCTTAGTGTAAAGTTAGGTTATCATTTTCAAGGTAAATTAGACTTCATATGTATTCTAAACTTTAGGATTTTGCACATGTGCTTAGGCAAAATATATTATATGTGTCACCTTGAAAAAGCTGTAAAACTGTAATGGTCAAGAAGCTAATTGTCCAGCTGAATTTCTGAAAAAAATAAGATTTGTCTGTTCATAGAAAGACTGTTGACTCTCAACAGGTTTTCACCAATAATATAAGCCATTTTACCTTTATTTGCAGGAACATTCATGTGATTTCAAAAGGACTCATTGCCTCAGCTAGTAAGTACTACATATATGTTCTGATTATGGCCTCATGTTCAGGGTAAAATGTTGCCCAGAACTAGATACATCAAAGCTCTCAGGGCTAAAAGAGTTCTATAATCTATGTAATAACAGCCCCCCATGTCAGAATCAAGCCCAGGGGACTGACTGTGATTTATCTGACTGCAGACAGCATCTTTTTTCAACACCAGGAAGAATTTCTCTCCTGCAGAAGTCAGCTGAAAAGGGTATTTTTACCCTTGTCAGACTTGATGTCTCTCTGAAAGCCCAATTATTTTCAAATGCCAGTATTTGCTGGGGAATGATGCTCAGGCAGAGATGGCCACGAGGACATGAACTCCACAGTTGTGGCAAGCATCGGGTCTCTGGCCTTGGTACTCAGGAGCCAGAAAACCTGCGTGGTCCCACTGAGTAAGGACACAGGAATGCGCTTTTATCCTGGGTGGTGGCAAGGTCTGAAGTTTTCTCTCAAAGAAGTGAATGACCTGGTAAAAGCAATGTTAACCTTAAAAGAAGTTTTACTTGCCCTCTCAGGGCTCTGGTCTCTGTAACCTATTCATTCCCAGGAGGACCCAGGACTGAACTCAGCAGATTAGTGCTTCTCTGACTACAGAGGTCATGGCAGTGCCATGACCCTTCCTAAGGGAAAAGCAACTGTATGAAACGGGGATCAGCCAGCACAAATTCTGACTCAGTCCTGGGCTGGGCGTGAAGGATTGATGTACCTTTTCCATAAAACTATTCAGGCAGCATTGTGGCCTCAGTCCCAGGGCTGAGTGACTGCTCGGTTCATACTCGTAAAACTGTGGATGAAGACTGTCCCAGACAAAGCTAAGATTCAGGTAAACAGGAAATCCAAATTCTCCAGATGCGCTCACAATTGCATTCAAAGTTACCCACTAAACAGTGCTGGAGACTCAGATCCTTTTGCTGTCCACTGAACATGCCACATCCAAACACCATTGCTACTAGCCTCTACTTGACATGGCATATTCAAGAACCAGTTTTACTGAAATCATCTCAAAACATTCATTTGTGTTTCAGAAGAGCATTAAAAGCCACACAGACTTTTAAAGGACCTTGTAGAAAACACTGGATGAAAAATGCTTTTGGTATATTCGTAGTAGGCAACAGTCTCTATCCTAGAAGTGTAAATTAAGATGGGAATACACATGTATATGCACATACACAGACATATGTAAATATATATACACACTTAAATGTTTGCATAGGCACCATGCACAGATGTACACACATGACCTTTGCTTGATACTTGAGAAATCTATGAGCTGAGGAACCACGAATTTTAAACAAATCCAAACCAGCAGAGACAGGTAAAGAACCTTTCTCCTGGGTTCTGAGTCAATTAACCATGAAATGATTCAGAGAGATCGCTCCCCCAGGTAGTCTCTCTCCCCAGGGAGCTGATGCTAGATGGGCTGCAATTCCGAGTGAGACCTTGCCATGGAATTGTCCAGGCTGCCTCCCTACCCCTACTGGGGATAGCCATCCCACACAGGAGCTGAACAGACTTCCCTGGCTTTTCCCTGGCGTTTTGTGCAATCCTGGCATTTCTTTTCTTCTTCTGGTCATCACAGAAAGTACTACGTTAAATCACCATCAGAGCTTCATATTCTGGCACATTCTGGTGTGCCAACAGTTGCAATCTGAGACCCCTGCACTAGCATGTCTTTCAGTAAGACTAAATCATTCTTGACAAATAGATGCCTGCAGTAGCTGAGGAAAAATGGGTGGACTTGCTTGACATAAACAGGCTTTTTGAGAAGTAATTTATTGAGAATTTCTATCCTGGTTGAGGATTCTGGGCTTCAGTGCATTAGTGCTGAGTGCTTCACTCATTACCTTACTAGCGTTCTTATGGAACTTTATTAATTTCCCCTTCACTCTCCTTTATCCTTTGCCTTCCTTCTATCTCCATTGTCTGGTATCAGAATAATGAGAGCTAAAACTCAGTTTTTCCTTCCATCTTTCAAGTCTTCAGGAGACTGAGACCTGCTCAGCCAGAACATTTTCAAAATACCCTGATTCCAGGAAGTCTTAAGCAAATGTATTCTTCCTTGGATATGCTGCAGGTAACTTCCCCTCTCCCTGTTTTGTGTGATTTTTATGAAAGTCATCAGCAGGAGCTATTTGAGAAGTTCCTTTTCCATGTGGAATGAGGTAAAAATAAGGTGGCAGGAGAGAAAAAAACTTGTGTTTCATGAATGCAAACAACTACTTCTGTCTAAAAATGACACCACCACCCACAAATAAACATACTAGAATCTTCACCATTTCCATCCCCTTGTGAAGGCAACATGATGCTTGTCAATTTGCACCAATTGACAGTCAAATAAAAAACATCATGTATTCTGTTTAGCTCAAATGAAAAGAAAAAAAAAAGAAAAAACCCCAAAACAAGCCAAATCCACCAGCAAAGTCTGACATGAAGGGAGCTTAAATTCTTTGTTCTATAGTTGCTCTGACTTTATAGTTTCCACAGGAAATATAATTATCACATACTGCCCTTTGACATATATGGTGGGAGCTGAATCCGTAAGGAAAAATGTCCCTTTTAGGAAGGGTACTACCCAGTTTCATTATTTCCACACCTGCAGAGAGCAGTTACAATTTCCTTTGTTGTGCCTTTTTTATGATATAGATGAGAAAAAGAACACTGATTTTGAGTGATGCTTGCAGGCAGTCAATACTAGTGATGAAGCCTTTGAAAATCTGGTTCACTGCTTGTACCACTGAGCTACAGACTTTGGAGAAATTAATGGCCTTTCTACACTCCTAAATCTGAGAAATACGGGGGGGTCTACTTCTGCCCACTGCAAAAGGAAAGAGAGAGAAAAATAAAACCCAGTCTACAAAAACATGATTTTTGTATAAAAGCAGACTCATAAGAGCATGAACAGTCCTGTGGTTTGAGCAGTAGCTTGGTTTTGTGAGACAAGCCCTAGCTCTCCGAACTGATTCTATATTCTTAGGTGACTCAGAATGCCCTGGCCATGATGCTTCAGGTACGTTCACACTGTCACATTACAGTAGTCTTGATTTAGCTCCACAAGCTCTTCCCAGAAGTGCTCACCATGCACAGGGGTTGGATCATCCCTTTCACAGATGGTACCCAAATACCATGTGCTTCTCAGTCTGCTTGCTGCTGCTGAAGGAAAGGCAGCAATGTGTTTTGGCTGTGCAGAGTGATACAGAAAGGTAGAAACACTTCAGATTATCAAAAAGGGAAAGGTCTTTGACCACAGTAGCCTCATGATTTAGCAAGTGCATAACCAAGGCTTCATAAGCAATGTCTTGGGTGTGTTACTTCTTTCTGTCTCAAAAGGGTCCTATGAAAATGGGTGCATTTTAAGGGTGCCAAGGTACACTGCCAGAGGATGCATACATATACAGTTTGTTTCCTTATTTGAAAGGAGTGTGTAATTCTCCAGAGTAGTGCATTTTTTCAAGAGCTCTTTCTAAGCGTTCAGGGAGAAGAGGCTGTTACTGCATGATAAGGAAGTTTCTGAGTGATAATTTAAAGATAATCTTTTAAGATTTGGAGCAACCTCATTACGCACACTTCTAAGTGACTTAGATACAAGTTTTAATTACTCCTATCTGTGTCTTGCAGTTTCCCTAAGAAGCCTTTTAAAAAAACCCCTACAGCTCATAGCTGAACTGGGGCCCTGCTATTCATAAACTGTACTTCAGCTTTGGTTGACTGGAAATAGGTCTAATCCAATTGCTTTCCAGCCTTCAATGGAATAATAATACTGAACAAATAACCCCACAGGCAGTCTGACATTGCTTTTCCTGCCAATCTCAATTTTAACTTGATTGTTTCTTAATGCCATAGGCGATGTCAGGGAGACTCAGGACAATATGTTGTTGAAGAAGAATAGTCTGAAATATTACTCTTAATCCTATTTTACAGGTACCTGTAAATATTAGTGGTTAAACCATAGCCAGATATCTGTAGGGAGATTTAATAATAGGGCACTATAGCCTGAGGACAAAAAATGGCAGCTGAGACCTTCTTTTTTGTCCTCCTCTGAGGATTTCTCACTTGTAGTAGTGAAATATATTGTACGAGGTGGAAAATTTAGTTTAACACCAAAAACTTCACATGATCCCTTCCCTTCACAGGGTCAGCAATTGTGAATTCAGCTGTGGAGGAGCCTTAGTGAGACAGCTCATTTCACTTGTTGAGTCACAGAAAGAAAGAAGGAAAAAAACTCTCACAGACTATTTTTATATTACGTCGGCAAAAAAAGGAAAACTTTATCAACTACTCTTATTTCCTGGACTACACAGCAAGCTCTATAACAGGATTGATATGTAGCTTGGTACTTTGTAGTCTTGTGTTTGAGTTTTTAATGTGCAACACCACTTTGGTGAACAGTGGTACTTGACTCTTGAGTGTATTCATATCATCCTTATGCTGTTTCCAGCTGGCAAACTCAAATTTTTAAAATAATTTTTAGTTTCTAAACATGTACATTTTGAATATATATATATTTAATACATTATTCTTTAATTCATCCTAACATTAGGACTCTAGCCCTTGAATTCTTTCTGTAGGATAACCTGACCATGTGTGTTAACAATACTTTCCATCTTCATTTCATCAGCTTACTGGCCTAAGAAGTGGGAGTATGTTAATACAAGGTTATTAGGGAAAAATTTTGTGCAATCAACTCCAATTCTGATCCTCCAATTGTCTTTTCCTTCTCTCTCTTTTTTTTTTTTTCCCCCAGGTTTAGAACCTATAAAATGCTTTTTTGAAAGCAAGAACTCTTGTCTTCCCTATAAGGGAAATTGTCTTATCAAACGCAGTTATTGAGTTAGTCTTGTTTAATCTACCTTTTGAAAATCCATATTTTACTTGATCCCATTTTTCACCTACTTTGACATCTTGAATTACTCTTTCTATCAAAGTGTTTTAAATATTTGAAGGCTACAAAGAACTGAAAAATAGGCCTGCATCATAATTTTCCAATTCTTGAATAAATATGTGCTATTTGTTCTTCAGTCTTACACTACCACCTCCTAACAACAACATTCTAATAAAAATAACTTTCTATAAATTAAAATTTGTTGGAAAAACTATTCTCATTCATGGGCACTGCCGTGAGGAATGATATAATGATATTTCCCTCTTTTGAACCCAATTAAATGGGACTTATCCGAAGAAAGAATGATCAGACCTACCAACACAAGAAACTTCACATCAAAATGCCTGAATTTTCATATCTTGTTTTTAACTGATGGATTAGACAGCTGAAATAAATCTCCTTAAAAATACTAGAGAGCTTGCAGGTTTATTAGATTAATCTGAGAGAAGGAACAAGTATGATGTGCACTATGCAATGTCTTTCAACATCATTGCCTGCCTATTAGGCTGCAAGAAAAGAATATTTAAGTGTCTGTTTATTAACTGATTGTCAAAGCAGCCTGATTATTTCAAGGATATAGCTTTGCAGAAGAAAGAGTAAGATGAACTGAAGAGTAACAAAATGATTGATTCATTTCCTTTGGGGGAGGGGAGGGAATAAAATAAAATAATGAAACATAAATGTGTCAGATCCATTTACTCAGGATTGATATTTAATGTAGCTCCCTTTGAAGTTAAAATTAAATTTCTTAAGAGGCATTATTAAAAGGGAGATGGAATGTAGCCTTCTATCAAGCTATCATTATTTTAATACATCTTTAAAAAAATGAACTTTTTTTTTCCTGAAGTGTGCTAGTAAATTGATTTATGCAGATCTAAGCAGTAATTATGAAATGTGCTTATCTAGATGCCTTCTGTTTCTATTGATCCTACAGGTTATTTCAATGAAAAGCTCATAATTCATAATATTCTTCATGTTTAGAATTGTTGGAATTATTTATAACTTGCAGTCCAAGGGTGCTGCTAACGAAATGGAGTTTGGAACTGATTTGTAATACATCAAGTTGTCTGTTTTCAAGCCCTGAGCACAGATAGCTGCAGCATTCTGCTTTGCAACCCGCAAATGGAGAATGCAGCACCACAATGGAAAAAACAAGAACAGTGTGGGGAAGGAAGGTGACAATCTTTCCAAAAGTTTCAGATCAGGAAAATGATTAAAACCAGGAGGTAGGAAACTTCTAGAAATGTTGCAATAGGCAAAACAAGTGATTTGATGGGTGCTAGCAAAAGAAACTTTATTAAATCTGTTCTAATATTTGTCTACTAGTAGCAGTTACCTCCCGGAACAACCTGTTATGTTTCAATTTCTTGTGATGTTTTCTATGAGCCAAACCACCCGTTGAAATTGTAACTGTTAATATGAATAGAAATTGTTGAGGGAAAAAAAAAATAGCCATTCCTTCTCTGAGCAGTGAGGACTGAGCCAAAGGCTCCCAGTCCTTATCACAATACTTCCTCCAAAAATACCTCCCCTTGGAGTCACTGCGGGGGAAGATATCTTGTGTCAGTCTTGAGAGCTCTTTCTTACTGCTCTGTTGTGACCTGAGACCCACACAGGAGCCTATGTGGAGGTGGCAACTTCTCCTGTGTGGATTTGCTTGGATAGAGGAGTTTGAGGACAGCTGAAGGAAAACAGACAAAAGGTGGCAGGGCAGGTAATTGAGTGAACTAGTGAGCTGGTATCGCTCCAGCCATAGCCTGTCTGGGGGTATGTGAAACAGGGATGAAGCGTTTTGCTGTTCCTCGAGATGCTTCTGAGATTTGACTGTCCCCACCTGTGCTTTTCATGGGGACAAACATTGGTACTTACCTCCACATCTAAGTGTGCTCTGCTAGGACTGACTTCAGGAGCTACCTGACATGTCTTTACCCTTTCACCCCATCACAGACAAATCTTACCATAGGGTAAGACTCTTTGGGCACCTTCTACATCCGCAGGAAGTTCATGCGCCACGTCAATTGGAAGAGAGAGTGGCATGTATGCTAAACACATTGCTCCCTTACCAGATAGCAGGGACAGAGCAGATTTAGTCCATGGGAGGAACACACTGAGAGACACAGCTATGGCAACACAACCTGACAGCCATCCAGCGTCATTATCATTTATCATTATAGTACAAGCTCATAGCTTCAAGGACATCTCAAAAATCCCTTTAATGGCTGATTTTTAGTCCCACAGCAGAAAGAAAGCTGAGCTAAATTACCGCGGAGATTATACTTGGAAATTTCTGGTCCACATCTAAACACATTGATGCACAAAACATGATTTTTATTTTCCTGTCATTATTACCCCTTTGAATGCTACTTTGGATTAAGATGAGGACATTTTCCCTCATCTGGACAGGCCTCTCAAATGTCTTTGGTAGACCTTCCATTAATATGCATCTTAGTGTTATCCAGAATAAAATTGTCTGCCACAGGCTCTGTGAGACAAAATTGCAAGCCAGAGATGACCCAGGCTGTAAATTACTCCGTTAAGTAGAACAAAACAGGGCATACTCATGGAGCTGTCATAAACACATGATGTCACAATCAGCTACAGCACTCTGTGCAAAACCAAGCACAGCACGAGGATATTCTGAAACAATTCCATGAAGAACTGCACAAACAGGAGCACAAGTAATTATAAATATTGAACAGACTCACAGCATTTCTTTTAAAATCCAATAGAACTTCTTAAACTGAAGCCAAATTACATCCCTATTGGCACTGATGTTCACATTTGAAGATTACACTAGACCTCAATGGAACCAGGAAATTGCAACTGCTCAGCAAAAAGTGAAAGAAGTTAAGCCTACTAATAGGCATAAATCCCAAGAGTCATTGGCATTTCTGTTCAGTGTGTTGTCACACACTCCATCCAAACAGGTGTTGGGCATGGCCTTTACTACAGGAATTTAAATTCTAACATAGCCAAAATTGTCTTTATTTAAATTCAATTTAGGGTTTGTTTGTTTGTTTTTTAAAGAACTGACCATCAACTTGAGAATTTTCCTTAGATGCGATTATGTAGCTGAAATTTCATTTAGAAAAAAATTTGTAACAAAAGAGATTATATTGTTCTTTGTCTCATAATGACTTCTTATTTCTAACTCTATTTTCAGAAAACAGACATTCAAATAAAGACAACAAAGAAACAAAATACGCGCAAACAATTCTAAAAACTTAAGCTGAGATTGCCTTTCACTATCAATCTCCTGGTGCTTTCAGGTTCATTTTAGAGAATTATTCTATACTACATTGACTTTATCCCTGAAATTGCTTTGTGGAGCTCCTGCTTCTCACAGTGACCAGTTATTTCTAATCCTGTGTTTGATCTGCCTGTTTTGCAAGCCTCAATGTACAAACCTACTCTCACCTGATGCTAATCCCAAAATAAGACACTCAACCACTCAATACACCCAGAGTTGACTAGCTCAAGGCCAGCACTGGAGGGATTACCCGGAGATTGACCTGGAACATGGCTTGCACCCAAGAGGGGATGGAAAAAAGGTGGTCTAGGACTGTGAAAAGGTTATATTTTACTGTTTATAATTTTTTTTTGCTTCTGTCTCTGTCCCTTATTTCTAATCAGATGTTAAAACAGAGTGGTTTTCTCCTGACTTTAAGTGCAGTCTGTATTTGTCACATCTTTAGCCAAACAGGACTTCGTAATTTACAAGGAAGTTTGGAAGTGGGAATACAAATAACAGGCATCAGGCTCTGATCTCTGTGACCAAGAGACCCAGGGTATTGGATAGGCATGAAACACTGACAGTGTTTATAAAGTCAATGCTGTTTGTAAGTTATTGCATTAGGATTAATTTACTTTTCCAAAATCACTATTTTTTTCTTACTATCCTTCCCTCCTTTACCAAGACACTATAATAAGAGGTTTTGGAAACTCTTGATCAACTTAAAGGAACTCAGGTTCCCTCAACAACTTAACCAGAAACATGCTCTCAACTTCAAATAAAACTTTTTTTCATCTTTTTACAGAGTTTATGACTTTTTTTCATCTCCAGAGACAACCTTTCTCTAGTGCTTCCATTCCTGGTCACAGTGCTTGCAAAGTCCTGGAAAATTAAATGGATAGCGAGCTCTTCTCCGACACCAATCCAGCCAGCTGTGCTACCAGCTATCCTTGCTTTCTAAGGCTTTTGGATGAGGGGAAGGACAGGACATTTTTGAACGAAATGGTTCCATAGAAGCTCATCCAGGAACATGGCAATGAGAAGAATCACTCTGATAGCAAGGAAGCAAATTAAAGGGTGAGCTAAGACTGGGAAAGTTGATGATAACTGCTGTTCCACTGCCTACTGCCTCCTGAATTTTGTAAAAGCTCATTAATGATCTTCAGTTGATGTTGGTTGACTGGTAAAATAAAATATCCACTGAGCTTTAGGGCCAAACTGCAAGGAACGAATTATTGTAATGTATTTTGTACCTGATGTGTGGCAATCAGCAAAGAAAGAAAGGAAATCCCTAACTTAGCGATAGAAAAACCCTAACTTAGTGAAGTGCGGGAAACCTTTCTCATAAGAATAGTTGTAAACAGGCTTGAAGTTGCAGATCTATGGTCAGTGTGGCCCTAGAAGGTTTACCATAACAATCCATGAAATGTTTTCTAAGATGTCATCTGAAGAGAGGGAAAATTCTTATAGAGCTTAGAAAGTTTTCTTTAGAGCTCAGCCCTTAAGACAATTAGGTTTCAGAACACCCCAGGGGGCTGCTGCCAATAGAGGCTTGATCTGCTGTCCATCATCAGCTTGCTGTATTTTCCTGGAAACTGTTCCCTTAGGCTATCTCATTATTTTACGATATACCCCGAGGTGACACGTATCTACTGGGGGAGCAACTGCGAAAGGATACTGTAACTGAAGAGATTTGGTACAGAGTTTTGGTAAGGTATCAGAAACTGAGTTTTGGGATAAATCACTTGTGTTTCAGGTGCAGAATCATATTGGGCTTAGACCATCCTGTCTATTAGATTTCTTTGACCAGAGGAAAATGGCCAGCTTTGAGAGATCTATTTCAATTTGGCTGGCTACTGGATAGCCATCAGCACAATTATGTATGAGGACATGTGCACCTTTGTCTTCCCTTATGTTCCAAGGACAGTCCATCTGGTAAAAAGAAATGAACTTAAACAGGAATACAAAACCCATGACATTTTGGGAGGGTGGTATCTCAAACCATTTTTTTTTCTGTCTTTCCAAATCCTGTCTGTCTCCTTGTTGTCTGGTTTTTGTAAGGCCATTGCTCTTTAAGCAAGGCTGTACTGAACTCAGATGCATAACACTAAACTGTTATGGCTGCTGGGAACTAAAATAACTTGTTGCTCACTCAGTGTTAATAAGAGCCATTGCACAGGGAGCACATTCACATATAGTGGTGTTCTCACAGAGCACACCAGACACCTCTCACAAATGTATATGTAATCTAAGGTTACAGAAAAATCAAATAAAACAACAAATATCGCCTGAATAAAATTAAAAATGCATCACTTCCAGGCAGAAACCCGTCATTAGATTTCAAAGGTAGTCTAAAGTGGACAAGTGGCAAGAAATTTTCCAGAGACCCTGAGAGGACATATTCGTATACAGGAAATATATACCCTCATATTTCAAAAGCTATCAATGCACAAAGTGATGAAACTGAGGTTTGCCTTCTGCTTGGGTTCCTGTATACAGAAGTAAATGAATCCTGATTTAGGTCGTTGTTCTGCATATGGTGTTTTCCATTCCTGTGTCTTTCCCTCTCACCTCCCTTTGCGTCTTATGTCTCTTGTCTTTGTTTGTATTGTTATTCTTGCTTTTGCTCTCTCCCTCCTAGTGATGTCTGGTCACATCAAAACAGCTTAACACCACAGGAGACGTGTAAAGGGATGCTTTCAGCGTAGGCGAACTGGTTTTTTCCATCTCTGTAACAGGCAGAAATACAGACAATCCTTCTTGCAGAATATGTAACCTGACTTGCTAAATGTGTTTGATTCATTCTTCCTTAAAATGTGCATATGTAACAATGAGAGAATCCTATGTTCTGCAGGCTATATTAAAATGTTTTACATTAATTTTACTCAACTATATTTTATTATTTTTAAAAGGTTGTGGGCTTTCTGTTGATTAGCTGGCTGGCTGAACTTTTTGTTGTTTGGTAAAGGGTTTACAGCAAAAATCTTCTTACAGCACTTAAGCTAAAGCTGCAGAAATATCTCACAGAAAACAAATATTAGTCTGAAAAATACAAGTATATAAATTCATATAGACTTTGAAAATATCCTTAGTCTAGCCAGGGAGAAAAAATAGGACCGTTTTACTGGGGGAGATGTTAGATTCAGAACAAAAGTTGTTGGACAATGTTATTGGCTGAGTAGAATGACTAAATTTATAGTACCTGTTTGAGGCATTTGTCGGGCTGTGAGATTTTCCAGTAAACCAGAAAGAAACGTGGTTTACAAATTATCCATTCCAAGTTTTCTATTCAGTTGTACAGTAGCCTGGCACTTAGTGTTCTCTTGAAACTTGACACAATACCCTTACTGACAATGTAATTTAGTACTAAATCCAGCCCCACAGCGAGTTTTTCTAGCACCAAAAAAATTTTTTTACAGTACTTTATGAAGGGAAGGATCTTCGTCTTTCTCAATGGGCTGAGCTCACCACAGATACCTCTACTGCTCCCGCATGCTGAACAACAGCATTTATTTGGGAGAAGGCCAATGCACAGAGAACATTCCAGAACCATTCAGACTCTTCTGCCCTTACCTGAAACCAGTGCACATTCCTACAGAGACAATGTCACCAAATGTCACCAAGGCAGCACACCATTTTCCCTATTAGTCTCTTGCTGCAGCACTTCATTATGAAGTCACTTAAAAAACCTGGCCCTTATCAGATTCCTGATGGTGTGAATTCACTGCAAATGAGCAGAACTGATTAATTTAGGCCCAGAGATATTTCTTAGAGCCTCCTAGCTGTCTTCTAGAAATTGTGTCTGTATGCAGCCTACTACAGAGCTTCTCCTAAATACTTTATTTTTTTTTTCTTTTTTGTATTTTAAATTAAAGACTTGGCATTGATAACTGTAGTATAATTAATCTAAAGTAGGTAGATTACTTAAACTAGGTTCATTCTGGGACATGAATCCAAATCCGGAGGGAAGCAAGGAAACACTGAAATTGGAATAAAACCTGCACATGTAAATGTACACATGGGAAATTTTCAGGAAACTGGTCTGTTTTCTGACTGGCACTAAACTGGCACTTAAATCATGAGGGGAAAACCCTGTTTATATAGACAAAGCTAACAGAGCACCTTGATTTCTGTGGCCATAAGGGGGCAACATTAGAAGGGAGAAATATAAAAGACAATGTGTAAATTGTGCTTGTGGCACCTGTTGCACTGAAGGATTTCACTTCAAGACTACTCTGTGTCTCTTTCCATAGATCCCATTCTCTCTTAAGAGCAAGGACAATTTGCATCATGGTCATTTCCCCTTTCTGTTCTGTTCAGGATTTTCCTTCCTCAAACAGCCTGTGCCTGCATATGCTGTGTTGTAAAGAATTAATTGGTTCCAGCTTATTCCTGTTTTACAGATATTAGAATTACCTAAGCTTTCTTTATGATGCAAGTTCAGCCATGCCCTGGCCTTAGATATTTTATTGCTGAATGTGATTTCTCCAGGTCCACAGTATGTACTGCTTACCTTTCTCTGAAACTCAAGGATGATTTTTCTGCCTGTCTCTTCTCGCAGAAATGTTTCTTTTTCTTTTGTCTCTCTATCTCTGCCACTCTCTGAGGCACAGGGCTCCCCAAACTGTCTCCCATTCAGGTTTTCTCATATGAGAAGATTGGTAGCTTTACTAATTCAGCTAAGATGCTCCTTCAGTAAAATCTGTCCAATATATGCTATGTTTAACATTAAGCTTTATATGAGTAGAAGGGAGAGACATCACCAGATCCCCTGCACCAGTGTTCACCAGGCAGGACAGTTTTGTAACCTCCACGAGGAAAAAAAATCCATTGTGTTTTATAATGTTAAATAAGACTGTTTGAAAGCACCATAATAAAAGAAAGGGGGAAATAAAGCAAAGAGTAATGAGAGGAGGAATGAAAAGCTTCACAGGGAAGCTAAAAAAAGGAAGAAAAAAGAGAAAGAAGAACAGATGAAGCAGAGATGGAAGCAAGCCTGCTCCAGGGGCCAGGCATGCTGCAAGAGAAGAGGGCTGCAGTAACATGCAGACTGTTTGAAAGGGCAAAATGTTTTTCTTAAGTTAAAGTACTCTTCAGCTAGAGGAAAGAGAATGAGGATATTAATCAACTATCAGTATCAGAGATTAGCTTAGAAGGTAGTTTGCACATCATACATTTACAGGAAGAAAATAAGAAGAGAGACCAGAAAAAGTAAAAATTCAAGATCATTTTAGTTAACTCATAGTCATGCCTGTCATTAAGGTCTTAAAAAAATAACAGACTATATGGGGGACTCACTGAATGAATCTTCAGCAATTGGCTTGAAATACCAAGGAGGGTAGAGGAGATCTCAGAATATTGATTAAAGGCAACTAAATCACTTTTTCGGGGAGAAGATTTACAACTGGTCATGCTATCTTTGGTAGAATCTGGAAAATCTGAAACAATTTTGAAACAAAATATTACACAATCTGTTTGCCAGTACCCGGAAGATAATAAAATAAACCCTATTGCCCTAATGGTTCTATCAGAACTGGACCTTATCAAACCAGTCTAATTTTCTTGTTTGTCAGGAATATCCTTGCTAGTAAAAAAGTAGCAGGCAGAATGTTTAATACACATGGACCTTAGTGAAGTTCCTTTTTCTCAGTTTCATATGACGTTCTCATCGGGGACCTAAAGAAAGATCAGGCTAAAATTTTGAAGAGACAGGTGGATAAAGAGTTAAAAAATACTTATCCGAAAGAAGTTATGACAGGTTTTCCAACAAAACAGAAAGTGAACTGTTCAACCAGTTTCAGGTGACACTTTTCTAAATGCCTTGAACAGTGGCTATACTGAATTTTCATGGATGCCTCCAGGCTTGGGAAGACTGAAATCCAAAATTACTTCAACTACTCAGCAAGCTAAGCTGAAATCAGTATGCTGAAATGCAGCAAAGTCCCCCTTGCTGCAAAAAGAGTTGTTAGCTGAGCTACTTGGCCACTGCAGTTTTGGTTCCAAGTTGTGTACACACGTGTGCACCCAGAGTCCACCCACTCATTAGCTTGGTTCTGGCCTCTGCAAAAACTTCTGACTCGGAGGATGCTCCAGGCACTAATCCTTGATGGTAGCTCTCACAGCTAAGACATATACTCGCACTGCAATATCATTTTTCTCTTTGCTATTCAAACACTTTTTCTCTGCAGCTGTCCCTGTTATCCCTGTCCCATGTTATCTTCTGGGATTTTGAGAGTTAGCATCAGTTCTTCTACATTTGAGCACCTTCACTTTAATTTAATCCCATTATGAAGATGCTGCAACAGTGGACTACTTCAAGGATCCGCTTCAAGTGGATCAAGGATTGGACTTGATGGTCTCAGAGGTCCTTTCCAACTCAGCTGATTCTATGATTCTATGATTCAAGCAAACTCATTACCCTAAGGTGCTGCTGCTTGAAACTGGTGCTTATGAGAGAAGAATAATGCAGAACAGATGACTTGAGCCAGGGCTTCTACCTTCGTTGAGGCACACCAGGATATCTCAATTTTTAAGCCAGAATTTACAAATGATTTCTAGTGAGGTGCACAAACACAAAGAATGCTAAAGTATTTAAATGAAATTGAAGCGATCAAACTGAATAGAATTATTTCTGTATTTGAAATCCAAAGAGCCATTTGGATCCTGTATTATCTTTCTGTATTTTCCAATGAAAAGACCAAATCCTGAACTTTTTTCCGTACTGTTTAATATGTCTATATTCAGCTTCAGCTGAAGTCAACAAAAGTTTAGCTCTTCAAAGAATAAGTACAGATTATATCCCTGTTAAGAAAGATTATATAAAATACACCATGGGTGTATGATGTGCTAAATATGACAGTTCAATTGCATAGCACACAAAGAGAAGAATATTTCTTTTTTTAATTACGTAAAAAGGAGAAAATTAACATCCAAGTGCCTTGCCAGCTTCCTTAGATTCCAATTAGATTTGCTATGCTAACGAGAAACTTGTGCTAAGAACATTTCTCCTTTTTAGCATGCACAATGTGACTTCACGTCAAAAAGCAGCAGGATCTGGCACATTCCTATGGGGAAATATCACATGTAGTTGTTTTCTAAGGTGAAACACAGGCTGGAGGGACTCAATTGTCATACTGGTTGTTACCACCTATAATTACTTTTAAAGATTCATGTCCTGTAATGATCCAAGACACTCCTGTTATCTCTTTGCAGTGATTGATCTGAAACATCTGTCATCTACATTCACACAGCTAAGAGAGCTATTTTGCTTAAGAATGATGGGGAAAGCCAAAATTGTCATTGAGTTACAGTATGTTATGCATGCAAAATCGAAAGTGTCACACAACAACCTCCAGCTGAAGATTTAATGGCGTCTAAATTGAAGCCAGTAGAATTTTTTTATGCAAGGTGGCAGTGTAAACATGTTTGTTTACAAGCCTGCTGCTCAGCAGGTCTAATGTGGCAAAGCATCAGCAGAGAATGACAAAGTGGAGCCAGTTTCTGATGCCTTCAGCCCCTGCCAAATAACTCCTGCTCTGATAGAGAAGGACAGATTCTCAACCTTTTGCTAGTTTAGATAATCTGTTAATTACTCTTCCTGTTTATTACCTCTCAGAGGCCAAGCTCAAGAAATTTGATTACATGGAGAAACCTCCCATTGACCTCGAAGTGTTTGTAAGGCAAGCTTTTGCACAGATTTAAAAGTCATTAACCTATATGTATCGGATTTCTTACTTTACCTTAATGAACAAAGCATGACAAGGTATTTGTAATGTGTAATTAGTAAAGACAATCTGGCTTCTCCAGATTAAATAATAACTGAAGGCCAGATTGTAAATAGAACTCGTTAAAGATATTTGGATGTGCTTTACCTCAGAAGCTAGCTCTGGTACAAATTTTGGCTTCACATTTAAAACAGACTGACACGGCTTAGGGAAAAATTGGCCTTTTTTTTTTTTTTTGTTATTTCCCCATTCACCTTTTCACATTATGGAGAGAACAGGACAGGAAAATCTGGAGCTGATTTTTTCTGGCCCAGCTAAAGGCTAGAACAGGGAACCTTTGCCTCACTGTCCAGTTTCCAATGGAGAGGCATGAATTCGATGAGTTTTTCAGTTACACAGAGCTAGTCAGAAATTGTCAACTATGTGCTGCACAGAATCAAGATTATTTTTAAAAATCTATTGCTGAAAAAAAGATAAAATGAAAGGAAAAAAACCCACCTTCAGAAATGTGCATTTTTGTACGTCTTTGTTAGTGTATGTGTGTGTTTATGTGCGTGCATTTGAAATTTTCTTTCAGAAAGCAATGTATCTTTAAATGTATCAAATAACTTTCTTTAGAATTTGACACATCTGAAGACAGAGAGAAATACTAATTTTGATCTTTGGGGCTCCTCATAGAAAACACAGGGAAATCCACACTTGCTTTATCTGTTACTTAATGTGGTTACTGGAAGTAAAGAAATCCAGTTCATATAAAACTTCTGTAAATAAATACTAGAAGACATTTTCCATCAAAGTTAAAATATTGAGAAAATGTTGGACTTTGAGGTAAGGAGCCCTTATGTAATGGGCACGCTAAGAAAAGTATACATTTCATATACATGAATCACAATACAGTGTATTAAAAAGAAAGCAAAAGAGAATGAAGCAGACTTCTGAAACATACGCACTTTTATCAAAATTCAAGGAGTCCTGCCGCAGCGGTGTTTCCATTTTAAGCAAGCCTTCTCCAAAGCCTCACCCGAAATGCGTGACATCCCTCCAAGTGCCCAGCTCGCCGTTCCAGATCATTAGTGATCCCCACTGACACACCGTATGGCAGGGAATGGCTCCTCTCGGAGCCATGAGCAATACCAAGCTGTTAATGATGCCCTTAGCCCAAAACATGTATTTTAATGAATGCAGTGGGAACTTTCAGTTCTCAGCACGCAGACATCACTGGCAAACACTCAAGGTTATGTTTTGCTGCCATACCCCAGAGAGGCACATGCAGATTCACACATCCATATTCAAAGATTAACCCATGTCAAAGTGGGAATATGCCTTGTTTTATTCTGCAAACTCACAGGGGCTGCAGAAAGCCACCTGAAGAGGTCAGAGTAGCTTAGGAGAGAGTCTACAAATGGGTCTGGTAACATGTAATGGGGAGAGTGAGAACTCATATTTTGACAGGTTCTAGCTTTGATGTTTTAATATTTGATATTATTGTAAGGAAGTCTGAAATGCAAGGGAAGCCTTTTGTGAATATTTTTAGGCCACTGAATCATCTCAGTTCCCTACTGCTAGGTCAAATGATGTGGAAGCTCTGTAGCAGCACAAGCTTCCAGCATGTTAAGCAAGAGCAATATAAGCACATCCTTTCTTCTCCCTTGCTCTTGTTTTCTTTTTTCTTTTTTCTTTTTTAATTTCAATTTCAACTAAGAATGGACCTGAAATAAATAGCCAGCAGTTAAACACCTAATGACAGAACACAGATCAAATGAACTATTAATGGACATATGCACAGCGAGCTGGCCTCTGCAAACCTGAGGATCATCTTTCCATGTTATGAAATCCCACTGTTGAGGCCAGATATTTAAAACAAATATGACTTTATTGAAGCAACTAGATACACAGCAAATTTTCAAGACTGGTCATCACCTAAAAGAGACAGAAAAAGAATCACTGCAAATTCACTTTACAGTGCGTTTCACCCCATAGGCAAGAAAAACATAGATTAGATAAACATCAAAATACACTATCAGTTTACTCCACTGAACTGGAGGGTTTATAGTTTTGGATACTTAGGGGAGACACTAGTCCTGTCCATGTATCTGAGATTTCCTTTCCTCATCCTCCCCATTTTTTCCCCACTTCTAGCAAGAGACAAACCAGAAATAACAACATCCCCTTCCTTCCTTGCCATCTGGGGCATTTCTGGGCAAGATGAAAGAATGTTTGGAGGGCTGAAGGCAACATCTCTGCAGTGTCAGGAGTGAGCTGCAGAACAGAGTCTGCCTGGGATTTGTCCAAAGTAATGCTCTGGACCATCAGCAGAAGTGGGGAGACAATGAATGACCTTTCTCTACCATCTTCCACACGTCTGCTGTAAATATGAGGGAACAATCCTTCCTCCATAGCAGTGATCATGAACATTTTAATGTGGAAAGGGGAATCTTGTTTTGTGTTCTCCACTGCCACAGTCTCCTGCAGCTGGGATGAACAAATATTTCTGAGGATTTAAATGATCAAAGATCTCTATTCTTTTAAAGCAAAAAAAGTGCAGTAAAATGGATGCATCTCCTGGTATCTGAGTTGTTGTGCCTTATAGCCAGAAGTTTCAGTTAAAGTCATTTGTATGAAAATAGTGCAGATAACTCTTTCCCCTTCACTGATGATGAGATATGAGATGTACATGAGAAGACGGAACTTCAGAGGAATCAGATTGCTTATGGGCAGTGTAGAGTACTTTTATAACAGGAATTCTTATCAAATGCTGAAAACAACTCAGGAAACAAAGGCAGTTAAAGGAGTTTATCCTCCAAGCAGGCAGAAATAAAATCAAAAGCAGTTTCCAGAGAAGACGAGGATGTAGATGTGTCCTGTCCTCTCTGTCTGAGCTAAGCAGAAGAAAAAAGCTATTTTATTTGTATCAGACATATCTATTTTCTCAGATGTTGCTGAAATACACATCTGCTCTCTTCAATGGGATATCAGCAACTGTTTGGTTTTTGCAATTTTCCTGTTTTTCATGCATAATCACAAGGGATTCTAGTGTTTTTCAGGATGCAAACTCACAGAAAAACATACTTCAGTGGTATTCCTTGAATAGACACAAAGACTTTGGTTTTTTGTCTCTCCTTTAAGCAGCACTGTCACACTGCCTGTTCAACAGGCACAGTAGAAAACTCATGGTTAATGGCTGCACTCACACTAACCAAAACTAACAAACAAGAGAAACTTCTCTCTGGTTGTGAAATTATCCTATGTAGCTTGATGAGAAAGCTTTGTTTCCAAAATCATGTGATACTAGTAGGGAACAGTGTTTGTCTTTGCTAATAAATGTTTTGCCTGTTAAACAAAATACAGTGGGGAGCTTCTGGTGAGGGTGTGTGCTAATAGTCATTTTAGGATTGATGAGTTTTAATCCTTCTTCCCATACCCTTTAGCCCCCAACCCAAGCACCCCAAACTTTCAGCCATGTCTCTCACCTCCACTTGGCCACTTTTCCCATACCCAGCTCTGCAGTAGTCACCACCAGGATATGCTTTGCTCTCACGGACAAATTAAGAGGGTAAGAGTTGCCCCAGGTCACTCAAAAGACCTCAGCACTGCGGAGGGTTCATCACTACAGCCTCCAGATCTCCACATGACAGCTGCCAGGGCAGGGAGGGTCAGACCGCGGCTAACAGGAGCCATCCACGGGACCCCATTTACTCATTCAGCAATAGCACTGGCACTGGGAAAAACCACACTCCACTTTTCTTAGCAGTTTCAAACACCAGGTTACTTTACAGCAGTTAAGCTGCACTTCTGTGCTGGTAATTAAGTCAGATTTATAAATAATATGGAATAGAAGGTTTATTGGGATTTCCAGATAACAATCACAAAAATCAATGAAAGGTTGTTTTTTTCCAGTGTACCTCATGATAGGTTCTCATCAGAAATAGGAAATAACCTTTGAAATTCTTCTAAGTGGAGTTAATGTCACCCAACATCAGAGGTTGATATGTAGACATTTGTCTGAGCATTTCCGATATCCATGTATCATCATCATCATCATCATGGCTAGGCTTCGCAATATCCATTTATATTTAGTAGGTAAAGGAACCACTTAAGGCAAAACTCTGGAGAAAAACAAACAAACTACCAAAACAAAAATAAATTAAAAAAACAAACACCAAACCCCTACAAATATTTCTAAGAGGCCAGATAAAGCTGTGCAAGATTCTGGAGAAGCCATTACTTAATTTCATTGCCTCTCAGTGAGTCTGGGGAGACTAGTTCAGAGGGAGATATCTGTCCTGTGAACACACAAAATTAACTGAGACAGCTCATCCAACCCTTCTTACCAACTTACGCATTTTTAAAAGCAGATTCTGGGATCATATCTTGGACTTTTGATTTTTAGAGTTTTCAACGACTTGAACTTAAAAAGTGAACCATAAATCAACCCCTCCCCACAAAATCAGCTGTGAATGGTTCAGGAACACGGTGCTTTGACTTATTGCTCGGGTCCAGTTGCAGAAAGTGAGCCCAGAGAGAGTTCTGTTCTTTTTTTATGTTGTGAACCTCCAACAATTGCTTGCTGATGTGGAAATAAACAGCTATGGATTTTATTTTTAGAGCTTTCCCTTTCATAGTGCTCTAACATTTGGTCATATTTCTGACACACAATCATGTGTTGTTTGTTTCATTCACACACACACAAAATCTTTTCCACAGAGGAAGGAAATTGAAATTCTAGTCTATTTAGGATTAAACTGAGTGTGGCTTCAAGTTCTACAAATCAAAGTTGTGACAGCTTGCAACTACTGTCCCATTTAATGAGTTAATGTCTGTACGGAGTTTTGATCATCTCAGACATCGTATAAATTGTGTGTATTATTATGAATTCATCTGATTTCATGAGAAGCTGTACATTTCACAGTATCTAATTTTGATGCATCTCTAAGGATTTATCTGAATTTATAAGTTTTCCAAAGAAAGTGATCTTAAAAAACTCCCCTAGCATGGATGAAATTTTTCCTAGGAAAGAAAGCAAGAAGAGAAAGCCAACACCAGTCACCAGTTCTGTTCCTTTACAGAAACAGCTAATAGTACCTCTCTGAGCTGTGCTGATAAAAACATTTTCTTACCATTACATATGCAATATACATGCAATTTTCTTGCATACATAACTGCAAGAAATTAATTATATTTACCAGTGTGGATATAACCAAAAATTTCAAGTATATTCATTTCCAGGATTCCAGGGAGCGCCCCAAAGAAACTTCCAGATCCTACAACAAGCTAGCAGCTGTAATGTCAGGTTACAGGATAATGGCTGGACTGATCCTTGCAGGTGATCTTTTAATCAGATGGCAACCCCAAGAGTCTCACCATCACTCTTATCCACACTGTCCTTCATCAGAACTGGTCACCACATCACAGCTCAGACTGACCACTTGTGTTTCTTGTTCCCAGAGAAACAAACTGGACTACAAAAGCACACAGTTAGAGGTGAGAGTGTCTTTTGCAACCAGACGTGTCTATCTCGCATTGGCCTTTTTAGCCAGCAGCGCGCTTGTAGCAAGTGTGGGTAGAGTCCTTCACAAATCTTCGTTCGCGAAGCCTAGCCATGATGGATTGGTGAGAGTTCACTGTGCAAGTCCCAATCTGAAATGAATATGACTGGGCAAAATAGTGCAAAAATAACATTCATATCTCTAATGAAAAAAAGAAATTGAACAAGCAAATAATGAAGTATTGAGGACTACAGATTTCATCTTGCTCCACAATTCTTGTAGTTTATGCACTGTCTTGCACATAGGGAAAATGTTTTGATACAGACATAAAATGCCTTTGTGTCAGACATTCCCCTTGTCTTGGGATTCCTGCATTAACATTTCATAATGGAGTACCCAAACTCTAAATACCAACCAAAAAAGTATACTCAAATTCCTTTTACAGCAATTTTTATGCAATCTTTCATTTTCTGCTGCTATCTGTAATTAAATAAATAAATGAATAAAATGTTGGTGGTTCTGGCTAATCTAATAGCATATGCCAGCCTTTGATCCCCATGAAGGGAAGACGATCAGAAAAGCATATCATATACGTCAAAGTCTGACACTGATCATCTTTGCATTGGTTCCTTCATTTACAAGATTATGTTCATGTGGCAACCTTGATAGAGCAGCATTAAATAAGATAAGCCACCAGAGCCTTTTACAATGCCATGACAGTACATTTTTGTGAACATATAACTCAGAACTTAAAGATACAAACCCCCATTTTAACTTGTTCCAAAAAATATGTTCTGATGTTATTTACTTCCTAGTTAAAGGCTAAGGATGGAGGGAAAGATATGGAAAGATTTTTTTAATCTTCCAGTTTTGGAATATAGTTTGTTAAATATTCTTCAGGGGCTGTAACTTCATACTGCATCTCCTCACTGAGCTAGAGGGATCTATATCTAAAGAAGAATTCAAACATGTTCTAAGCCCCAGAGTAACTCTCTCTGATTTTGAGGAGATAGGAATATGGATTAGTCCCATGCTTTAAGAATCCCACCTCAATCCACCCTGTCCCAAAATCAGGGCAGCACAAGCAAGGCACAAAGGTATCTGTTTTTCATTTTCATTCTTCCTTACTCCATTGAAGAAAAAACAAGGTTTACCAGAAAGGCCAAGATCTCCAAAAGCTATTCAACTTTAAAATCTGGAAACTGAAAAAGATGCCTTTTCACAAAGATGAAATGAGGCTGTTGCTCTGTTTTAGCAGAAAGGAAGCTGCCACAGAACCTTCTACCTCATCTGTGACAAGATCTACAGCTCCAGTCTTCTCCAGCCCATAGAAGACTAGTATTCCTTTCTCCTCTTTTCCCAGAGCAAAATCAATGGAATATATTTGTGTCATTAAGACATCCTGTTTCCAGAGAAGAAATCTGCAAAGACAAATGCTTTTAGTTACTGAAGTTTTGCTACCATGTTTTAGTTTATTCTGTGATGCTCCAAGTTTATCTTATACTAAGGATCCAGTAACCACAGCTCCAAATAAATCTCTCTCCAACTTGGCTTTCTCTCAGCACGTGGCAAATTAAGTGGCTGTTCCTATATTTTGATCCTTTGAAGTCACAATTCAGTCCATTGCAGCTAATAGATGTCACACATCAACAGTTACAGTGGCATTTCCTCTACTGCAGTGATTCTTTCTAAAGAAGAAAGGTTGTTGCTGCACAGAGCTTAATTATTTTTGGTCATTCCCCACGACTGCATTAATGAACAATACTAGAAACTAAAGACTTCCAGAAACAACCCACTCAATCACGCTCTCAGCTTCATATTATCATTCTCTAACACAAATTGATAGTAAGAAAAGAAAAAGAAAAGAAAAAGAAAAGAAAAAGAAAAGAAAAAGAAAAGAAAAAGAAAGAGAAAAGAAAGAGAAAAGAAAAAGAAAAGAAAAAGAAAAGAAAAAGAAAAGAAAAAGAAAAGAAAAAGAAAAGAAAAAGAAAGTTTTCCTGCAATCACTATCAGAAGAATAAGAGAATAACAAATAAACAAAGTAGCTGGCTGAAAAAGCAACACAGAACCAGTGAGTCATATTATTCACTTGGATACTCATAGATACACAGCCACTACTGGCAAAAGCATGATACAAAGCCTGAATGAAACAGAAATGCAGCTATTGCTGGGGTGGAACTAACTAGCAAAGTGTATGTAAAGAGTAGCAGGAATGAAAACATATCACTGAAACTGAAGGTGAAAGAAAAATTAGGTTCTGCCATTACCCCAAATGGCAAAGTCTAGTTTGGGAAGAAGACAGTGGAGGGACATTATGATAGTTGGAGATAGGCAGGAGTGCAGTATTACACCCATCTGTCAGATAAACACCACTCCCTGCAGAGGCCTCCAGTTCTGCAGGCTAATATCTTAGTTCAGCGATCAGCTTGTAAGAAGAGAAACGACCTCTGAATCACCTAAATTTTCCCCTCAGTTCCTCCATTACAAGAAGCAGACTCTTTCTGACTCAACTTAAACATGTGAGATGGGGTGAGAACACAGCATGAGCAATTAGAGCTACAGAACCTAAACTTTTATGGTCTGCATCTTTTCTATAGCAAACATAAGTTTTAAAGGCTCCAAGGGTAACTTAGCCTTTTCGTTGAGGAAGAAAACAATTTTGTTGCCTGACATAATTCTTCACACAAGGCCAATCTAAATATACAGTTTTATTACCATCATTTACAGTTCTGAAGGAATCAGAAAGCTTACCTAAGTGGAAAAGATTGATATCTCCCAGTTTCAGAGTTGGAACTGATAAAACTTACAGGGAAAAAATCCAAACCAAACAAACCACAACACAAAAAACCCCCCAAAACAATGAAATAGGAAACTCTGAGAAGAATCTCATGTTTTCCACCAGCTGCTGTATTTATTTACCCCCCACTGTCCTCTCTGCAACAGACAGACCTTTAATGCAGGCACAGGGGACACAAATTGCAGATTACTCTTTGACCCCTGTAGACTTCAATCAATAGAATCACATGTGATCTGAAAATTAAATCCCTGAGGTTTTCATGCGTGTGAATGAGAGTGCAAATACCAGGTCTATTGACAAGGCTGTAATCCTCTTGCACAACTGTATCACTTCAGCTGAAACAATATTAATATTGACATTGGACAACGGAGGCATGCATAGCTGGGAAGGGGAGTAAGACAGGAGATAAAATGAAGGAAATCTAATAATCAAACCACTAATGCTGAAGCACTAGGTTTCATTCTATTATAAACTCTGTACATTATGCTTTGTTTTTCATGCTACTGGAATATTTTAGAGTGTTTTTCTTGCAACACTGAAGTGTGAGGGAATTTTAAATAACATGAGAGGGTACAAACCTAATCAAACAAAGTCTGTGCTGTAAATTCACCCAATCATTCTCTTAGGGTAACACTAAGCATCAATCAAAGTTATTTTTTTTGTTCATGGCTTGTTGGATCCAGTTCTTGAAGGCATGTTGTTTCTGTGTTCCAAAGAGCTGCTTTCATATGGAAAGAACTGATTGTAGCATCAACCATGGTAGGTTCACCTAAGGACAGATTTTGCCTATGGCTCTCAGTGATCTGTATGGGAGTCTCAACTTCACTGGAGTGTGAAGACAACAAAAGTTTCTTGGTTGTTCTATAGAGATCGTTTCTAAAGCCCAGTAACAAAGGAAAAAGAAGAAAAGCTGCAATAGCCCAGCTTGGAAGTGGAGCTTGATGTTGTTGAGAAAACGCGAAGTATCTTTTGCTGTTACTTAAATCATTATCATGATTAGAGGTAAACCTCAAAGGAAGAGATCCACACTGTAGACTGAAGCACTTAAGTTAAGGGCTAATGTTTTAATCTATCTTCGTCTTTCTCTGGCTGTTACTGACACCTCTGACAAGATGTGGGTTGATCTTTTCACTTCTTCCTCATCAAACACAACTTAGTGACACCTGGGTGAGAACAAGTCCCGTCTCAGAAGATCATGTAACCTGGCCTGCAATATAGAGGGCTGGAGTCAGGGAATAAGAAACAGGAACTTGTCACGATGAAAGCAATGTAACTTCTGCCATTTAGATTCAGCCCTATGAAAAGGGCCCAGAACCATGAGAGGTGAAATGATGTGATGACCAAGCAGATCCAGCCAATTCATTAGGCAATGCTTCATAGATTTTTTTTTCTTTTTTAAACCCCACTCTTAATTTTCCACATTAAAAATAAATTAACACATCACAGGAGAACATCCTCTAAAGCCCTAACATTAGTATGCATTTTAATAGCTAATTAAAAAACTTTAACCTCTTACAATTGCCAATAAATTCTGGACAGGACCTTCTCCTTGAGCTCCAAACCAAGAGAGATGAAAAAAGAAGGAAATGAAAATAAGCCAGTACTGCAACTGTAGATGAGAGGCAAAAGTACTGATTTTCATGTTACCTTTTATGAAGGACTCACTGTGGGAATCTGACATTAATTTCAGCCTAGCAGTCTTTCAGAGGAACTATTTATCTCTCTGTTTTTGATCTGTGGGTATCGCACCCATTCACACCAACTTTTTATTTGATTATTATTTTCAGAAGCGTAAAGGCAGACATTCAGATATGCTCATCTTTCACAGCTCTCATTGTCTTTAGCTGCATTGCAACCAGACAGGACATTCAGAAAAAGATTAGGAGGGAAAAAAAGCTATTTCTGCTTTCTCTCACAGCATTCTGACAGATTTTATGATGTACTTGTGTCATGGTGACAGTTACTCATATTCCAAGAAGACCTGAAGATCTATATAGTTGTCCATCTGCATCAGCTTTCTGAAAGTTCCTCTGCAAACTCCATATGCCTACATTTCAAATCCCAAGAGAGAGGAGAAAAGAATATAATGTTTACAGAGGTTTACAATGAGAGTTTATTTGGACTTTTATCACAAAGGCTCTGCAGTTACAGTAAAGTCTATTTTCCTCACACAAAGGAATATAGAGCAAATATAACACCAAAGGTTTTACAGTGGAGTTCCTACAGTTTGACAGAACTGTTGCAGTTGGATTGCCTGAGTATTCACATCTTGAGAGGAATTTCCTGTATTCTTTGTGGCCATTTGTCCTATCTAAACAGATTTTTTAAAAAAAACAATATATTTAAGATATATCCTCTTCTGTCATCATCTTACCAAAATTGGTCCATGAGTTCCAAGGTAAGCAGGGACACAGATATGCTGTGCTAACAAGCCTAATTTCCTTAGTCGGTAAGGAGATGATGCCATACCAAAGGCTGAGTACTGATGTGGTCTCGAGTTCTCACATGTGAACCTTGGCCTGAGGCATCTGCACACAGCCAATATTTACAGGCCAACATCTACAGCAAAGAAAGATTTCACAAGGATAAGGATTCTATACAATCATGCAGAGAAGGCATAGGACACAACACGTAGTGAGGGAAAAGCACACAGAGCTGGCAAAAAGTGTCACTGAGCTGACACCATGTAGTTTTATACTGAGCTCAGATGCTATGTTTCAGGTGGGAAAGAGAGGGTTTGAATTATCAAACCAATTAGCCTTCCCTGCCTCTCCCTTAGACTCAGATAACCATTCTTTTCAAGAATGATTACATAGAAAAAGAAACCAATATTAGAATCTTCTCATGCCTTACACTGTGGAGATCCCAAAGTCCTGGTTTGGATGCTCTCTTACTGTCTGGAGTCAGTGCTGAGCTTTCTGCAGGTCCTTCTGATTCCAAAAAGGCAAAAGACTGGAGAAGGCATCAAACCTCCCATGAATTGGAGAACTCTGCTCTTTATGTCCTACTTCCAAACAGGCAGGAATACAGATACAATCTTGAGGCAGGGCAGTGATGGGAAATGCAGGAAATTATGCCGGTACTGGAAAATCCAGAACCACTAGCCTTGTTACGCTTCCTTTGGGGTTTCATTGTCACCAGAAACTAAAAACAAAACAAAACACCAAAACAAGAACAAAAAAATCCCAAAACCTAAAACAAACCCAAAAACCCAAAGGCAAACAAAAAGCCCCAAACAAACAAACAAACAAAACCAAAAACCCCAGATGATTTTTAGGGATCCCATTCAGGTTGGGGAGAGAGAGAAAAAATTAAATTTCCCTTCACAACACATTTCTGCAAGTGTGAGGTTTTTTATGATGAATCTAGAAAACTCAGCAATACCCCACCCACAGGGTCCCACTGCAGAATTCCCGGGGGACTGCTCTCTCCCCAAGGAAATGGCCTTTTTCCATTTCACTAAGACCATGAAGGAATTAACACCGCTAAACACAAACTCTTAAAATAAAGAAACAAAAAAGGCAGTTCCCTCTCCTGGTATCTGCTGCATCTCCACGAGGGGTCTCTGCAGATGCTGCTGTGGCAGCAGGTGATGGGCGGGGTGAGGCCTCAGCGATGCGATGGGTGGGTGATGCGATGGGTGGCTTCACAGCTACACCAAGTTTCATGGCAACCTACGGAAGAAACCAGAAGCATATGGGTGTGCTATACCCCCTGGTACACCACCCCTGTGACAGTGCCACACAGGACCTGCATCCTCAGAACACTGCTGAGCTCCAACCTTACCCACGGATAAGGCGACTTTGGTGCTGGCACAGCTCATGCTCTGTGCTGCTCTGCAAGGCACTTCCTTGCCCAGGCTGGGCATATGCTGTGGCAACACCAGGACTTAAACTCACACCTTCAGCCCCAGAGGCCAGCAACAACTGCAGAGCTGGGCATTCGCTTGGAAATAACTGCGCACAGCTGTGGTAGATAAATGTTTTTTCTACCCTTTTCCTCACTGCATTGGTTTTCACTCCAGAGTGGAAGTAGGAGCTTTCCAAGGCTTTTTAATTCTTTTGAATAGCCCTGGTGTTCTTGTTGTTCCCTTATTAATACTTCCTCCCAGCAGTAGTTTGTCAATGCAAGACACTAAGCTGCTTTTTTTGATGAGACAACCTAAATTGATCATTATTTTGAAGGATACTTTACTTTTTCTTCCATTCAAAACTTCTGCAAATCCTAACAGTTAACACTGCAGGCACTGTGCTCACACTCTTCTTATTTGTCTGCTTGTGCATGTGCACTCACATTTAACTGTCAGAAAAATAGTCACTTTCCATAACATAATTATGAAAAATGTAGAAAATTGTATTCACTTTAATAAAAGACTTGTGGCTTCAGTATGAAGCTGGCATATAAGCAGTATAGGCACTTAGACTTCTCTTGCCTGACTAAATTTTTGCAATTAATTTCAGGTTATCTCATACCTTGAAAAACTACACTGAAACATGTAAATCAGAGAAGCTTTCTCCATTACTTTGCTTTAAACATTACTGTGTTTTGAGAAAAATTGGAGTCTTTCTCCTCATCTGAATCAGAAAATCAGATCTCTGTACACTGAGGGAAGCAAAAAATATCTGTCCTGGATTCAAATATTCCCAAATGATGCCTAATCCTAGGCCTCAAACACAGCTGCTTTCTGTGATACAGAATGTTCTTTAACGTATGTAAGCTTTCCTGAGCACAGGGGGGGAAAGGCTCAGAGTTTAATGCTCTCATTTTCATGTTCATGTTTTGACACAGAAAGCTGATCAGATGAAGGTGAAAGGCTATTTGATGCTTTCTTAATCCAGTCAATATTACAGGTCTCCTTATCTCCTTAGTGAGTCACTGGTTTGGAAAAAGATCTTAAGGTTCAAGACTCCCTCCACTTGCTCAGCTAAAGTAAAAGGTATTCCAAACCCTATCACAGCTGAACATGAATGTTCAAGGTCTGAGACAGGTTCTGGTTCAGCAAACTCCAGTTTCCTTAGTCCCCATCAAGAGAGAGCATCCAGAGCCTCACAGAGAGAAAAAATAAAAAAAAAAGGGGAAAAGAATCCCAAACAAAAAAACCTACAAAAAGTAATTTGAACAAGCACTTTCCTGCTTCACTGAATTTCTATCCTATGAAGCATTAACCATTTATAACATATAAAGCCTTCTCCCTGAAGGCTACGGGAGCCTTTTGCAAGAATTTTATGCAAGACTCAGATGTTACAGTGCTGAATTCTGTGTTTACAAAGCTTGACAACAATTTACTCCAGATTTTAAAATAAATTCTGTGTGTGTATGAGTATGAGCAGTCTGAGGTACGTATTTTCCCATGTTGCCTTCTAATGGTTTTTTCTTGCAGGGCAGGAGCGACACATGTTGACTATGAAAGGTCTCATTTCAAAGAGTGTAGGCTTTCCCACCAAGCAAGGCATCAATCTTCTGCCTCTTTATTGGAATATGTCATTCCAGGTATTATTTCTTGGCTTTTGTAAGCAAAAAGAAGATAAAAACCAAGACATGGACATCAAGCTCTGAAAATATCCCAGAGAATAAATAAAAGCAGACATGTCCCTATTATCTTTTCCCATAAAATTTTGTTTCTTACGCACATCATAATAGTCAGTACTCTGGTTTGGCTCTGCTTTGGTCAACCAAAATGTGGTTGCATCCCAACACTGCTCCAGCACACTGCAGGAGTGAGTAGGAGCCACCTTTCTCAGGAGCCTGAAGGTACCTGCAAGGGTACACCCAACTGCAATTCCCTAATGCAAGGAGTGGAAGCAGGGAAACTGCCACCAAGAGAAATCTGGCATGGGATGGGTATTTCATAGCACCACTGGAGATGTGGCGTGCAGTGAAGTTTAGTCAAGTTGACTTAGCATAGCAAACAACTACCCAAGGTAATCTGTATTATTCATATTCTTTACTTCCAAGGATAAAAGCATGTTTAATAGCTCAGTTTAAAAGCATGTTTTTGGAAACTTACAGCCACTTCTGAGTAATGGATCTATATTAGACTCCTTTGGGGCCTTACGGAAAAAACTGTTTTCTGGTTAATTTCCATTCTTTAAAGAAGGTTGAAGGAGGATTTGCAGAAAATAGCATCAGAAAGAAATTCCATAAACCCATTCAAAACACACACCCCCATAGATTCCATGAGACAGGCATTGAAATATTGTCCTGGTCCCAAGTATACCTCACTGGGGAATTTTGGGCTCTGTCTTCCAGTTTGCAGGTGAGCAAATGCCAGTGAACTAGTCCACATGGATTTTAGTTCTATCTATGTAATCCAAGGGGATGAGAATGAGTAGTGACAGGGGCTAATTATGGTACTTGAACACAAGAATCTTAATTGAAATAAATCAATGTCAGCCATAATGGTAGGAAGAAAGAACTGATTGAAGAGATTTAAAATGGAAAAGAGGAGACTGAATTACCCTTTTAAAGTTTCCAGCAAGCCTGTGACTGGTTCAGAGCAGAATGGTTTTTTTCACAGGGAAAAAAACAAAACAAAGCA
The DNA here is from genome assembly GCA_013396775.1 of Cephalopterus ornatus. Classification (NCBI taxonomy): domain Eukaryota; kingdom Metazoa; phylum Chordata; class Aves; order Passeriformes; family Cotingidae; genus Cephalopterus; species Cephalopterus ornatus. The sequence goes on from VZRE01010075.1 coordinate 638,331, forward strand.
AAGCAAAACAAAACTCACCCCAAAACCACCACCACATGCAACTGCTCTGTTTTATGTCACTCAGAATTATTGCCACAAGCACTTCACAGACTTGAAACTGAGATGGGTTGCAGTTGTTATGACTATCTGGCTCAAAAATTCAAGAGAATATCTAAGACCTGAGAGAAATGGAATACAGAAAACAAGGACTAATTGAGAATATCATGGGTTATGTTGCAGCTCAGTTCTCCCTAAGCAGTATGATCTCTGGATAGATAGCCATTTGAGCTTTCCTGGGTCTCTAATGTTCCAGGATTTAGAAATATCTCAGTAAACAATTCTCTTCAATCCTTTTTTTTTTTTCCCCTTTTCATCTGTAATGAGCCTAGTAGAACTGATGAAAATATTTCCAATTCAGTTTTCTCTCATCAAAAATGAAATGAATGACTAATCTTAATTTCTACCCCATCTCATAGAAGTTTAGGTGGTCAAGTTCTGGAACAGATTAGTGGCTGATAGAATATTTTCTTAAGTTTAATTCTTGTTTTTGCTACATCAAATGAGGCACAGTCTAGTTTCCAATATTTTTGTTGTCCAGCTTTGAAACCCATTACTACACAGGTGCAGTCTCTTGGATGTGTAAACCTACAAGGGTTTACAATGGCTTCATGTGGACAGCAGCGGTAGAAAGTAAGTAGACACCATCATTTGTTGCCATGAAAGGGTCAGAGCTGGAGACCAGAGCAACTCAGGTACCAGAAGCTAATCATCAGCATTCCGTCCTGCCACTCTGGAAACGAGCTTATCCTTCAGAATTGGAAATGACCAAATCAAATTAGGAAAGATCAGCTGGCAACAAAATTTGTCTCTCCTGCTTAGACTCCATTTAATCTCAGTCCATGGTTTGCCTTGTTTTATTTCTTGTTCTACTCATTTTCTCTCCCTTCTTGTCTCTCTCTGAAGCCACACAGCATGTTAGTTACTCTGACAGTTTTATTGTCCTGTATCCTCCTTGATTATTGACACATGGCTAGACAGCTATTAGAAATTAATTAGAGGATTAATTACACCAAAGTCTGCTCCTGCACACGGCATTAAAGGTTGTTGTCAGAGCTGGGTTTCATCTTTCTCCGCAACATTTGGATCAGCCATGTGAAGCAGTGCATTCCTCTGGGTAGCAGGGATGATAGTGAGGGTTGATCACTGCTGGGGGTCAAATTTAAAGGTTGCCCTCAAGGCAAGGCATCAATGAACTTCACCACCAGACTCCTCAGAATGGATTTCACCCTTCTACTTATTGTTAAAGGGGTTGATGTGCAGAGTGTGACAAGATCAGCTGGCCATGCAGGACAGAAATCTTTCCCAGCCTTGCCTCCATGTTAATTTTTTGTTTGTATTCTTCAAGATTATTTCGAAAAATTGTCCAAACACCAAAATAACAGCTAGAATCACCTGACACTCAGGATGTCTGTTTAGGAAGCAAATGAAGAACTGAATCACTACTGGTTTGTAAAGTTAAAAAACCTGCTCTGGGAAACATCAAAACTGAACTGCATTCCATTTTTTCATCATCTTCCTCCACAACATTGAATGTTCTTTTAGTGCAAAAAGAACATTTCTCCCATTAAACCCCCATCAGCCAACATACAGGTTTTTAGAAAAACATGAATTAACAATATGCCAGCAGCTAGATTGAGGTTTTATTTTACAGGACCCAAATTTGGCCATGAACATTTTTCCCATATATATCTGCATAATATTTCTCCACAAAAATATCTCCATTATCTTTCACTTTTAATACCACTTCTTGGAAATACAGAGGTCAACAATTAATAAGCTCATTAAAACTTACAAGCTGCTTTGATTAATACTCCTTGTCTAGTTCCTTGAGAAATGTACTGTATCTCCCAGGCTAATGAAGACAAGGCAGCGTTATTTATGTGTTTGTTAACAAAGCTGATTTGCATATAATTAACTGAAAAGAACCCTGTATGTACAATGCAAACTCTGCCAATCTCTTTTGCTAGGGTGTTTTGTGATAACAGACTAACTCCATGACAAATTAACAAAGCAAGTTATGTTCTTAAAACACTAAATTAACTAAAAGGGATACAATTTTGGAGGCCATAACTAATAAAAAGTAAAGCACATATTAGAAAACAAACTGCCTTCTTTCAAATGTTTATTCTGTCATGTGGGATTTTTTGTTGTATGCTCTCATTCTTTTAATCAGTTAGATTGGGTTTTAGACATTTAAACAAATAAAGACTCTCATATTGGATTGCTCCTTCCTGTGACCTACTTCTGGAAAAAATTATCACCATTTCAGCAAAACCATGTTTTTGTACAGATGTCTTCTATAAAATTACCTATTTTATAACTGTCATACAGCCTGAAGCTCTAAATATGAAATCTTATATAAAATAAGTAGCAATTGCAGCCTGCAGGGTGACCAGACCTTAATTTAAAATACATATTCCAACTCAGACAAAAATACAGGCATGGGCCTTTAATCAGCCACTTCCCAATTTGTAGGCTATTCAGCACATGGGTCATCATGGTTTCTTTACCGAAAGGGTTGTCAGGTGTTGAGGCAGGCTGCCTGGGGATGTGGTTGGGTCACCACATTCGGAAGTAGTTGGAGGTTGTGCAGATGTGGCATTTAAGAACATGGTTTGGTGGTGGATTTGGCACTGCTGGGTTGGTGGTTGGGCTTGATCTTGGAGATCCTTTCCAATCTAAACAATTCTGGGGTGCACAGGGACACTTAAGGGAGCAAAATCACCTAGTTCTTGACCTGACTTTGCTACAGAATCCTGTATGACTCTGGTTGTGTCATTTTCCTAAGGCTAAGAGTAATAAATGTAAAAAAAAATCAAGAACTATAACCCTATCGAAACCTTATTTACATCATGTTCTATAAAAACTGCCTGATCTCACTGAATACATTCAACTCCAAATCTGCCTCTTCTACAATTAATCCAAGTATTAGTTCACCTTCCCACTTTATACCCATTTTTCTCATTTATTTATATATAAAACACTTTTAAAAGAAAACAAAAGACAGAACATCACGAGCTAATTTCTGCAGGAGACAAGAAGTTTCAGGAGACTTTCCTGAAGAACTTTATCTACACCAAGAAAAACTAAGGAACAGGGCAAGGCATTCTTAAATAACCCTTCATCTTAAAGCAGGGACAGAAAACACTGACCAACAGAGATTCCAGATTTTCCAACCTTTCTCTGCTTTAGTTGCTACCACAGCAGCAATATATACCATACAGAAGAAAGAGAACTTATTAAAGGAAAACTTGTGGACATACTAGCACTTCCAGTTGTGGACTTAAGTGAGATGGACAAAATCTGCCTTCTGCAGGGAAAAATCAAATAACAAACTAACAAAGAAACAACACACACTCTCCTTTCCCCCTCAAGTCATCAGTAACACCAGAAATAGTGCATCCATTATTGTTTTATCAGGTCTGAAGAGAAAAAAAACCACAAACCAACCACAAAGAGCTGGAAGGGACCAAAGCAGGGAGGGGGAGAAAGGTGGAAATGGTATGACAGGTTTAAGGTCTTCCACTCTGTTGCTCTCATTCATTTCAGAGAGGTTGTTTTTTCAGCAGTCTCCATAGTTGAGACACTCTACATGTCCCTTTGCTACTTCTGACAGCCTGCTGGTGCATGACTGAAAACTGACCTATTTGCTAAGCAAGAAGAGACCAATAAAGTGCAAAAAAGCAATAGCTGGGGCAGCTGCCATGGTCTCTGTTACTGGTCTAAATCATACACAATTACCCAATGCAGGTAATAGAGAAAGGCAAACTTTGCAACAAGAAGTCTGATTACATCCACGTGAAAAGGCTCCACACCAAATTAAAGAGTTTCAAGTAAAAAAGTAAAATAAAAATAGTAGCATTAGTTTGGATTTTGAAATGCCACGGGGAAGTTGAAAGCTTCCCAGACTAAGAGGTCTGCTCTGAAACAGCGTATGCCTTACAATAATTTATTATTGTTTTTTTTTAAGTATAGTGCATCTGAAACACTGTTAGTCAGCATCATTGTAAACTAATGTGTGAGAAAGTACCTTGGTAACTAGTCCTACTGAGTACAAAACTTAGTGGTGTAGGAGGGACAGATCAGCATAAGAAGCAGTTTTCAACTCCAAAAACAATTAGCAGACAGAACATCGATTATTCAGTGGTGCTAAACACAAAATGACTGGAAAGAACTTGAGAGAGAGACTAGAGAATGGTATTGAAAGATAATTCACCATTTTTTCCTGACCTAGATCATTCTTATTTTTCCTCCTGCAAGATTTGTAAAACTTTATCACCTCATAAATATTGCTAAAAGAAAAAAAAAAAGCAGATAGCACTAAAGAAAGTATTTCTCCCACTACTACTGGATAATTCAAGTCACACACAGATGAATGGACATACGTGAGTTTTATGCCAACTCTTATTTTGCTGCTTCATTGTTAATAGTAGGATACTTACTCTAATCACAGTTGCTGCTCTCTAGACAGAGTCTACAAAATACAATAAATATGAATCAAACCATTTGCAAAAATTTACTGCTGGAGGTGGATGAATATTCCTAGAGAAAAACTGTAATGCATAGACCAAGTGAGACTAATCTCAGCATCTCAAGTCCGAAAGAGCAAGACTACTGTCACTAGGCTTGTTCTAGGTAAAACTGATAAAGACGCATTTTCTAGAATTCTTCTGCATGCATAGTTTATTTAGAAGCTAACTTAAATATGAGAAAATTTGTGCCACCTTAGAAAGCTGCAGCAGTTAATTCAGTGTTGTAAGGACAGAGCTGTGGAAGGGGACCGAGATGTAAAAGGATCAGGTCCCAAGGTCCTCTCTCACAACCTTCTTTGCATCAACCTGAAACATCGATGTGGTGTTTACTGGTGTGGGTAGGCAGTCAACAGTAAATCTAATTAAATTGAGGAACAAAAGACATGGAACCATGAAGGGAACCTGCCTTTTAGGCCATTTGCTCTGAATGATTGTGTATTCTCAAGGCTTTCAGAGAATTTCTCTTTGGAAACAACTAAAGAGTGAAAAAGGGACTTTTCTTCCTACTGCAAGGTGAGGGAGTAGATAATGTACCTCATTAATTACATGGAAATCATCACCACAGTACACAAAGCCAAAGAAGAGGCTAGACCGACTTTTTTTTTTATTATTATTATTGTTCAGTCACAGTGACAGAAAAATAAGTAATAAATCAGAATCAGAGTGCACTTGATGGTTTTATTTTGAGACTCATCTTACTGTTGTGACAGCCTGACACTAATTAGCACTGAATGCACAGGGGTTGGATTGCTGTGGCCAATGGATCTCATTAACTGCTGTGAAATTTTCATACCAAGACCAAGCACAACAAAGAACAGAGACCTCAGCAAATCTCCTGTCAGCAGCTGTAAGCATCACCACAGAGCCATGGGTGCATAGATCAAAGGGCACAAAGAGGGCCCACATAGCCAGCTGCCTAGAATTTTATGGATTTATATAACTTGTTTTCTTGTGAAGGTAAAGAACTGAGAAAATCACGGTGTCCGGAGTTTCTCACCACTGTGTGAGCTGAGCCAGCTCATGGAGAGGGAAACTGAGGGTGTCCCAAAGCACTGCTTTCATGAAGCCACCTATGGGCAGATGTGCTGTTCCAGGGGTAAGCCAGTCTGTGGTCACCTAGGGGACAGGGATGGAAAGACACATTTCCTCCTTTGACCAGCTGCCTATTTGAATTAAGCTTATAAGAAATTGATTCTTTGAGACTTGTCAAGCATGTTTGGAACTGCCCCGCAGCTCCATTAATATAAAATGAAGGGCAGGAGGGAAGAATAGTCAAGAGAGATATCAAAACAACCATAGCCACAAGCACTGACTGACTGTCTGATCCTCTTTTAGGAAATGGGGCTCTCAGTGTGCCCTCTCTTCAGCTGCGCCCATCTCCTGTCCCCTTATGCCCCCACAGCCACTGTCAGCATGGTCCTAGGCACACCACTGAAAACAGAGGACTCTTCTTCATGGAAAAAACCCTAAAAGTCAAATGGATCACTGCAGTGGCAGAGACTCCTTTGATCCTGACCCCTTTTTTGTCAATTGAGACCCAGTAGTCACAAAGTTTCCCCCAACAGGTTGTGCTTCACCTAAACTAAAATAGGAAAAGGGCCAACAGCTTAGGCTCCCAGATGATGCCATAAAAATGGTGGAGTGTGACTGACCCCATGTCTGCATTAACAGGGAACCCATAGTGATGAACGTACCTCAAATCATTCTCCCTTTTGGATGCAGGCCCAGTGAGGAGCTGCATCACAGTCGTTTAGGAGGCATTTGCAGACCATGACAGACCTCCTCCAGCCCCTTGCTATGGCAGAGGGTTCCCAGCCCAGGGACTACAGGCTTAACAATACACCACCTTCCTTCTACAGCTCTTCTAAGAAGTGTAAAACCAACTCTGCTTAAAAACACATTTTAGAGGGAAGGAAGAAGACTCAGCATACTTTGTTGCACCTCACTGTGAGCTTGTGTAAAGGCTGGCAGGTCCTTTGGATTATGGTAGTTCACAGGAGGTAAAAACTCAATTAAACAATAAAACACCAGGACTATGAGTGGATCCATTTTCTTAACACCCCTTCAAGGAATTAGCCTAAATGTTTGTGCTGAGTGTATAATTAATCCTTTCTTTTTTTAAAGGGTGACTTCTGAACTGAAATTAGAAGTCAACCTTTTTCTTAAAAGAGGATCATTTCATGTAAAAAAATCTGTATACAAAAAGGCTGCTTTTAACTTTTTTTTTTCTTTCTGTTTGCAATTTTAAAAAATAATAACAAAACAGAATTAGACATCCAAGTAGCCTGAGTGACTTAATGGCTTTTGGATTTCCCTTTTCCCAAAGACGTGAGTCAAGATACAGCATTTAGGCTGCACGCAGTAAAAAGAGGTCATTAGTACCTTTTCATTTTTTGTTTCTGAGATGAAAATCAAGTATGTTTATTCATGTTCCCTTTCAGAGATTGCCTAGGTTATTTTAAGCAAGAAGCAAGAGAAATGTCTTCTTATGTTTATGGTACGGCAGTCAAGAAGTTAGAGGTCTGCTACTACCCACAACCTTCCAGGCTCAGCTGAATACTTTATCAAACAGAAGACAGTTTCTGGCACACAGAATTGGAATATCTTGGACCATGATATTTCTGGTCAGGCCTGTGTACGTAACTTATTTATTTATGGCATTTTTAATAGATGGAACATCAATATTTGATCATGTCCTATGAATGATTAAAAATCAAGAAAATCAAGAACATGAAATACAAACATATACTTTTAAGTGACGATGAGGTTGTGATATCCATAAATAAATCATTTGGTGACCAGTTCCAGCTTTCTGAGATTGAATTAAATGAACAGGCACTTCAGTGGATTTACAGTATGTTTACAGCCATGTCTGTGGGAGCAGAATCTGACCAAGGGATTTCAAAGTCGAGTCTAATGAAGTTATCCCAGAGCAGTATGTGAGTTTTTAGCTCCTTAGAAAATGTATTATTTAAGTAAAAATATATAAAATATTTGGTTAGAAAGGGACAAGCAAATTAAATTTAGATAGATGTAGCTCTACTTTGCTTTTTGGCTTCTTTATGATAAACAACAAAGGCCTAGTTTTACCTCAAAGAAATTTGCTCTAAAACCAAACAAAAGTAAGGTTTTAAAACATGTGCAATAGTATACTTGAAAATAAGTTTCTGCAGCTGAAGACTTCTTCATAGTTTATGCTCTCATAATTTAATTGACAGGTAATATTCATTAGATTTGCTGTTGTTGTTTAGCTTGTTTTGTTAAACAAAAAGCGTTAGTTAGACAGTAGGAAACACTCATTTCTTTTCAGCAGTGAACTGACATGAAAACCACAATAGCTAATATCTTACTTGTATATATTAATAGCCTGCAAGACTTTATTGCCTAGAATGACAAAACACAAAATGTGAGGGTAACCCTAATAATCATAGTTTCACTGGTGTGGACTGATTCACAGAGAAATAAAGAAATTAAGTAAGTCTAGTAGTACAATGACTGAATATACTTCTAATACATCCTCTGTCTCTAGCAATAAGAAAATTCCCTTGTTCCATCACAGTTTAAAGATATGAAACTCTCTAAAAACTCACCTTCTTTTCTTTGTGGATAACTGGACATCAAGGAGGCAAAAGTGTGAGAACACAGAGACAGGAGACAGAGAACTAGGTTTTAGGGCAGTGGAAATTAAAACTTATAGGATATTCATTTCAAAGGCACCAAACTATTAATGACAACTCAGGAGAGACTGCAGTCACCTCTAATGGAAGATATCATGAGACAAATTTCAGATTTTGCCTGATGTGTTTTGAATCAGCACAATCATATTAACGAATAGTGTATATCTTTTTTTAAACCCCAAATTTTTCCAAATATGTTTGTGTGTGTTTGTGTATGTTTTTTGTTAGGAAACAAAACCAATATATTAGTACAAGTAGATATATACGTATGTGAAAGACAATGAATTTTACAACTCTCATTTACCTGTTTCTCAGCACTAAGCAGATGTCATCTCTTTCTTGCTTTGTTCTGCTTTGTTACTAGCTTGTGAATATATTTCTGAATAGTACCTTGGATATCTCTCACTTTTCCAGACCCTGAAAGTTGTTCATGAACTATTTATTTCTGCAGTGAGTTTACCTGACTCCCTCACATTTTGTCTGTTTATGTGCCAGTAGGATGTTGCAGTTGTGCCAATTTTATGAATACGATAGTTTGTAACTCTAAACACCACTATGAGATTGAATGGATTGTTGTTTCCCAGCAGATAATATAGAGATAAGTCAAGAAAAGTGACCAAGAACTGACAATGACTTAATAGGTCAACCATGAGAGAGTTGACTTGACTCCCACATCATTGCCAAAAGTTCTCCAACAGCACTGTGAGCATCGATACCACAACAAAGTGCAAGCTGTCTTTTGCCTTCATAACTGAAGTATTATTCCTTAAATAAAGGGACATGGAGGTTCGTTAACTAGCAAATCTCTTTTATCCCATCTATAGATTGCACATTCCAAAAGATAGACAGCTACAGGATCATTGTTCTTATGTGCAGTATCACCCTCAGTGAGGGATGGGCGCCCCACGTGACAGATCCAGTAGGTACCCTGACATGAAGATGTCCCCTGACACACAGGTTTCTAGTAAGAACATGAAGCACCTGAAGAATCCTGCTGGCAATATTTCAGGAATGACAGCAATTAACCAAAATACATCTGACAGAGGGCTATCTTAAAGAACTGCAATTTTAATTAAAAACTGGAACCGTTCATAGGTTTGCACAGTACTCTCCTATCTGCTTTCTCTCCGTGGTGTTTGCAAATTGCAACTACCCCTTCTCTCCATTTTAATTAAATGTTGTTAACCTGACATAATCAACTCCCCTTAATTTTTTATTTTTTTTTTAAAAACAGTTATTACAGAAATAGAACTCAAGTGCTATTTAGTATTTCCTAGATTCATTGGTGGTTAAATACAATAATGCTCGTTAGACGTCTCAGGGTTAACTTGATTAAATAATTTGTCTCCTTTAGAAGATTTCCTTCCATGCTGACAAAAGATCACAGCAGAAAGGTTCTCTGTGTGTTGTGTGTCAAATGCAGGTGTTGGTGGTTTCATTTAAACCATGGCAGTGGCTGGATGAACATCCTGTTCTGGGAATTTGGGCTCCCTGGCATTGCTTTCCATTCTGTGGAGTTGCTGTGGATTACACAGCTTCACTAACAGCAATGTTGGAGAGCTAAAGGTCTGCAGCAGAAGATTTTTCCTCTTTGTTCACCATCTCTCTTTCCCATAGCATGTCCAGAAGGGGGAATTTCCCCAAGGATATGACTTTAGCAGAGTTTAACTCACTAACTTTTTTTTAACTAACTTTTGCTGAACCTGATGTCTCTACTAAGAGAGCTTTTACTTTGGAGAGTAACATCTCCTGTTAAGGTTCAAAACTGACACAGCCTATTCTTTACAAAACAAAACAGATTTTGTCTGATAAATTCAGTATAAAATTTTGGTACAGACCCTAAGTCTAGGAAGAGGAAAGGACAGCCCTCATCAATCACAGCAAGGATCCATTCAGACTGCTTTCCCGACTCTGACCCTGGCCAGAAACCTGGAGAAGAGCAAAAGAGCACGATAGGTGTACAGACTCCTTTGCCAAAAACAATCTCCAGTCTCTAGCAACTGGAGAGCTGCAGTCTTCTTGAGTCAGACACAATCTATATATATTTAATAATAATCAGTGGATCTGTTTTTCAGTAATTTTCCCAGCACAGCATGGACTGGGCAGTGCTTTGTTTTCTATAGTCCCTTCAACCAGGAATGGGGGAACACTTCAGAAAGCCTCATTGATCTCAAGAATGCTGGGCAGAAAGGAGGCCTGTCAGCAATGTTTTGACTCTGTCTTTTTTGCTACACTGTGAAACAGACTTTAATGCTTCAAATTCAAATAGTATCCCATTTTGGCACTGCTGAACTTCAACCATATATTTTGGGAGGTGGGTTAGGAAACAAGATTCAAGTAAAAGGGGTGAGAGAGGCAGAAACTGCTCCAGAACATCATAAAAAGAATTTTAACCATGGTGTAAACTGAAAGATCCTTTCTATTTTTCCAAATGAAATTTAACCATCAGGGAGTGTGGCAAGCTTGGTGTTGGCTCAAGGAGGAGTCCCTCCTTGCAGAAGTCATATGGATTTGTCCCTCTGTTTCAAGCTTTCATAAGCTCTTGCTTTCACATAAACTTGACAGTGGGTCCACCCCACCGGTATCCTACCTCCAGCCATGGCCAACAGCAGCTACTGTGAGCTGTCTCGTTTAATTTCTGTTAGGAGAATCAGTCACAGAATCCAGCTAGACTGAGAAGCTAATTATGAACCTCCTAGGGCTTGTCTCATTGAAATCACTACCAGGCTGCTGTTCAGGATACTTGTGAAATAGGACCTGTGAACGAGGTACTTTTCTAATGCAAACTTCTCCCTTAATTTCAAACTCATTTTCCTAAAGCTTCTCTGGTGCTGTGTGGTATCCTACCAACATTCATTCCTTTGCCTGTTTGTCACACACCAGTGGGATTTATGTTGGGTTTGATTGTTGATTTTTTAAAGAGGTTAATTACAGACTGATGCTAAGGTTAGGCACATTCAGTCACTCGCCCAGAAGCAAGCCAATTTATGTATCTATACCCTTAAAATCTCTGTTGTTTTTATTCCCCCTCCTTTACTTCCAGATCTTTTCCTCTGTGGATTTGTGTAAATCACTCTCCAGGGCCAGGAATACCATCTTGGGCTGGCTTGATTTGATCGATCTATTTTAAATCTCAGAATACCATCATGGTGAAGCAATATTTTCTGCAGTAAGTTAATAGAAAAATGGAAATCACTAATAATAAGAGAGAGGAGGTTTTTGTTTTTGAATCAGCTCTTTACCTACATAGAAGACCCAGGGCTGAATTATTCTTCCTGCCTAGTTAGTAAATCCAGCTTGACTGCATTTACCAAGGTTGGACGTGTTGTAACTGAAGGTAGGATTTAGCCAGGCAAACTTACCTTGCATTTTCATATTTCCTGCTGTTTCTGATGCTCTATACTTGGAGCTCCTACATCCCTTGGAAGGAGCAGAAAGCCATGCAAGTGTTCATTATTGTTATTATCCACTTCACATCCCTATACCAGATGCCTTTTACAGCGTATGGTCCCCCATATAGCAAGTTAAGCACAAGCTTAACATTAGGCTTCCTAAGTGCTTTCTCCAAATAGGGATAGCTGTTAAAGCTGGCTGATACTTTTACCTAAAATGTTTGCTTTAGTGTAGACAGGGGTAAGACTTCTCTGTTCAGCTGCTTTAATGTTTTCAGTTGAAAGTTAAGGGGGGGAATCTACCTCAATTGATTTTTTGAGGGTAAGAGTCTAGAAAACTGATTAATTTGATTGAAAAAAGAATATGAAAAAATGCCTCCTTTTTCACAGACACACGCACATACACATAATAGCTCATTCTTTTCTATTTAAAAAATAAAATACAACAATTCTGCCAACCACTTCAGTAGGAAAGTGGTGATGCAAATTTCTGGAATAGTCACTTGGATTTTTGCACAGTTACCAGCTTTCCTGCCCAGAGGAACTAGGGATTCCCTTGGGATAGATTAAGGATGATTTTTTTTATGGCTAAGCCAGTCACCCTCTTGGAGTGCTTTCCTGTTTAATAGAATGCCTCAGAGCTCAGCCATGGGCCTCAAATGCAAATTCCAGGTAAGCAAACTGCATCCAGCTCTGAATACATGAGCACTCAAAATTGGAAGCTTCACTTATTTTAAAAATGAAATTATGAACAGTTTCCCCATGCCTCACATGCAATAAACTGGAGGTTACAGTGTCTCTTATGTCTCAATATCTCTCTCCACGTCTCCAGAAATGTGACACGGAAAGAAGCACCTTATAGCTTTAACTGGCTCCAATATTAAATACGAAGAAAAACTCCTACCTTCTCATAGGTCTGAAAAGAGAGATATGACACCACGTGCAATCTTCAACCAGTGGTTCCTGATTCACAGCCAAGCATTCCAACTTTTCACATACATTTTTTTCTGCATATGCTCGCACAAGCAAGCTTGTACATCCACACACACACACACAAACACATAGAGCAGAATCTGTCTGAGGAAATAACCAGCCTCCTTCGTCAAGAAGCAAGAGAAAAACACAATGTCCAATTAAGGGAAGAGCCATTTTTCTCTTCATCTCAATCCTTGATCTGCTTAAATTTTAATCATCTCAGATGCCAGCTGCAGCAAAGGTCTGGTTTAACTGAAGGTGTATGATTTTTATTTTGACATCAGCGTCTCAGGGAGAGAATAGGCACTGAATTTCTTGGCAGTGAGTTCATTAACTGGAGGCTGTGTATTATTAGCCTTCCACCAGCTCCTCTCTGCTCTGTTTCACTGGGCTCCACGTACCAAAGTTGTTCCTTTTTTTCTGCTCTTTTCCAAAACCTCTCAAATTCAAATCCATTTGGTGATCACATGCAGTTTGCATGTGATTGAGTGGGTCAGGCTTTCAGCAGACTGGAAAAAAAAAGAGGGTCACATCATCTAGGGACTTAACAAATAAGAATAACAGGGAATATCTGTGGCAAACAATATTAATAATTCACCTGTCCATCACTGCAGCTCACAATTGGAAGAAGATCCTCTCTCCTCTTGATAGATAGGCAGGAGGAAAAACCCTGTCTCAAATGATTAAAGGAGGCAGTATATAACAAGATTTCCCCATGCTGAGAGTGCCAAGTAAGAGGCTGGTCAATGATATTTAAACACATATTATCCTTCCATCTTCCTGTCATTTGGTTCTGCAAGCTGTTCAGATTTGTCTGTGCCAGTAAGGCGGCTGTGAAAAGCAGCTGAGCAAACAAAGAGAAAAATCAGCCTGAGAACAGGATTTGGATTTCAAAATCTTTCCCTGGATTTTTTTGCCCTGTTTCCTCTCTTCTTTTTCCTCCCTCTCCTCTCTTTCCGACCTGACATCCCATCAATTTTGAATTCACCAACACCTAAGCAGAAGACAAGCAATGCAGGAAAATGGAGAACATGTTGCTCTGTGAAAGAATGCAGAGATTTTTAACGTGAGGAGGAAAACACAGCCTCACACTTTTCTTATCTCCTCTCAAGGCCTTGCTTGAAGCACTGGTGTGATTTTTTATATCTCTCTGTATGCCCGTCCTGCTTAACTCCTTCCCCAGCAGGACCAGCCTGTTGAGTCTTTCAGGGTTAGTGCACAGAAAACACTTTGCTACTGCAATTGCCTGCTACTCTGGGACCACTGACTCCAGCTGTGTACAACACATCTCAGATGTGAAGTCAAAGTTCCCTTGTGTTCTCATTAGCTGTTGCTTCCTTCTCAGCAGAAAGGACGTCCAGACCAGTGGCTACCACAGTGGTGCATGATGTGTGTCCCCAGAGGGACCTGTCCCAGCCCTGCTCTCACCAGACCTGCAGAAGGATTATCAGAGGAGTAGTTTTCTCTCTGAGGAGATGGGGAGAGAATGAATCGGGAGACAGAGGTCTTAGCTAAACAGGACACACTTATACCAGCCTGGAATAATGATGAGATTTTATTTGCAATGTGAATAATCAAAGGGGCAATTGAAAACAACATGTCATATATTAGAAATGGCTAAACTGATTCTCCTTCAACTTGGATGTAAACCGAGATCCACAGAAGGCAAAGGAGGTATTTATTCAGCCTTTTTTCTAGAATAGATTTTATTTTAAACTTGAACATCAGGTTGGCTATGGAAGAAAGGGTGGACTTTACCCATGAGGTACACCTGCATGGAAAAGCAGTCCTGGATGTCAACGTAATAGATCTACATGACTCAGCACAGCTACCATGGTCTTAAAAAGGCAAAGCTTCTCCCTGCCCCCAGGATTAGCTGGCAGGAGAGACCAAAGTTGGAAAAAAAATTTAGTAATCATGGTAGATTTTTTTTTATTCTCACCCTTTTGTAGATTTCCAAAGTATTACCAGTAGATTTGGTGACTCACAGCATCTTTTAATATTCTCCAAAGCTCAAGCATATGTGAATTAAATCATATTTATTTCATCACAAGGAGATAGAGATGTAATTTTATTTGTAGATGAAAAGGCCTCTGAAAGAACAGAAATGATAATGGACTTTCTGAACCTCAGAGATGCCATGCTACTAGAAAGCAACTGCATGTGTATAAATCCATCCTTAATCAAAAAAGTGCTTATGATTCCCTTGATTTTCAGAGAAGTATGTACTTAAAAACTTCTCTAGGGTGAAATAAAAGTGAACGAGGCAAAGTCAGCTTCCTTCTAAGACTTCTTTCAGGACCCCTTTTTCTATATGTTTGTGTGGAGGCTCTTGACATTTGTAACAGCTGCCAACCATATCAGCTGCAGTTTAGAATAGATTAGTGATAAGATACCTTAGTCATAGCAACCATTGGCACAAATTAGATCTGCGAGAATAAAATGATCTTTCAATTTCACAGTCAGACTGAATGCATTGGTTTGGAAAAAAATCAATGCTTTTGGAAGAAGATTCAAAATTCTGGAGTTCAGGAAGTTGCACTGTTTGATATGAATGTTCTGGTCAGAAGGAAAGAAAATTCATTCAGCTGCCCTCAAAATAAATCCAGGAAAGGAAGAAAAAATTACCTGTGTGTATTGAATTACCAGCAAAATGATATTTCTACTACATGAAGTACATTTTACTTTATTAATATTCAGGTTTAATTCTCTTTAAAATCAGTGATTAAGGGGTGTCTTATTAGCTGAGCTTTGTGTTCAAACTACACTGTAGCCATTAAGCTGTCTCTTTATTTTGCATTTCAAAGATTTAAATAAGATACACAAACACAATCTATGTTATTTACTTTAATGGAGTAGCTTAATTGCTCCCCAAGCTTTTCTGTACACATTATAAATAATTGCAAGACACAAATAAAGAGCAAAAGGAGCAGCCTCGCAGATGACACCATAACCTTCCAGTGACTCACACTGCCACTCCTCTGCATTGAGTATTTAATAGCATACATTAAATACATAGTGCCTCAGAAATAAAAATGTTTAAGTCCAGGGCAAGTTAAAGATTTATTTTCAAAAGGAAGAATAAGATGGTCACCCCAATTATGCAATTGAGACCAAAAAGCTGTAAAATGGAACACCTATTAGTCACAGTTTTATTGTTGTTACTCCCAAACCATGGATCTGGTAAGA
Source organism: Cephalopterus ornatus (assembly GCA_013396775.1). Classification (NCBI taxonomy): domain Eukaryota; kingdom Metazoa; phylum Chordata; class Aves; order Passeriformes; family Cotingidae; genus Cephalopterus; species Cephalopterus ornatus. Next base: position 654,135 of record VZRE01010075.1, read on the forward strand.
AGGCTGTGGCACATAATAGTTCCTGGATGCACCAGAAAAGACGATATAGACCACAGCTAGATATGTCTGTGTGGTGATGGGAAGTGCATCTCATTGCTCCCTGCTGTGTAGAAATAAGTATCTCCTGCTGGAGCTGAGGAGAGTATGCACATTGCAGGTTTTCAAGGAAAATTTGTAGCGAGTGAACCTTCACTGCACTGCTAGATAGAAGGTGGAGGGCTTCACATGTTACTGCTTGTTTTGGAGCCATGGTGCCCCAGAGGCAAAGCATGAATGTCACTCGGTTGCTGTGCAAGGAGATGCCCCTCTGAGGTCAGGCGCTTTAAGCATTTGATGTTAATGCCTTTGGCCTGTACTTCTCATGAGTTCCCTCAGACCTCCCTTTGCTTTGTTGCTCTAAGGAAATGGCACACAGATCCATGTTGAGGTCTAAAACTGATGATAAATGCTAGCTTTTCATAAATTTTAGGCTTGATCTCATGGAACAAGCTTAATTACTCAGGGGGAAGTTAAGACAATTTTTTTCCTGCACAGTCTGAGTAGAGCTACTTAGAAGAATTAAAAAACCCACACTTTCCTTAAAGGAATCATCTCCTATTGCAAAATACCCCAAAGCTTTGCAAAATCAGTTGGATTTTTCCAGAACTGCATTTGGATGTCTGTGTGTGGGGGAGTATGTGTGTGTGTTTTGAGGAGGAAAGTCTAACAATCTCAAGGTGTCCTGCTTCAGCAGTTTTGACGTTAAATAATTTGATTGCTCTATCAAAAAAGCATTCTGCTGAATTCAATTTTCATCATTATATTTTACTTTGTATGATTAAAAAGGAGAAGGGCGGGTAGAGGCAGGTTCAGTGAAGCTTGTTTGGATATATAGTATGGAATTTCTGGTGGAGTTTTTTTTTTCAATTTTATTTCATAAAGAATTTTTTTAAATTCTTTTTTATCCAGTAGGCATAGGAAACAGCAAATACGGAAACCTCAACGCTGTCAGAAAAACAGTGAACTCACCTGAGAGCAGCAGAGCTTTGTGAATTTTAACAATTTTTCTCATGCTTGTGTCTGACAGTCTGACTGACACTGAGCTTTGGTGGGGCTCTGGGTCGATCTAGTTCCTGGCTCTGCTCTGTTTACAGGAACCGGGACCTTTTAGTCCTTGCAGCTGGCTGAAGGAGCTGATCATGAAGCCTCTGAGCCAAGGGAAAGATGTCTTATAATATCAGGGAGCTTTTGAGTCAGATCCTATTATCGGATATTACTGGGATGAGAGTCAGAAAATGTAGATAGGCAGATGAAAAGGCAGATCACTAGAACTACTTCAATATCCTTTTGAAATAACTAAAACAAAAGAATAACAGAACACATATATTACAAAAGGAAAGAAGCAAATTTGCACCTCTTCCAAGAGATACGGTGTTCAGTCATGTGCCTGCTCTTTAGCCATGGTATTTCCACATGCACATTGAGCAGATAATGTAAAGTTCTTGGTGTATCAAATCAAAGCTTTGTCACTCAAAATAAGAAAGATTTGGTAATATGACAGTCCTGGTAGAGGACTGATTATCTGCATGGCCTGATGGAACAGTATGACCTAGTAAACCCTCATTAATTTATTTTACTATCATTTTTTTATCATTCACACGCACACACACACACACACACACACACAAACACAGTTTGAGTGACACTGAATTTGCTTGATTCTAATATGCAGCACTCTGCTACCTCTTCCACTCCTCTGATTTGTTACCAGCTCATCCTCCTCAGGACATGAAAGAGCATTCCCAAGCAGCTTGAACTGCCTTTGATCAATGGAGTTTGTGTCACTTGATTGTATAGAAAAAAACAGCAATTCACAGAAGCTCTCTTCCACAACTGCAAATTCTAATTCTTCTCTGCTGAACTGAGTAAAAGTGTCATCTGCCTGCTAAAAGCCACAGTATGTTTTTTTCTTTTGTTTTGAACACACCCGGTAAAAGCAGATTGGATTAACGTTCTTGCAAATGGAGAAATGTAGCTGATCGATCCTAGCACCTCACAGATTTAGATCCAAACCACCAATAAGTTGCAGGTGGCTTTCCAAAAAAGTTTCACAGAAGGTGGTGGTTTATACAACTGGGTCTGCTGTGTCAGCCGCATAGTCTGCCCCATCATCTTAAAAAGGTTCAGGAACACAGCCACTTGGTACTTACCTGATTTAATAAATTAATTAGATTGTTATATTTCATTGTGATACTTTCTGTGCCCCATATAAAAGCCCAATTTCCTTTTTGACTTCTTTTTCTCTGGGATATCTACATTCGCGGTTTCCACAGCTTAATTTTGCATTGTAAGGAAGAATCTGAAGTTGGACAGAAGTTTCTCTTTCTACATTTTTATCATCTGAACAACTACAAACTAATCTGAGACAACCTAGCCATTTAACAGCTGCTTTGTGCTAACTAAAGTTGAGTAGTCTCAGCTCTCTATTTGAAATTCTAGCTGTGATCCACACAGTTTTGATGCTATTAGAAAAAGACTCAATCGAGGAAGAAATAGGTCTTCAGAAGAAAAAGAATCCTTAGATTTGACTGGAATTTTTATGAGAAAATTGTTTTCCCACGAAAATAACTGACTCATTAATAGCTCTACAAATTGTTATATAAAAAAATACATTCACTGAACAGCCCTTTATCATGTGTGTTAGATGACTGGTATCAGTAGTGTTTAGCTACAGTCAAGCAGCAGAACTGCTGCACCAGGAAGGAAGAGTATCTCACTGCTGGTAGTTGAGATGTGGCATAGTTCAAGTACAAAACATGCAGCAAGAAACAAAAGGTTGAAAAGAATTACTTGGGCTAGCACCACCATATGTCACAGTCTGTTGTCTCAGTGTTGGGATTTGAAGACCTCTAGCATCCTAACTCTATCTCACAGCGAGGTCTTTTGGGCACACACCAGGTCAATATTTTCTCCATGAATATCTATGGAAGCCAGTGAAATTATCCACTGCTACAGGTAAGTTATTACACCAAGTGGTCTACTGGCCTATGCCCCAAAAGAGCACTTTTGGCTCTGTGGAACAAGAGATCATATACAACCAAATGCATCACTGAGCAAAGGCTCCTCATCGAGTCCTTCCAAAGTTGCTGCAGACAAACATCTTCACAAAGGTCTTCTTGAAACACATGCAGAATGTTTATAACATGCTGGGACAACAAGCTTTGAAGGATTAATTTTTCATGTTGCAAAGACAGTCTGTGGTCAATCTCAAACTACGGGGGAGTGATACCCATTCTTCTGAGAGGAAAGACATTTCTCATTCATAGATGGGATAAGATGAATAATCTTGTTGGGACAGAATTTAGATGGTGCTAAGGGCCTCAATTAAATAAGAACATAGAAGAAAAAAGAAAAAAAAAAGAGTCCTAAGATTTGATGACTCTTAAAACCCTTTCTCTTTAGGGAGCAAAGGTGACAAGAAAAACAACTCCTCCCTGACTCCCACTTTCAAAAATCCTAAAGCCAGCAACTTTACAAACCTTTCATCTGATGTTTTCATGGGGTGATTCACCTATGAATATGTTTAAGGAAGCAGGTTGCAATTCTCTGTTATCAGTAGGGGTGGAATAGCTTGCCACCCAGCAAGACCATCATACCATCACTTATGTCTATTAGTATGTAAATACTCCAGATCAGCTTTCCCATGATAGATTTATATTTCTTCTAAGCCTGGGACCTCGATTGCTATCGAAATCTTGGCATCCTAATCATTGACTGCCATTGCATTGAATGCCAAGTATTTTAAAACTATCAGTTATCCTCCTCTCTCTCTCTCTTTTTACTGATTTTTTCCTTACAATTTAAAAGGTATGCCTTTCCTGAATGACATTAAAATAGACACCTGGCACCCCTCTCCAGTACATAACCTATATCATACTGAAAATGTATAATGCCATCCCCTCACGCAGAGGAAAAGAACATGTTAAAATGGGACAGAATCGTGTCTTCCTTTAGTTCACTGCTTACATCTTTTCCCTTTAGTCATGAGGAGTTGCACTTTATGAGCCTATGAGGTCAACAATAGGGAAGTTCTTGAGTATTTCCCAGTAATAGAGTTATAAAGAATGAATAATCTTTAACTTACAGTAATGGGGAACTTTTTTAAAGCCAGGATGTTATAATCATTTAATTAAGATAATAATGGGGCACTTACGAAAGAACAGAGCTTGCTTGGTATACATCATCTTGGAAAATTCCCTCTTTCACCTTCAAACTAACAGGTCATACTGGATGTCATTAATTCAGCTAAGCAGCTTTAGGGCACTCTCGAATTTCAACCCAGAACACAAGGGAGCAGAGGCAGGCTGCCAGCTAGTAACTCACTGAAAGGAAGAAAGGAAAAAAAAAAAAAGGAAAAGAAAAAAAGAAAGGTGGAAAAGAAAAAATGGCCTTACTTACAGACAATGATTTTCATCTAAGTGAAGATGAGCTGCCCGCAGATGTTAAGAGTTGAAGACACTAAGGAGAGAGAAGTGCTTTTAAAAATAAATTGTGTTGGAGAAACGCCCTTGGATTCCTCACCAACCAAATTTGTTTTGCCAGCTTGTTTTGTAAGCTTGCAAACAAGTCTGAGATAGAATGTTGTGCTTTCTGGAGTATAACTCCATCCTCTTGCAAAGATGGGATTTAACATCAGCGAGCAAAATGTTAACAGTCATCCTCAAGCTTGACATCTTCAAGCAAGAGTCTGCAGAGACCAAGTCTATCTTCCATTGCCCCAGCAGGATTTGCAGAAACCCTCAAAATGTTGGCTTCAGTTAGCTCTGGAAACTGATGGTTGCCAGGTCATTCTCAGAGAGCCCACTCAGGGGAACAGTTTGGCTTCCAAAAGTCCTAAAAATGACATAGTTGTGTGGCTTTGAAGACAATGGGTGAAGAAGAGCTATAGAAGTGATGATTTGAGGGAAGCATTAGCACTTCTTTCCCAAGACAATTGTTTTCCAGTCATGGTTCTGCTGATTTCAAAATGTTGAATACAGGCAGACATGCAAAGTGGGAGGGATTAAAGAATATATGCCAGTCACTAAGCTTTTCTTAGTAAAGGATAAGTGTGTTAAGGAAATTGTGAATGGATTTCTTGTCCTGAAAAAAGGAAAAGGTGTCCAGCATGTGGTGGTGGTAGGTCATAGCGAAATCCAACATAGGAAATAAAAAAAGAACATTTTTACATTTTTACAATTGCTCTGGAAGGAGAATTTTTAAAGGGGGCAGAGGTTAATTTCTGACCTAGTTTTAAGCTTGGTCATAAGTCTTCAACCTCATTTTTCTGTGCTCAGATTTAATCTTTTCTGACAGCACCTTTACAGAGAGAAAGATTCAATCTACTAGAACAACAGATCATCTCAAACAAAACTTGTCCAGGTTCCTAAAGCCAAAGCAGTCTCAAAATTAATATAAGCCAGTTATGTTAATAGTTTTCCAGTGTTTTATTTAATCAGCATGGATTGTTCAAACAGGCCTGGATTTATAATGAAGACATTAAAATACCATTTCCTTGCAAAATAAATAAATAGAGGAATTAAACTCCCCGGGGAGAAGTAAAATTGTTTATTGACATCCCTGTTAGCAAAGAGTAGCCACCTGTACACTTAATAGAAGGTGACTTCTAGCTGCAACAAGTCTGTATTCTAAGTCCTTCCTGGATTCACAGAACAGTACAGATGGGGAAAAACAAATCAAAAACAGATGCAGTCTGTGGGAACTCTAATAACACCTGAAATCTGTCATTACACGATTTATTTTCCTTCTCCTCAATGCAAGAGTTTTACCCTCTATTTATTTTAAGTGCATTCGGTTGTGTCCCAGCTGTGTGTTATCTTTTGTGAATGGATCTTGTGAATTGTAATATTTGAACCATGGAGAGGGAAATTCTGCATGCATGGTCATTCCCCAGTTCTTTACAGGATCAGACTGCAAGACAAATGTGTGATAAAGTGTACAGAAGAGGGAAAACAAAACAGAAAAATGTAAGCCTTTTGAAACCGAAATGGGAATGAGACTGACAAAAGCAGTAACAGCATCCCACCCACATTCTTTATTTTTACCATCTCTAAATCCACTTTTTGCTCATTTTGAAATTACAGTCAATACTACCAAATACTACTTGGTCAAGGCATTGGTAAATCAGGCATTCCTTCCTAGTCCCTCCCCCGAATATTGCAGATTAAAAATGTTGCTAGATTTCCTATAGGATCTTTAAAATCTCTTCCAGCAGAGAAAACTGAAGTACCTCTGAATTGTCCTTGCCCTTTGAATCCATCAGACTGACAAGGTGTATCCACTGCTTTCTTCAGAGAATACAAGCGCCATGGTCCCCCCCAAGTCCTACAGGCCACTGATGGCAAATGTCACTAAATAAATTTCTTCCACCTGTCAATTCCATTCATTCTATACTAATAGAGTCCTTCTCTCTGTTGCATTGACCGCTGTGGTCCACAGATGGGATTTGACTTGGTTTAGGCATATCAAAATTATGTGTGTGCATACTGCCATTGTAATATCAGCAGCTCTGTAACCTCTAACTTTTTTTTCTCATAAGTTGACCTAAAAGAAGGAAATTAGGGAAGCTCACAGGAAGAAAGAAAAACTAAGAAGATCTTGCAGACCAACATGTCCATCTCCGAGCTAACAGTCTCTGATAGTTATTTCCTATTGCATAAATTCAGCCTGGATTTCATAAATAACGGAGCTGTATTTCTCGTTATGTATGACTTCTTTCAAGATAAACAACATCAAGCAGGTGATTAATTTCTTACCTCTTTAGCCATATGCTTGTGTGTACTATCCTCATCTTGGTCAAGGCATTGGTAAAGCTCTAGTACTGAATGCTACAAGTTACCACGCGGATTCCCAGCAAGGAACAGAGAGAACTGAAAGCAGCCTACATCCTGCACTATACAGATACATCCACTCTCTTCTGGACGACATTTTGCTACGGCTCAGGCTGTAGTTTGATTAAGAAAAAAAAAAAGTTACAAGCCTCCCAAAGAATTCCACAGAAGGTTAGGAAAAAAAGTACTCGTTGCCAAAGGGCACAGGTGTGGTCTACACGTGAGTTATCCTGCTGTAAGTACTTTATTTACTGATAAATTGCCAATAGATTCAACTTGAGATTTTATATTCCCGTTATGGGATTTTGTAGGACCAATACAAAGGGTACAAATGGGATGTGATTTCCTCTACTCATCTTTTTACCTAAAACCTCTCAAGGCAATCCACACTGCTACCAACATGAATACCTATTCACTGTCTTTGAAGCAAGGCCAGCTACCACCCCTGCTGGCAGAGCTCTGGGGCCGTGCAGGGATTGCAGCTACTTTCTGTCACCATACATCCCTGTGCTCTGGTTCATAAAGCATGGACAGACCAAAATAAGGAAAAGAGGCACGATCCCACATCACATAGAATCAGTGTCCCAAACTCAGATTTTTCTAGGCAAAACTAAAGAATGACAGTCTGACATACAGCAATAAGAATAGTAAACTCATGGATAAAATGGGATTATGCTAATTCAAATCAATTTTAGTACAGGAGACTTCAGCTGTATCCTGAAAAATTGTCAGGTTAAACACAGACATTCCACTGCAATCTCTTCTGTTCAATTTTTTTTTTAACTTCTCTGTGTTACTGAAGTCTTTGCAATGTAGTTTGCTACCTTGTTATTTGTAAAAACAAATTTATGTGCATTATGTGACTGAGTTAAACTGGCATGAGCTATGGTGGCCACAATGTAGTCATCTCTTTTATTACCTTTGTGAAACAGAGGTCTTTGTTTCCTGTTGTATTTTTTTTTCCCTAGAACAATAGTTCTTTGAGTTATGTGATTAAATGCATTAACCTTTTTAAAGATATAAATAGTCCACTGAAATGTTCTGAGCTGTTTTCTGTAGAAAAAAAAAATCTCAAAAAGAAATAGCATAAACAGAATGCTCATGCACTTTGTACAAGGCAGAGACAAATTAAAACGGACTTTGAATCCATCGTTACATTTTAAAACTCATGATCTTTAAGCCACTTTCTAATAGAAGCTCCTCCATCATCTGGGAGGTGTATGATTTGCAATACCAAAGTGTTACAGCTGCAGTCCCAGAACTAATCCATATCCCTGCCCCTTCCGGAGGGCTCGTAACCTGAAAGTTGCCAGTACCAAATGCAATATGCATTGGGGAGCAGGTAATGGATGAAACTGTGCCTGTGGAAGGGAACTCTTCTCTGTCCGACTCTTCAGTCTCTGCACATCAACCTGTCTTTTTGCAACCTAGTCATGTATATAAGGTTAAATACATGCTATGAAAGGTGAAAGATTTCCTAGGACCAGTTCTAGTGCTAACCTATATCAAATAGAGAGCCAGCCAAATAAATTAGGTACAACTGCTGTTCATGATTTTCTAAGCTGACTGTTTCCAAGCGATTTTCTCTCTTTCTTTTGTCGCAGCTGTTGTATACAAACCACTCAACCAAATCTGGTGTTTTAGTTTTCAAATTACTTATTGATTCACATACAAGGAAGGGAATACAAGGGACAGACAATATAAATCTAAAAATATCTCTTCCACTCATAAAAAGACACAGATTCTATTTTACTGGATAACAGAGAAGTACAAGTGGTATGCTGTGATGTTCCTTTGACTGAGACTTGAGAAAACTATTGCAGTGAACTTTTACTTGAGAATGTCAGAACTCAAGGCATTTCATCTAAATCAGATGTTTCGTTTTGAGAAAAGGCCACTTATCTTGCTTTCAAGGTTCTTAAACTACACTAAGAACATACAGGTCAAAGAAAGCTCTTCTTGTTTTTCAAATTTTTGTGTTGTTATAAGAGCTGCTGTGCTGGTTTTTTTCCCACCAGGAAATGCATTGCTTTTTGTGAGAATGGTAAATTTTCATCTTCGCTCCAAAACTATATATCAAATCAGCAAATTTAGAAATGCAGTAACTGAAACATAAAAGAACAAAAAACCAGCAGCGCCAACAAAAAAAAAGAATTTTCAGGAGAAATCAGTGCAGAGATTCTATTGCCATAGGATCCAGTCACATTTCTCAGCACAAATAATTAAAAATCCAAGAACTGTTCAATAAACATTTTTCAGACCTTGGTGACACCCTTCCAGCCAACTTTTCATATTCAGTGACCAGAAAAATATTTTCAGATCTATAACCCTGCCTTACACAGTTAGCATAGTCAATACATAAAAAAAAGCTTGTTATGGTAGAAGGTGCTAAGTGCAACAACTGGTTCGTAACCAGTAACAAGAGCTGTTTACCTCTATGCAAATAAATAGCAGCTGGAGAATCAAAGTTCCTATTACCTCCTCAAACTATTGAGTAAGCTCTTGCTTTCAGGCTCAAAAAGCCTGTGTTCAGTAGAAAAATCTACGAAGAGGAGATAGTCTCTCAAGGCATGAATGGTTGATTATGTGGGGGGCAAAAATATGTAGTTCAGGTAACTTCTTGGAGGTAGCAACAGGTTGGATGACAGAGAAAGAGCTGTGAGGAAGAATATTAGAGGAAGAAGGAAGGATGCTTCATCTGGCACAGAGCTCATGACTCACAAAGGTGGGTATCTCTGCTCAAAGAAATTGCCTACCACTTTTTCCACAGATGCTGTACTCAGGTCAATAAAAAAAGAATATCTAAAGGCTATTTGACTGAAACCATCAGTGCTTCCACTTAAGAGAAATAGCCTTGCAAGCCTTAAATGTTGGACACCTTGTAACAAAGGAAATAATCTATTTTTTTTGAAAAATAATTATATAGAAATAAAAAGCAAGATCATTCATCATTCCTGCTATAACCTTATAAAGCTTCTGTGGGTCAGTTCATACACTAAAGGAGAACATAGCTTTTTAATATGTTTAAATTCTTTTACTATTCCACAGCAGTGAAAAAGCAGTCTTGAGACCAGAGCACTCATAGGGAACACTATGTCTTTTCCATTTCTGCCATTCTCCCTCCTCACACCCACCCCATGTAAAGGCACTTGAAATCTATTACTAGCTAAGTTTTACTAAATAAAATAGTTATTAAATAATTATCTAAAAAAATATTTTTGGACTGCTACTAAATTTCAGCTAGTTCTATCTAATAAAGTATTTTTTATTTAATTAGCAATAAATGTGCCCTGTATTTTTATAAGGAAGTACAAGTAAAATGTGAATAAGGTGAGTCACAAATATTCTTTATAAAATACTGCATTCCAATGGAGATGAGCTGGAAGATTGAGCTGGGAGAGTCAATCTTCTGATTTCTTGCCACCCACTTTGAAAATCAGTCTGAGAACTGAACTTAAAAACTGTCTTGAAAACCGTTAAGGAGATATATCTACTCTTACACAGATACTGTCTTAAGTTTAACTACATGAAGAAGGTCTTTGCAGTCTGATGTCTCTCTGCAAAAGAAGGAAGTGTATGATAAAAAAACAAAACCAAAACCTCAACCAACTAAAAAAAGAACAAGACCTCGCCCCAAGGAACCTGACCTGGAGGATCTTATACATGAAGGAAGAGGCTTGCAGCTGATTTCTCCTAAGACCACCTGAATTTCTGCTTATATCTATTTACTTTCCCGTGTTCCATGGCTTCATGTTCCAGTGGACCAACAAATCCACTAAGCAGAGAACTGAAGCAGTATCGGGCAATGGTGCAGCAAGGGCATGTATTTATGGGGCTGCACACTGACTTGAGCAGAGCCCCGCATGTGTCGCTTCCTGCTCACATGATTCCAGCAGCACACAGCTTGCCAAAACAGCACATTGGAGACACTGAGAGGGAAATCTCTTGTCTTAACACTTCCTGATGTCTTTATTTTTCAGTTCTTTGATTCCAGAGATGACTTCTTCCTTATCCATGAAGAAGAGACAAACATCATCCTTTCAGGCTTGTTTGATCACTACTTTGCAGCTCATGGAAAAGTGTGGCTCCATAAGGCATCAGTCTCAGCTGGAGTTACTCCAGGAGCTAGATAGTCCATGTAAAACCAGGAGAAGGGTTTCTCCAGTTCTCACAACACTGGGAGCAGAGCACTAGGGAATTTTCACCATTTCTCAGTGCTCTCATATTTTGCCTCATGGGAAACAGGACAAAATATGACCATTATCCTCTTGTTCTAGAAGGAGGTAACAGCCTAGACAACAGTAATTCTGCTTAACTACATTGTCTCTGAAGAAGAATCTGCTTCATACTCCAACATCACATGAAAGGAATTTTCCAATCCAGTTATTAGACATTCCAGGCTCTTTGAAACGCTGGCTGTTGCTCAGTATAACAAGAAATCTCAAGTAACATGATGAAGGACACTGCTACCAAAGCCCTTCAGATATGCAAAGCAGAAATTTTGGATATCTGCTTAAAGAAGCTAATTTGAAGATGATGGTGACAAAGGTAAAATTAACTCTTATCATTCAAACAGATTTACAGCATAACATTTCAGACTGAGTGGACTGTCAGCAAAGCTTACTTGAAGGAAACAAGTAGCAGCACTGAACTTCAGTGTATGCTCCCCTTTCTATAGAAAGTGTCGCTTCAACAATCACAGGAAATGGCTGTACTGGTAGTTGTTGAGAAGTCAGTAATCTCTATGTTTCATTTGGAGGATTTCCATTGTAATGCCTGTTAAGCTCGGATTATCATTGCTGTTAGACTGTCAGAGAGCAAACAACAGGGAAATGAACTTCTGATCAGCATATATTACTTTTTTATCTTTGATTAATATTAATGAACAAGGATCTGCAGCTATACTGCCACACAAAATCCTGTGGCAGCATTATTCTGAAGACTAAGCGGGCTCAGGAAACAACATAGAGTTTCCCTCTGTTAGACTGCCCTGACGTTGGTGTCCGAGTGTTGAGGGACGTAAACACAAAAAGGTAGATGGGCCTCAAAATTTTGCCTTGCTCAGCACCGTGGTACTTTCCTGTCATAATTCTGCTGAGTTTGTCAGTGAACTTGCTTTGAAGTAATCTTTTTGGTCCCTAGAAGAGAGAAAGGAAACAACTCTGGGTGAAGATTTTCTTGGTCAATTTTAGAGGCTTGGGGAGGGCATCATTCTATCATCTAGAACATTTAAAAAAAAAAATAATGAAAGACTTACTCAGTATGAAATTTGGGTTGTCTGCCTGCTGATCCACATTGCCAGATATCTCATGGGGTTAAATTAATTTTATCCAATTAATTAAATTAAGTTTATTCATCGCTAACTTCCCTCTGAGTACCAGCACTGAGAGGTGTGGAAAAGAAAGGACTGGGTTATCTCATAAAGCAACTCTCAGTCTAAGCATGCACAGAAAATAAGAATCTGTTGTACTGAATAGCATACCCTGACCTCTTTGAAAGATTCAGGCGTACGGCTATTGAAAGCTCCATCTAAGTTCTGAATGTATAATTCCTGCAACCCAAGTACGCCTAAACACATCTTTGATTAGCTGAAAATGCAATTATTTTTATAATAATGCTTTGCAGACAGCTTGTAAGAATATTAATGACCCTATTTTTTCCCTTTCCCTCCCCATTTTAAAATCAGTTTCTGTTGGAGGACCAGAAGATTTACTGGAGAAATAAGTGCTTCACTTGCATTTAAACCATGTAAAAGACAAGGTTGGCTGTGGTTTTAGACACTTGCATCAAAGTAATTACAACACTCTACAAAATATTGGATTCATTAAGAGGCTCTAAAACAATTTTTATATACCATTAAATAAAAGGGAAAAGAACAAAGAATGGGAAACTACAAATTAAACCTGATGACTTGCCTTCATTGTCAAATAAACTCCTCCCAGCTTTTGTCTAAGGAACTAAGACCCCTAACAAAGGGCAACATGAAATGCTCGATGGGAGAGTAAATAAAATGTTAGTCTGGGAATTAGAAGGTTTACATAAACTGTCCATCTTGACAGAGGGTTCCTATGTGCAATGAGGCACTTAGTCTATATATTCATGCAATTTATCCTGTATTCAACACAACAAAGCTAAAATTTTCTTTCTTCTTGGTCCCTTCAAATTGCAGTCTGTTTGGGGAGGTCAGAGTCTCATTTTGAGGATTTATTCAGTGCTTACAGCAGTAGGACGTTGGCTTTGCTTAGTTACCAAGATTTCATGATTCTGCTATTTGAAGATGCAAGCAGCAACATGAAAAAAGATAATTCAGAGGGTTCATAATAGCCATAGCACAAGCAGGACAAAGTCATTAAAAACATGGTTATCAAAGGAAATATTCAGGTAATGAAATCTCTAACCAAGAACACTGTGTTTTTGGAGAGTGTCTCAGGTGTTCAGATGAGACAGTCTATTCTAAACTAGATTGGGTAACATAGCTGGAAACATTATGGAAGCAGCTTCAGCTGTGGGGTTGATGTTTGCTAAAGCCTAAATGAATATATCTGTCTGAGGTGGTTAAAAAACTACAGACTTACTCTGAGAATTCAGGCACAATTTATTTCTAAAATTGAAAACAGATTCCTGTGAACAAAGCTGATGTAAAAGAAATGGGCTATCTCTTCCCTTACTTATAACCTTCATCCTATGGCTTGACAACTGGGAAAGGAAAAGAAACATCCAGGGACCAGCATGCCTTGAGTGTTTTATTTTGTCTACTTTACACATTAATTTCCCAAGTGTTTCCTGATTCTTATTTGGTTAACACATTAGGGTATCTAATTCTTATTTGCTACTCAAATCGCTCATTTGCAATCAAATTTCCATCAGTATTCGCTATCTTATTATCTTGGTTAACATCACTTTTGCACTTTACTATTAACTAGAGAGACATTCTGAAAAGCATCTCAGTCTTGTAAGTTGAGAATACCGTGGCTGTGTTTTTCTAACAAAGAAAATTGCTATAATGTCGCTGGGTCATTCCAGTTACAAAATCCCAGCATCCCAAAGGTTTATTAAGCAACCATCTCAGGCATGGTTTCACTGCTTGCGCTTCTGCACAGCGAACTCAGTAGGACAAAACTAGAACTTCATCAACTGGACTAAAAGTCACTTCACCTCAAACTGAAGGCCACATCGATCCCACAGACAGTGGTGTGGCTCTGTCCGGTGTCCACAGCCTGGGTGTGTGCCTGTGCTGTAGCACTACGACAGTGTCAATATGGACCTTTCCAGAGGTCAGCCTTTATGTGAGTAGGACTCATTGTAATTCTCCTCAGGGCAGTCGTTCTTCAAGGCCTGAAGATTCAAGCTTACATGTATAAATATCAGCTGATACCAGTAGGACTTTTTGGTCTTGTTTTTGAGAAGAATCCTGTGAGAAGTAAAAATTCTACTCTTGGCTTATGAAAGAAGTCTGAAAGTGTAGAGCTGTCTCCTTAATTAACAGTACAACAAAAAAAAAAATACCGAAGCAATATCATAGCTATACTCTTCACTCATTACTGCCTTTTCCCCCACTGTAAGGCAGCGTCACTTTTCTCCATGCCCACAGAACTTCAGCCTGTCATTTTCAATGCATTTCCCTGAATGTTCCCAGGTAATTGTACCATCCTTTTGGTTAGACTTACCACTGCTTTGACATTTGAGCAACTTATTCCTTCTTATGCTACTTCTGTGATGTATGAAGCTTTCACCTTCCCTTCCATTCATTGCCAATGCCTGACTGCAAACTAAGGAGAATATATTGTAATAGGAGGAATGCAACAGAGAATGATCTGGATAAAAACGAAAAGCTGAGTTATAGGAGGAGACAGCAAAGCTATTGAACCACAGATGAGTTTGTGCAACCTACATTTTCAAAAGTCTCTGACAAAAATTAGTTTGAGATCTCTGTGAACACAAAGTCACTAATTTTGGATTTACTAGGAATATGGGCTGTCAGACGTAAAGCCTTCTAAAGAATCAATGTCCCTGATAGCCAAGTGACAAGGAAGTTAAGAACCAATCTCATCAAACTTAGCTTTTAATTTTATCCTCCAGGTTTATCTTGGATAATTCAAAATTATACAGATGGGATTCCTAACCAATAAAATGTGCTTTTGAGTTCTGAAAAATGGCTGTTATAAAGAAGAAAAGATTTGAGAAGGGTGTGATGCTACATACATTGAACCAAATTTTTCCTGCAGCTATTAAATTTACAGACAAGAGTTACTGAAAAAATGGCACAGTGGAAAGATTTACAGTAAATTATCCCTATTTTGAATTAGAGACTTCTAGGTACTTAATAGTAATTGTGAAATTGTTATCTCTTGGTAAAACGCACATTAATCTTGCTCTTTCCCACTTTAAGAAGGATCATTCCCTGGTTATTATTCAACTCAGTGTTCCAGCAATTTTCAATCCTATCTTCTCTTCTACCCTCAATTTCTGCTGATACCAGAAGAGAGGCTGCTTGTCAGCTGGGTGTTGCTCTCTGCTAATTTTCTCTGGCATTAGGATAGTTCCCATAACCTGGGGCTACGGAGTGGTTTTGCCACATTACCAGGCTGTCACAATGTCTGAAGTGGTTGGAAGGGGACAAAGCAATGCAGAATCTGACTCTGACCCTCTCCAGGGATAACCTGGCTTTCCCCCCATGCCAGGCAACCCTGCAAGGCTCCCCTGGTGCTCACAGTTGTGTCTGCAGGAGCTCGCTCTAACACTTGCCCTGGAAGCCTGTGGGAAGGTGATGGAATGAGAGCTGCAGGGGAGCTGGAGGCAGCTGAAGAAGGGCTCTCCTTCTCTTGACTATTAAATCATTTTCCTACTTGCTCAAAAAGTGGGTGTTGTGCATGCTGATATCCCTATATACTTACTAATTAGTGTACCATTCACCTTGAACTGCAGAGCTCCCAGCTGCCAGCTGCAGCTTGTGATATCTTGAGTATGTGTTTGATGAACTCTGGAGACATTTTCATCTGTTAAATATAGAAAAACTGAACAGCTTCCCAGGACAGGCAGTGCAGCATGGAATCATATGCTTGTCAGGGCCATGTCTACACTCCTTGACTTCAGACTAATAGAGCTGCAAAGTTAGTGAAACCGTGCAAGACAGGCTGGCTCAGACCCAGGCTAATTTAGCTGCTACATTGGGCATTAACTACTGTTTTCACTGGCTTGATGACCAAGAGTATACCATAAATACTATGCCAAAAGTCTGCCAGTTAGACTTTGGTGTAGTTAATGTCTTTGTTTCCATATTTATTATACTGTTACTGTAAATCATTTGAATTCCAGCAAGTTTTTTCAGCACTAAGAGGAATTAAAGAACAAGCTCAACACTTCCAAGGAAATTAAACATAAGGGAAATACCACTCACCATTTACACCAGATTTTCAAAAATCAAGCTGAATACCAGGCATTTACTCAGTATGTAACTCGTATTTAACATCGTATTATGGGTTTACTAACATGCAACTACACGGTTGCTACTGAGAATATGGTAAAAAGCCACCCTGTACTCTGACTTTCTAGAAGAAAAGAAACAGTAAGCCATGAATAGATTCTGTGCTAATGTACTACTGAAAACATTAGGAGATTAAACACATACTTTCAATTACAAATAGCGGTAAGTGGTCAGCATATTTAGTCAAAGTAATGCTTTGACTTCAACTGCTTTAAAGAAAAAAATAATTATTTATTACTGGAAAGATTTGTATGAGGCTAATTAGGTATCCTGATTGTTCACCTTAATGCATAAGCATCTGTGCAAGGTAAACAGGAAGGGAACAAGATTTTAATATTTTACTTCTTCTGCATTTTCCTTTGTATCTAGCTGTTGTTTTGGCTTTTTTTCAAGTTTCTAGCTTCTCCAAAATAGGCCAACCTCTCTCTGAAACAAGAATGTTTTGTTATTCCCCATGAAGAGAGACTGGGATTCTTTTGTATACTACCCATTCAGAAATATTACTATGTGTTAATGAGCTACGGTTATGAACAGTCATTTTAGAGTCTTAAAAGCATGGAGGGAAGATTTTCTTAAAGAAAATATTAACTGTTTAGTTTCTATTAATATATAGAATATAAAATAAAACAAAGGCTATGACATGATGTGGAATTAATTGAATTAGAAGAGATGGCACAGGAGAAAAAAATAATTTTATTTCCACAGTGATTTTGTTTCCCATCTTGCAGTAGTTAGAGGAGAAGTGTCTAGTAAAAGATTTTGCTTAATTATTAAAACTGAAAAAGTACAGAACCAAAGCAATATGAATTAATGGATACATAAAAATCAATATTTTATTACAGTTGCTGGTGAAATATTTATCAGACTAATTAAAAAGATACAATCATTACATTACACCTAGTTTTTTCTTATATTTGTGTTTATATGAAAGTCAACTAAGTAAATTAATTGCAACAGAAAGATTCTCATCCATGGATTACATTCAAGCCTTTTGTTTCCATGGTACCTTATTTCCACTTTTGGCTAATCTTAAAGACCATTCTGAGGGGATTGATCCAATATCCATTGAAATGAACACATAGCACAAACACTTGAATGCAAGAAAATCAATGCAAAGACTTTCATTAATTTCACAGTATTTTACCCTGAACTCATCACTCTTTAACAACGACTATGAAGAATTCCAGTCAGTAACAGGTTCTCAAATATGATGTTGACCATTTCAATATGAACAAGAAAAAACTGTTAAAAGCTGGTGAGAACAGAACATTAGAAAACACCAGAAGCAACCTGTTAAGAAATGCAAGTAAACTCCCAGTGTTGAAACCCATCTGCACTGATCAACAAGGTGAAGGGGGACACTAAGAACACCAGATGCAGTAGAAGGTATCTTCTGTCCTCCTCAGTTAGTTTAAGATGCAAAAGTGGCACAAAAATCTCTTTTTTTCACACTGTATTCATGCATGTATTTTGTGCAGGTCACATATTTTAAACAGTTACAAAAATATTTTTCATATATTAGCTAAAAAAAATAATTCAAGAGCATGCTTGCTTTTCTGCTTGTATAAATGGTTCCCATAAGTGAAATAAACCTAGGCTCAGAGGGAATAAAAATACCTACAACTAATCAAGTGGACTCATCTCCAGACATGAATTAAGGCATTTTCTTTCCATAGGAAAAAAACATCAAATACTTTTAGTCAAATACCAGAGGATCTTCCAGAGTTGGAGTTTGTCACTAAGCTAAAACTACAAGTTTCTCTTCTTTTTTTCAGGGGCATAAAGTATGAGTTCCTACTTCTACAAGACTACTGACTGTCAGCTTTCATAACTCCTTCAGAAACACGGCAAGATCCAAGTTGGAGTGATTTGGCAATAAGAGTGAAAACTGGAAACATTTCTCTAACAAGCTTTCAAACCTCAACCTGAAAGGATCTAATGCATCTGTTTGAAACTGCAGCAGAATGAATCAACCTCAGTGAGGAAAGCAGAAGTGAAATAGCAACGCAGGAAAAGCGCAACTTTCCTGATACCACTGCCTCCAAGAGCTGTGCTTGTGACATGGAAGTTATTTATGGTGCCCATCTGCAGTGGTTTGCGCGCAGGCACATCCGTCACAGAAGTAGGTTCCAACCTGTGACTCTCAGAAGATTGTGATTCTTATTGCTTGTCTGAACCCCTCAGTTGTATCTCATGGATACAGGTCTGCACCATTCATGGCTGCCATTCTGAACCCTTTCTTTCCTTCCAGATTTCAGTCATACACAGATTTAAAACCCACTCTACACAGTACCATAAAAGTACAGAGCAAATGTACTAGAGCTCCTCTCTCAGAAAACAATACCACTGGAAGAAAATGTCTCCTACACAACACCTCCAAACAGATAAATAATCTGTTCTTCTCAGAAGAACTAGAGTCCTTAATTAGCTCAGTTGGTTAAAGCAATTGCTAATAAAGCCAAGGTTGTGTGTTTGATCCCCAATATGGGCCATTCACTCAAGACTTGGACTTGATGCTTGTGGGTCCCTTCCAACTCAGAATATTCTGTGAAGATTCTTTTAAACTATCAGGAAATACCAACCTGTAAAGCTGATAATATACTCTACAGCAGAAAA
This sequence comes from Cephalopterus ornatus, assembly GCA_013396775.1. NCBI lineage: Eukaryota > Metazoa > Chordata > Aves > Passeriformes > Cotingidae > Cephalopterus > Cephalopterus ornatus. Next base: position 673,104 of record VZRE01010075.1, read on the forward strand.
CACTCAATCTACCTTTTTGTCCTCATTTGAAAACACTTTCCCTAGTACCAGAGTACCTCCTCTCTGCTCCTTCCCTTCCCACCCCTGTTTCTCTCCCCCTGTTGCCACCAGGAGCACATTTGGAAAGAGGTCTCTCCATGCTGCCATTTATGATTTTCTTTGAAAAATTCTTCTCCCTCTGGTTTTTCAAACACACAGACTGCAAGGGTGGTCTCCGCACAATTTTGCAGTTTGTTTTAAGAAAGGCAATAGCAGAGTTTGGGTTAAATTGGGCAGGAAGCATTACTTTGCACACCACATCCTCTCTATTCCTTTTCTCTGCTAATTGCTCACTGGTACTGTTGTAAGAGTCTTCTCCTTCATAGCTTATGCAATATTCAAAAGGAATTAAAAAAATCTTCCTGCCTCAGTTCCACATTTCTTTTCTCATCAGTCTTTTTGTCATTCCCCTCTCTTATCTCATCTTGAGATCAATAAAATTACCAGGGTTGTATAGCAAATGGACATAAAACATTTCACTACATTTAGCCTCCATAATGCAAATATTACTTTTCCCATAGATAAAAGATCTCTCTTTTTCAAAGGCTCAAAACCCAGACAGATGACATGCTTGCTGCAAATATTTCTAAATCCCAAAACCAGTCATTGCAAATGAAAATGAAATCAAGATTTAATGACAAAACTTTTGAGGTATGAGAACATGAGGTGATTAAACCAAATCTTAGGTCTGGGCTTAGGGCAGACATTTGCTATTTTTTCAAAAAGCTGAAAGCAGAGAAGGCATTAATTTTAATTATTTCTACCAAATACATATTTATATTTAATATAAATAAAAGTGGAACAAATAAATTTTTCCAATTATCAATAAACAATAAAATCCATTAGTGGCTGCCTGTGTTTAGCTGTAGAGGAAAATGAAGAGATAGTTCTGTGTATTAAGACATACTTTCCAAAACTGTGTTCAATTTTCTTATGGTTTCACTTCTTTTCCCACTAGATGGCACTCTGGAAATATTTCTAAATTTTGGATTCCTTTCCCTTGCCTTTTAAAAAGCCAACAAATTAGCGATTTCCCTCAAACCTTCTATTGTTTACAGCCTACTGAAAAAGGCAAGTGAATTATACAGAGCAGTACAGAAAATTAGCATTGTTAAATGTGTCACATATATCACTAATAAAGTTTCATTATTTATACTGACAACTTGAAAAGCACTTATTTCCTAATCAATCAATTCACAACTAAATAAACAGTCATATAGGCATACAACATGAATGCACAATACTCCTAAATCAGATCTTCCTGAGATTAAGTGTATGCTGGTTGATATTAGGAGGACAGGAATAACAAAGAAGAGAGCTCCCCAATTTGCTCACTTCTCCCCACCTCTCCAGACACCTACTTTCAATGAAGTAAAAAACCACATGTAGGTATTTTAGGATAGATATGCTTTTCATGCTTTTCTTTTTTTTTTTTTTTTAAT
>VZRE01010075.1:674602-771069 GCA_013396775.1 Cephalopterus ornatus
TTTTTTTTTTAAATCCATAAATGCTACAATTCACCCCTAAGGTGATCCCGAAGCACAAGTTAGGACAGACACATTAAATAAATTGACAAAAGCTGGAAATGCATTCAAAATTAGCCCATCTCTGTTTGGAGGCTGGGGATACAGAAGAGAAAAAGAGATTTAAACAGTCACTTGAAGGGCTTTGTACCATCTGAATCCAGCTGCACTCTCACAGACATCCCTTTTGATGTTCACTAACGTTGAAGATGAGTTCTAGTACACAGATGTCCTTGTCAGGGAAAATAAACAAACAAAGAAACCCATCAAATTTGGTACTGTCTCATAGGTGGAAGTGAACTGCAAACATTTCTTCTTTGTTGGATTTCTGCAGGAATTGGCTGATGTGGCACTGGATACAGAAATGGAGACACAGTCATAAATATAGGGAACTTAGCAAACCTCCTTGGCTGTGAAGGACCCAGGCATCAGGGCATTTAGTATGTGCTAGGGGACCAGGAAAAGCAAAATACCGTGGCCTCTTATCTTCCTGGCTTTCCTTACTGACCCCATGACATTTGCAATTATTTCTTAAACATCTGGGTTATATGTTTGCCCCTGGAAAAGACAAATCTCAGCTGCAGCTGCTAACTAGGAGGTGCTGTGTTCTTACTTATTGGTGCTCATTTGTGACAATTTTAGGTGACTATCAGAGAGTTTGTAAATCATCGGCATACAGAAATCTGTATGTAGCAGCAGAGGTCATCTGGATGACACAGGCAGGATTTTTGGGCTCACAACAGGGAGATGCCCTGCAGAAGCAGCCACGATATCTGTCACTGAGATTTGGACATCCTCTTTGAATTTACCTTCTGACAGAGTCACAGAAACCCTCCACGGAGGTGGAGGAAGCCTGGATAACTGACCTGGCTTCTTACTCAGAAGGCAGGGTCAAAATTTTTCGATCAATTGGGTCAAACATTGCTAAAAAGTCAAGTGTTTCTTGCAGAGAGAAAGTGTAGGGTAAGCCTTGTTGATCCAAGTACATCCAGAAGTGCATGAAAATACAGACCTCACAATCTCCTGCAAACCAGGAGTTAAGGGTGATGAAAGGTATGAGCCTTTACTCAGGAAAGCAGATGAACTGGTTGACTTGCAGTCCCAGACAGTGCCATTGGTAACATGAGGGCTCACACACCTCACTACACATTGTTATGATAGCAAATCTGCATTTCATGTAGGCAGTGTTAGCTCCTCATAGCACTGATAGTTTGGGGAAGAAGAATTTCTATGTTCTTAAGAGAAACTCAGAAAAACCCAAATGTAAGCATTCCAGACACTGGGGTGGTTTTCATTACCCATATTGCTGACTATTAGCCAACACAGTTTTTTTCATTATCTCAGCTGCTTAGAAGAAGGAAATTGGGATAGATTTGCTAGTGAAGAGTTCTTCCCTGTCTCTACTTGTCTCCTTGTTCTTGTGAGCCACTGGAATGGTGAGCAAGTGACTCTCAACACAGGCCCCATGATTGTCCTTGTGCGAATACAGTCCTCAATGCCCTTGTTATAAGAGGTAGATTTCATCAAGCAAGTTTTGGTCATTTGAGCCAGAGAAAGGCAGAGAATGTGGCTGTTTTTCTTTACAGCAGCATGGCTAAATCAATAACCTGTAGATTGAGAGGTTTAGGGTGGATGAAAGGTGCATTATCTTATATATGTATGTTAGAAAGTGCTGGCAACACACTGCAGTTTTGAACAAATAAATGAATTTACTAGGTGAAAGAGAAAGATTGCTGATAAAACAGAAAAAAATACTATTCTCAGGAGGTGATTTTAGTCTGAGTACTAATATTTTATACAACAGAATATTGAATTTGGGAAGAGGCTTATTCATTCATTTGGCTTTTTAACTTTCCAAAGTGCTTTTATTGACTGATTTTGTTTGTGGCAGCTAATATTACTGTCACTGTAACAATATTTTTTCCCTATGTAGCTCTCCTGATGCCGTTTGCCATCTGAAGTCATTTACCTTTCATTTTTTTAAATAAAGTTGCTTTTTAAAAACTCAGAGACGATTCACATGGTTTGAGCCTGCATTTGCTAAGATAGAACTAAACTGCTAAAACTTCAAGAATTTGCACTAGTTGAGACAGAAGGTCCATTTGCTGTGAATTTAACTGCAGCAATATTAATTGACAAGACATTGCACTATGTAAACGAGATGTACCATCTTCCTTACGTGTCACCCTTCCCTTCAAACTTCATACTATTTTTTTTTGTCTTGGCAAAAACATTCATCTACTAGGAGAACATATATAAGTGAAGAGAATTTCTTCGATTTCAGATCTAATTTTATATAATCTCGGTATAGCTTGCCCGGATGCTTTTAATCACCAAGTCACGGAGGTGCCAATCCCATAGTGGATGTATAATAGGAGATACTCCAGCAACACCACCTTTCTCCCATTTAAAACTCATTTTGTTCAGCATTATACTTTCTCTAAAGCTGCAGGCAGTTTTCTGAGTTGGAATACTGCCATTCCAGCAGACTACAGAGAAGCAAATGCATTTTGAACTTCAACTATATTTTTTGAGGGCAAGGCTGCAAGTCTCAGCTAAAGCAGCCATCAGCTCTGAGCTCCAGCCTTTGGGTGAGAGGCGAGAAGGAATTGCTTCTGCAGATTCCAGCTGGATTCAGTGTGAAAATAAAACAAAAAGTGCTCCCAGGCCTATGAAAAAATCATTTTTTTTCTGTCTCAGGAGGAGCACAGTTCATGCCTTTCATCCTTTCCTCCAAAAGCCAAGCAGACCACCAGCAGACCTGGGGAACCCCAGGTGTTATTTAGCTCATGGACATGAATGTTTATTTCACTGAGCCTGCAATGGCCTATCTTGGCTTTCAGTGAGAACAGAGGAGCAATGGCCTTAATAACCTCCTTTACCATTTGAATCACAAGGCCTCAAGCAGGTTGCAGAGGTTCTTGGGGCTGCAAAAGTGACAGCTACACCCCAGTTATGTAGTGTGACTCAACTCTTGGAAAGAGATTGCATTCCAGATGGTCAAACAGGAGATGCAGAGGAACAAAAACCAGCAGGGAAGAAGTATAGTTGCAATGCCTTGCCATGTTAGCAGTGCATTGGCTTGATGGTGCAGACAAGTCAAAAGAGAGGGTCCAAAGCCACTGTACCTGTGGCGTAAGATTTCTGAGCACGTGTGTGACATTCTCCACTGACACCTACAGAGTCCAAGCCCCTGATATAAATATTCCTTCATACCATGTAAACATGCATTGATAACTTGATGCTGCACAAGGTAGCTACTTTTAATTGTTCACTTGCTCCCATCAGCATCAGTCCATACAGACTGAGGACCCATGATTTTGGAGAGCCTCTCTTCTTGCTGATCAAATGGATATGCCATCCATTAACTCCTCCCTTCTGTGCCTCTTTATCTTGACAGCAACCGAAGGATATCTAAGCATTTTCTCTCATCCTTGAACTCTGTCAAGAGACTGTTCAACCCTATTTGTGAGGCTTAGAAAATGTATTTTTTTGTTAATTTGTTTAAAGTGAAAATAACTTGGTCCCTCAGCTGTGGTTCCTTAATGTTGGAAACAGCTTTTCTTCTGCTTCAAGCTATATCAGCCTCAGCTCTAACAACAACAAGATATACAGATATTCAGGAGGAGAGGTCTTAGTGATATTCATCAGTCCATCTCCCCAGATCCCATCTGTCATCTACAAGGGAAATGGTTTAGTTTATTGCATACTCCCTAAGAGGCCAGATGTGATATGGTCACAGTCTCATAAATGTTCTGAGAATGGGAATGGATAGGACAGTCTCAGATTCACTACCCGCCTGCCCATGATGGTTTTAGCAATGCTGATTGCCTGGGAGGAAACACTGTCTCCCTCCTTTTCCAAACAAATTCACATGCAGTGAAACAAGGCAGTACTGATTTCCTGGACAATGGAAAAGCGGCCCAGGTGCTGGTGGCCGTCCCCCTGTCTTCTGGGCAGACTGTTCCAGAGATTTTGGTATGCCAAACATTTGGAGATTAGTATGAAGATAAGGGAAGAGCTGGTTTGTGGGGACATAACAGAGACTAGTTGCTGTGGAACAGTGTAATGGGAAACTGCTAACAGTGAGATTGATCTGTCTGTGGGAGGGGAGATGGATGCTAATTCACTGATGTAGTAGAAGTAATGATAGATGCTGATGCAGTCTGACTTTCTCCCAGTGATTTATGGTTGCATCTACTAGTTAAAATTAACAGCTACCTTAGCAGGAGGTTTTAACCAAATTGGCAATTCGGCAGATTCTCAACTCTGAGCACCAAAAGGGTCAAAAGAAGAGACAGAATTCTGAGTGAAGATAACATCAAAGAAGAACTAGGGATGAGTTTCACTGAAATCACAATATTTTCAGCATTCTGGGTTCTTAGTCCAAGGTCTATTTTTTCTAAACCATCTGCCAAGTCTGAGCCTGGGATTTGGGCTGCCCCACACCTCCTGTGTGCATATCTATATAATTTTAGTTTGAACCGGTCTAAAACAGAAAGCTAAAATATCAGGACACCTTCTGCCAGGCAGATAAATGGCTTAGCACGTGCCTTCTGAAAGAGCTTTCTGATTATAAAGGTTACAAACTAAAATTCACTATATCGTAACATTCTACATTACCCAAAAGTTTCTAGTCTTACTTTGGACATATTATTCCCCTTGTTTAGATAAGTTGTTACATGTTAGAGTATAAGACAGCAAGTTCCATAACTACTTATACAACAACAAACACTCAGCTTCACCTGGCAAAATGTTTTAGAACTATTCTTACAGCAGCACTGAAAAAAAAGTAACATTTTATTTTTACAATTTCCAAAATGTTTTTTTCATGTTATATAGAACAACTTTCTGTGTAAAATGCTTACATGATTATACACATATATATTTTAGTGCATGTGAACATAAAGTTGACACAGAAGTCCAATATCCTTTTTTTACAAAATAAAACCTTTTCAAGTTTTCATGGGTGCAGGTTTTATTTTACAGGACACTTTCTCAAAACATTATTTTAAAAGCACATGTCTTCCCTTGTGTATGAAATCCATTCCTCACCTTCCATTAGAAACAAATATATTTGGTAGGGAAACCCATTATTTTGGAAACAGGAGCTTTTCTTGCTTCATTGAGGTGCTTGTTGGGGACAAGCGTAAGCAAGCTGGAGTTTCCATAACTTCCTTTCTTGTTGTAAATAATAACAGTGTCCCTATTCACTTCTTAAGAATTCAGTATTTCTGGAGAGCTGGCAGGAATTTACTTACCTACCCTGATAGTTGATATCACCACCATCCCTGAAAAACCAGCAACACCAAGCATTCAAATTAATTATTTCACAAAACAAGGATTGTCAGCACAGCTTCAGGGCTTTCAACACAACACCTACATCTGAATTAACGTAGGAGGGGAAGCAATGCCTGAGCTAATAATCCCAGACAGCTTTCCTCTGCTTGTGCATCAGCAATGGATAATTGCAGGTGCATTGGCAGTGGACTGACATGTACAAGACTCTGTGAGGGAGGAAAAGCCCTGCTGGCTTGCAGATTCCCAAACTGTTATTACTCAAGAAAGAGAGCCATGAAGAAGTCCAGATTATACGCAAACAAATATAATGCTAATAAAGACGAGGGATAGCAAACTACAGCAGCACCTAAGAGATACCTATCAGAAAAAAATGGGCAACCTAAATGAGAAAAGAAATAAATAGGACCCTATATTTCTCCAATGAATTTACATTCACATGATGAAGACAGTTCATAGATTAATAAAAATCTAAGGAGACATGAGATTGCAGTTTGCTTTGATCTTAGCACTACCCAGCAAATTTGCAGACCCAGTGATATCTATGTGCCCTGCTCCTACTGATATCAATGGGCTTGTCCCTTTAAACAGGAAAGTTAGATATTGAATTCTTTCTGTAGTTCTGAGCCTTGTGCTCTCCCGCAGTAGGTACTGTGTAAAAAGAAGATTGAATCCATATGACTTTAGGAACTTAAATGAGCAGGTTAATCAAAGCTGCCTTTAGTCCCTGGAGACAGGAGGCACTACCAGCAGCCAGGGAGTTCAGGAAACAAGTCAGGCTTGTACTCTGAATGTTTCTGGAGGTACCTCTCAATCTGCAAGGAAAAATGCATTTTCATGAGATGACCAAACCTGGTGTGTCTGAATGCCTCCTCCTTCAAAAAGATTTTATTGTTGTTGTTTTTGTCTTTCATGTGAAGACATGGAGGACATGTCCAGTCACTGCATTTTTTTCTCTCTTCCATTAAATATCTACTTATTCCACAAGTGAGAACATTTGCAATAGAATTGGTCTGGAATAGCCAAAAGTGTAAGATACATGGCACAGTGGCATAGTAGGAAGTAAAACCTAATTCTCCTACAAAGCTGGTGAGAAAAATCACTAGTGTGTTTCTACCAAACTGTATTCCTTTTCAAAATACTCTTCCCATCCTGGAGCTGAGAGAAACCTTTCCAGACTAAAGTCGTCAAAACACATCCAGATTCGTTGACAGATTTAATTAACCAAAATGTCCTTACTGCATTTTCTTCTGAAAACCTGCCCAGCTACAGGAGCTCTAAGCTCCACTAAGGTAGTATATATCCAGCATTGCATTTACGGTGGATGGTTACCCATTCATAGCCCACTTAACTACAACATCAGTCCTTAGGTTTTGCATTTGCATGCAGTAAATTCTTTACTATCTGTCAACACACAAGGGACAACAGTAGCATATACATACTGACAAACATTATCCTGTTAGGGAAATAAGACAATTGATATTTTTAATCCAGTAATTCATCAACTCTATTATATGTCCCAAAGCAGAGAAGAGGAAATTTTATTTGAATGAAATCTCAGAGAAAAATAGGTACATATGAGAAATAGCTTTGTCCCCATATCAAGAGCCTGTTCTTTGGAGACCATATAGAGGAAAACAGACAGTGATATAAATATCTTGTTAACTTTTTTAATGACTGAGCGAGACTGTGAGCCTCTTGGAGCTAAGCTACTGTTTAGGAACTTATAAAACATTTGTCTCATATTTTGTACTACTAAATTTAGGAACTGTTTAAATAGTTATTGCATTTTTTCCTTAAATTGCCTGGTAATATTTGATTATGTCACATTGCGTGCACCGTACCCCTATCAAAGGGGGAATAAGTAAACATGAAGCACCCCAAACCAGATTAAATACACCCAAGAGTAGACAGTCAAATCATGGCTGTGGACAGACACCTTGTTAGGCCAACTGAAAGGAAAGGCAGCTCCCAGAAGAAAAATATTAAGGAGGTTACCTTGGCATGCAATGGGCTAGGAGAGTGCCTGAAATGCAAGCTTAATTCATAGCTGCAACAGTTTTAAAATAAAGTAATTTTAAATGTTTGGAAAAATCTTGAAGAGCTCAGGCAATGGCCACGTCAGTGCATTACACTGACTCTCAAAGAATACAGAGGCCTCTGCGAATGTTTATTCTGGCTGTAAAACCACCTTGCCAGATAGACTTCCACTTAGTGTCATTTTGCTGAAAATTGGGAATGTCTGCTTCCATTCCCACTTAGTCACTAACTCAACTAGAAGCATTCAAGTCGTCTGAGCTTTTCTCTGGCCCGTATTGATTTTTAAGGACTTTCTTTTTGGGGCTGTCTGCATTCAGTTTCCTGAATGTCTCTTTTCACATGCTGAGATTTTTTAAGGTGTATGTAAAAAAACATCTAAAAATGGAGATAATAAGTCATTGCTGAAGCATTTTCTCCACTCCATGTGCAGTCCCCTCTTTTTTTTGCTATTGCCAAGAATGGTAGGACAAAATTTTATTTCTACCTCAAAAGAATGCTGTGAATTCAGCCCCTGTCTAGAGACAGACTCCAGAGGAACGCCTTGGCATATTTTGCCTGTTGATGGCCATTTTTCCCAGCTGGATTGTATTCATAAATTCACATACTTGCATACCCTATTGTACAGTCACCACACCTGGAGACATCCATTTTCACATAGTCTACACAACACACACTGCATATCCCCAAATTGCCAAGCTAATAGACAGTCATATATAATTACCCTGCTCTTCAAGGCCAGCTCCATGATGCAGATAGAGGTGAGACAAAACTAATTTGAAAAAAACCTGCATCCCTTAGGATTCAGGTGAAGAGTTAAAAAGAAAAGAGAACTGTTAATGTGCTCAAAATGGCAGATTTCTCTCTTTGTTGCCACTGGGTTTATTAGTAAAAAAACCGAAACCAACCAAATAAATGTAAATTTGCAAATAAAAACAATGGTTAAAGCTTAATGTGAATAATAATCTGAGGTTGCTTTGATTGCAGGGAGCAGATTCACTCAGCACTGCCTCAAGCTTCAGTCTGTTAAAGGTCACTGACTGCCCATAATGACTAGGGTGGGGAAATGAGTTAGTCTGTTGGAAAACACTATTAATAGCAGTAGTGCTTGGAAACAGTTATCATGGCAGCACATAAGTAAGCAAAGCAAAGAGGGGAAGAGTTGGTTCAAAAGTTGAAGTGCACTTGCAGCTTGCTTATTCTTAAAATTGGCTTTTCCTCAGGTGCCAGAAGCTCTCAGTCCACATATCCTAGCAAAGGCACTCCCCAGAACGCATAGAAAAATCTGTATTCCAAATTAATTTTGAAAGGATCCAGGACTGGAAAAATGCTTGCATTGGAAACAGCTGAACCTTGAACTTTTACCTACAAGAAAATCAGTCACTGGTTTTACAGCTCAAGACTCCAGGTTAGATGAGGCCCTGCAGTGTGGGATGAGGGGCAAATGTTTTTATTATGTCCCTTTCATTTTGCCTTTTGAATATTTTACTCTACTTATGCACTGAGAAAATTAATTTTACACAAGATAATTATGAATTGATACAAATTACTCCTCATAAATATGAATGATGATCTGTTTTCTGAACTGGAGGCACTGAGAGTTACAAAGGCATTCAATAGGTATTTTTTTAATTTTTTTAAAAATTACATTCAGAAGTCTTGCATTTTATACCTACAAACATGCTTCAACTGAATTTTACCTGTTCTTTGTGAAATTTATGTGGCAGGTCAGATTATTTTTCAGAGCTGGTCTTCCCAGTGGAAGAGTCTGGTGGTGTGTTTGTATTTGTAAGCCCGGTTTCAGCTGAATGACAAAAAGGGCTCTTCCCCAGACGGTGAATTTGCCTAACCAAAGCTATGCAACCTCTGCAAGGAAACAGATACAACAATATGGGTAAATCTTTAACTCCCTTACAGGCAAATGGCCCATGAAGAGGGGGTTATTATGTTTAGTTTTCATCTGTGGAGCAGGTTGGCCTCTGGTCCTACCCACCAGGGGAAAGTAGAAATTGTCTGAACTTGGTAGTGATACGATGTAGCTTTTAAGAATTGATTCAAACAGTTTTTATTTGGTTGTTTTTTTTTGTTTTATTTTGGTTGGTTGTTTTTTTTCCCTCTCTCCCATCCTTTTTGAAAGAAGGAGGAAGATAATTTCCAGGCTAAATGTCCTGAAAAAGACTCTCTTCAAAACCTGACAGAGATGGTCTTCAAAGACCTTCAGCTGCACTGAAGTACCATGGAAACTGCAAAGGTCCAAACAGGTATAAAATTGATAAAGCTGAACAATTGGCTTGAAAATCAACTGGAAGATCTGGTGAGAGCAAGAAAATAGCAGAGGAAAGCAAAGAGAGAGAAGAAGGAGAAATGCAAAGAGAGAGAAGCAAGATTATTTTTCCTTGGCTAGGAAAAAATCCAGTATCATTTCAAACACATCTTAAGCTCTAAGGGATCTGCTCACAGGGTTTCATACCTTCATGTTTTTTTCCACTTTCTCTGTCAGATGAAAAGTCTACCTTTGATACTAATTGATCATTTCATTTCCTCTGGCACACTTTTGAAACAGATGGTTGCACCAACTTTTTGTTCCTAAGCACCAGCCTGAAGATTTGAAATAATCAGTGATAGAAATTAATTGAATAATTGTATGCAGTCTGGTTCTGCCTGTCCCCTCTCTGTCTTCTATAAAAGCTGACTTTTAACAGGGGTTCAAAAAGTTCATGTACACTCTGGCTTTCAGTCCAGAACATCCTTCTACAGAATAGTTTCACATTTCCCCATTTCTCTGTCCAGAATTTGAGCAGGAGGACATTTTTCAGTCATAGCTGACTACTGATAGAAAATCATGTTTCTTGGGAAAAGATTATTTCAGCAGGAGTGCCCAGTTTTTATGGGAAACTTCATTATTTAAAAAGAAAGCACAGAGAATCACCTTCATATACTTGAAAAGTGAGACTATTCCACTTCACCCTGAAAATGGGAAACACACTTCCCCTTGGATACAGTGCTGCCATGAATCATGGGAATTCTGGTTCAATTCAATAGATCTCTGTCCTGCTTTATAGGCCAACTTCTAAAGACAGGCCACCCTCTAGAAATCCTTCTTTTAAGCTAAACAGAGATAAAGACATGGAAAAAATAGACATCTACAATGAAAATGAAGGAAATTAAAGCTTTAAAGGGGGCTTAATATTAAAAAAAAAAATCACTCTAGCATGAGGCTTTATCTTAAATGAACAGAAACATAAAATGTATGGATCAGTAGCTAATCCTTCTCAACAGCTTCTATCCAGCATCTTAATTACCGTATAAGGTTGCATTATACATGGGCATACAAAATGACCCCCAATTCCCCTCCATGCAGCATCTGCCACATTACATTATCCTGCTTCCTGTCATATTGCCTGCAAAAGGCCTTGGCCTTCATTTGTGAAATCACCCCTGTGCTGAACATTAGCTGATCAAGCATCCAAGTGGATTTGTTGTTTCTCACGACAGTGCTGCAGTTCATGCGGTGCCCCAGTTCTGGATCAGCCCCCCGTGGCACACAGAGCTGCCGAAGTCACCAAAGTTCTCCTGTGGCCTTGTAAGGCACAATCCACTACCCTGTAAAGGGACCGCTGCAGATGGTTTCAGTGTGTATAGAATGTGATCCATGGAAATGGAAAAGGGGTACTTTTTGTGTCAAGCGGGTCTGCAGAGTTCTGAACATTGTGCTTACCTCTAAAATTACCTGCTTGGAAATTAGACACTTATCAAAGACAGCTGACAGCTAAATCCTTGTTATTTATTTATTTTGGGAAGAGCTAATCAATCCAAATATTCCTAGGTCTATTACTTGGTTTACCAGATTAAAGCTCCTCTGATTACATCTGTGTGTTTTCAGAGATATTGTAAGATTCACCTTTAAATAGAACAAAAATAAAGGCTGAATTCTGGAATGGTTGTCTCACTGCTATATTATGACAATAACCCTAAAAAAGGTAAAATAATAATGAGAGTGAAAGGGATAGCTCACTAAGCTACAATGTTCCATATCTTTATTGGCTTTTCTTCTTGTTCTTCTTACTATTTTAAAATCTCTCAGAATAAACTTATATTTATGTAACAAATTTGCCTGATTCCAAACACACAGATAGTATAGGTATATGTCCGAAAATGTGCTAAAAGCCACAAAGGAGATTTGCAAACAATACAAAAAGGCTAAGAAAAAAAAAGTCCAAAATTAACACTGGCAGGAAGAAATTATAAACTTGTTAGAATGAACACGTTTGTGCAGAGATCCAGAGTTTCAAGGCACAAACAAATTGAAGAAGTTTCATATAAAATCATACTTTCCCTATAAATTATTTGATGTTTCATACACACACACATTTGGGTTACACAGACACAAATACTTCGATTTTAACAGCTCCATTTCAGCTGTTGATTCTATGGCATTTCCCTTTCAGAATTCTAATTTACGCTTGTGAAAACTTTGGTTAAGCACAGTATTTCAGGACTTCAGTATTTGTGCAGGGGTGGGAAATCTATCAAAAATCTGCATGTCAATGAATTTTGAGGACTGATGAGGTTGTTAGAGAAACCAAGGTACAAAGGTGATCCTGAGCCCTGTAGGAAAGCAGAGGTAGCCATTGATTATCTGTAAACCTGATCTAAATTCGCCAAGTCCTTGAATACATCTTTCCCCCTCTTCCAAGTTAGATCACAACATTCTCTTTTCACCACTGTTAACCAGCCTAAAACGCATATTCCTTCAGTAATTATTTATTTACTTTTACTAATTGCATGTTCTCTCCTTATACAATCAAAATCTGTTTAGAACAGCAGCAGTGAGGGCTTTGGAGGAGGAAAGAATTGCAGAGTAAAGTTGGGAAATACCATAACTCCTTGCCAGCCCTTGGCATTCAAGCTTCATCACATCTCCAAAAGCTCATTATAACAGAAATTGGACTGGATTGGCTGAGTGGGCAGTCAGACAGAGTCAACATGCGTGAGGGAAAGCACAGAATTTTCAATACTGATCATCAAGCAGCCAGAGCAATCGGATTTATAAACCGGGGACTTACTGCATAAGACACACAAGAGATTGATGCTGTTGAAGAAGAGCTGTAATTAACTAAATTAATGAAATCAGGAAGCCACACCTGCTCCACATGACTGACTCACTCTGGCTCTGTCTCCAGCTTGAAAAGGTGGATCTAGCAATTGATGGGTTTAACATGGGAAGAGCACGGTAAGTTATGTGCATCTAACAAGCTCCTTTGAAGTGTTGTGAGAAGCACAGCATGGTTGAGAGATCATGGCAGTTAATTATTTCCCTGCCTTGGAAGAAGAGAGCTACACACCCCTAGAGGGAGTAGATGCATTTCAACAAAAGCCTTTTCTACAGGGAGGGAAGTTTTACAAGCAGAAGTTGGTTAGCATACCAGGATGATCAGAGCCACTTCTGCCTCTGAAGGTACAGTCAGTTCTTGAAAGGCATTATGATACAAATCCTCATTCTACCACCTGGTAAAAGTGTTTTCAAATATCCAAACCAATGGACGTAGCATGCAGTCTTCGATAGAGGATGGGTCATGTGCAGGGTCACCTCTAGCTGTAGGAAGACACTAAGGCTGATGGAAAAAAACTTTGCTTTGCTTCCTCCTCCTCACCTCTGGAAAGCCAGAAAGGCTGTCCCCTCTAACAGTAAGATTTAGGAAGTGTAGGAGACTGTACAGCAGCTAACATCCTTTAGATGTTTACTCTCTCAGGTCTGCACATTCCTCCTCTATTTTCTGCAGCAGAGCCTCTGTGGCTGTAGATACCACACTTCTTTGACCCCTGTTGCACCTCCCTGGTAGGAAGAAGTCCTTGGGGCGTCTCCTCACCTCAGAAGCTAGCATGTTTTGGTGGCAAGACATACAGGTATGGAGCCTTGTAAGACTGGTGGCAAGGAAACAGCTTCTCCAGTGATGTTATCCAGTTCCATTAACGTGGAAATACTGCCCAGTGCCACGGAGGGCAAATAAGATTGATATTCTCATCATTTCTTAGAAGAATTAAAAGCAGCTAGCACTCAAACTTGAAGCTGACTAGTGACAGGAAGCCTAAACCACAAAAAGGCATTGAGACCAGAACACTCACCCCAACATAGTGTGATGACTTCAGGAACAGCTGTTTAGTCTCTCTGAAACACATACCGTGTTTACAGGTTTCATGAGTCTGATTGCAATTAATTGGCAATAAGCTCAAAAACACTAAAGCTCATGGAGGGATGTGATTCCATATAAACTGAACATAATTTTCCTTTTTTTTATCCCTCTGATATCTTCTTTGGCAGGGCCAAACAGGATAAATCTGTCTATGACAAAGGCCAGAGCAGAATTACTCTAAGAAAGAAATATTGACTTTAAAAGAACAATGTTTATTTCTACTCTCAGTACTTCAGAGAGTTACCAATCTTCTAAAAATCAAGTTGAGAATAAGAGTTGTTTAACAAAGATGAAGACAAATACGAGTAAATAGAAACATACTGACAGCAAAGCTGGTGGTTTCTTTGCATTATGGTAACTCCCAGCCACGCCTGGGCGCTGCACTAATACACAAAAATACATTGTATCTGTTAGAAAAAGCTTGAAATAACTGGGAATTCAGAAAGGGAGAAAGAAACAGGGAGAGAGAAACAGGGGGAAAGAGAGACACTAAGTAGTCCAGAGTTTCTTAGTGAACTGATATTTCCTCTGCTAAAGAAGCAAAGAAACCCTGTGTTTAGACTATAAATAAAGGGCTGTTTCTGCTTCCCAGTTGTTTTAGGTGTTCAATGTCACTATGCTACCTTTTCTTTGTCAGGTTAGTGCACGTCTTTCATTTACCATCTCATTCACATAATCAGCATTCTGGAGGGGTGGGGGGAAATTACTCCTGTAAAGGTTAATAACCATTCAATTGCTGGGTTAAGTTTGCTAATGTACATTCCTTCTCTTTTCCCCACCATCATTGTCCTTCAGTTTATAAAGTTCTTCTTCCCTTATGCTTAATCTCCTCTGATGCATTTATTTAGAATAATCCTATCTTCCCTCAGCCTTCAATTTGCAGCCTTCAATTGCTAAGCCAGCTAAGCTCTTCTCATCTTCTCATGAAAACATGCACTCCATTCTTTGGAAGTCTCTCTTTGCTCTTCTCCCCATTTTAGCTGCTTGAGCTGAAATGACAAAACCAGAGAGTATATTCATGTAATTTTGGACAACAGCTAATGACCTTACGTGTGCTATAACCTCTCCTCAATACACTGCTGGAGTTGCATGTCTTGTTTCACATTAGCTGCACAGCAGTGGGTTCAGGTTCATCCAGAGACTTCCTCACTTCAAAACTGAGGTCCTTCTCCTCTGCTTCCAGAGGATGTATTCTCCAATTATAGTAACAATTCCTGCATTAATCTGTAATGAATGACTTCACATTATTGAGATTAAACTGCTAGTGGGCCATGTTCTCATCTGAAACACAGAGTGAATCTTGACTCATTTCATTAGCTAAAACAAAGTGACCTCAGATTTCCAGACACGTAACAGATCCATCTTTAAGCAGCCTCCTGGACGAGCTATCTGCAGCTACTCTGAAGGCCATTAAAAAGTTGTGTTTATAACATATTGTGTTGTGCATAATGTTCTACGAAGAGAGGGTGCTTTTGCCATGACATATGGTGTACAATGTAAATGAAGTCTGATGTAACAAATTAAAAAGCTTTTACAGCAACCTCTAAATACTATTTATGGCTCCCAAGAGCTACCTAGGCTGGCCACCAGTCAAATAATTACAATCTCTACACCAAGTGCCAGAGTGCATTTTGTTGACTAACTGCTTCTACAGCGAGGTGTGCAATCTATTTCCATGAGATGCACTAGTCATAAAACACCATCCATTTTGACAGCAAAATTACAAAAGCACAATATGTTACCAGCTGTCATTCAAAGAATGGAGATGGTAACAAGGGGGCCATTTGTAAAACCACCCCGATCTTTAACACTTGCAGCTTTTGTTACAGCAAAACAAATTCATTGTGGTGTAAGGCCCCTCCAAAGGTTGCTGAAGTCTCTCACGGGCACAAGACCCCTCTCCTGTTTGTGCATGGTGGAAAAACCTGTGAGTAGGGCTGACTAAAATATGGCAACTGAAAGTGTTTCCTGTGGGTGAAGGGGTCCGGTTCAGTGGAGACAAAGAACTCTCCATTCCCTAAAACCTGATTTTCTGTTTAAGAGAAAATTATATTCATTTGCATTAAAAAAACCCCCTACTTCTGGAAACAAAAGGAAACCAACAAAATCAACAGAAATCGCCACAGACTGAACAACCTCAACTTCCCACATTTCCTCACAGGAGAGTTGTTCCATTCCTTGTATCATTTTCATGGCCTTCCTCTGTACTTGCTCCAACAGGTCTAAGTCCTTTCTGTGCTAGGGGCTCCAAAGGTGTTTCTGGGAATTAAAAAAAAATTAATCTGAAGATGAGCTCTTTTCATCATTTAAAGAAAATTATCTTTAAAATCACCTAAGAGTTGGGTTGTTTGTGTGTGTCTCGTTGGGGTTTGTTTGTTTTGTTTCAAATCAATAAAGTAGGGTACCTGGTAAAGTCTCCTTGTTTGTCCCACCTGAGTACAGCAAAAGTAAGATGAGGGGTGGATTTTCCCCAGGTCTGAAAATGTGCTATTTATCACATGAAAACTGTTTCATGTTTTTCCGCTCTATGCATATTTAAATAGTTATAGTGGTATTGCTATATATCTTCACGTGAATTCCGAAGTGGAGCAAGCAACAGGCATAGCCCTATTATTTGAGAACGTGACTTGTTTTGGAGCACACATCCCAGAATGATGGCTGCACTGCTTTATAACTGAACTATCCACCTTGAGCTGTGCGCAAGTCAGGCTTAAACCTATACTACAGGTTTTATCTGACTCAGAACAGAGAAACAGCACTAAATACCTACATAGCGAGTGAGAGTATATTTGTAGTCATTTGGTGTACAGGAGTTTTGAAAGAAGTCATTTGCTAGTAAAAACTATCAAAAGGATGCTTGCAGAATTTAAAGCAAGTAAGATGAATGGCAAAGGACAATGGGTTCTGGACTTTTTCTGCATTCTGTATTTATTAACCACTTTATAATATCGTGGAGAAGAAAAAACTGTGCCCAGGACACAAAGTGTTATGTAGTAGTTTAGGAAATGCTCTTTCCTCAAGTATTTACACCATTTTCTTCCAGACATTGTAAACACAGACATCCTTTGTATAAAAGAAAAATAAATTAAGAAATTCTGAAATAATACTATCAGAAAGTAATGTTTTTTTCTGCAGATTTCTGAAACCTCATTCCAGATGGCTAGTTCAAAGGCAATTAAAAAAAAGGCAACACTTCTTTGTGACTAGCAGGTTTCTATCAAAGCCAATTGAAGCTCCAGGCCAATATTACACTGTAATTGGGGCCATGTCTATCACTGAGAACAAAATATTGTTTACAAAGGGGAAGGTTCCCACAAATCACAGTCCAGACACAGAAGATCTTCTAAGTGTCCAGACAAATAAGACCATCCCCATGCCAATGTTAATAAACCTTCACTGATTCCAGTAAACACTTGGTAGATCCATCTCTCTGTCAATCATTTTTAGCCCCTAATGAGAATGCTTTCAGCTATTGGTATTTAACTGTTAACACCAATTCTCTTAACTCAGTGTCCCTTTGCCAAGCAAAGAGCTTCAGTCTGGCTGCTATTTGTGGTGGAAATCTACATTTCCCATTATCAGTGACTGCATTTATATTTCAAGACTAAAGGATTAAAAAAGCTTGAGGAGAAAGTATTCTTGGTAGCTGACGAACAAAGAAAAGTGTTAACCCTGGCAAACAGATATTGAGTTGAAAATAAAGCAATTAGAGAGAAACTAAATTTTTTCAGAACACAAGTTCAACAGAATTAGGTCTACACGGCTTCAGACATTAACAACAGTTTTGCATTTGCCAAGCAACAATAAAAAACCCATCAGACTTTAACTCCTCTAATTTTTTGCTAATGACAGTGAATCTGTCTCTAAATATAAGAGGTCTTGTACCAGAGATATTACAGTTGTGCATTCAGATAGTTTCATAAGCTAGTGTTTGTACAATGAATCTATTATATAACTCCTCTCTCTAAAAATGAGGAGGCTGTGCTTTTAGATATAATTAGATAATAATGTAACATTTAAATAACTTCTAAATTGCTTATTTGGGTTCAAACATGCTGATTTTAAATCTGATTAAGCAACTATGAACAAATTTTCTGTTATTTTGACCAGTCTATTAGCCATCTAATTTGGTTCCTGAGGGTAACAGATAAAAAATAACAACTAAAGCTGTTTCAACTCCATAGCTGGGATACAGCAGCAGATTACCAATTACACTCAGAAGATGAATTACCAGTAGATTTCATCTTCCTTAAATAAATACTAATTTAAGTCAAATAGGTCTGAAAATCACTGCATGCTGAGAAGTAGCTGTATTGCTACCTTTAACAGAAAATTAGTAGTGGGCTAAAAGATCTGTGAAGGAGCTGAGGACATTTTTTGTCCTCATCACTGGATCAGGGCACAGCTGCTTCAAGCAGAGAAAATCTGGAGCACAAGTCCAAAAGCTGCTGCACTATCATTGAGAACAGGACTTTATTTAACATTCACATCCATTTCTGCAAGACTTGACTAACATACTTTTCAAAATCCACAAAAATAGAGGACATAACAATAAAATGATAATGCATTTAAAATTACATTTTCTCAGTATCCAAAAATGTCTGTTCATAGAGAGAGTAATTGTTGCCCATTTAATTGCAGGACTATTTATATTGTTAATTGCATCTTGTTATAGGTTAAATACAGTTGCTTTGGATTTAACTTTATGATTTAAAAGCAATTATGTAATAGACTTAGTTATAAAAAACATATAATTACTGTATAGGCTGGAAAGCTGGATTAGCATTGCATTGTAAATGAAAGAGCCTTTACTGCTCCTGATATTAACACTGAGCAAACACTTAAATTGCTGACAAATTTTTACTTGTTCCTTTGGTCATTATCTGAACGGTTTGTGGACTTTTTCTTCAGTATGGAAAATGAGGATTTCATGCCACAAAAGCTGCAAATGGCCAGGTAATGGGAAGATGTTAGCAGCAGGCTCACCACATAAATCCAGCTTGCACTGATATCATACCTGCTCTCCAACTTGCGGATCACTAGCCTAAGCTTTTTCTTCACAGGACCCATGAATCCTTGGGTATTCCCCTTCTCCCCTGGCTTCAAGGTGGACTAGAAACTGCTGTTTATTCCTGCTGGCATCCTGGTTCAGTATTGTTCCCAATGTGGAGCAGTCACTTCCCCAAAACACCTTTCTTCTCTAAAGAAGGTCTGAAGGTCGCTGGGCTGTTTGTCCACACTCCCATTACTCCTCTGGAATACCAGTTCCTGCACCAGTGAGCTTTGTTCTTCAGGGGAACAGCCCATTAAACCTGAATCACGGGTTATTTAAGTGATTCACATTGGGCTGTGAATAGTGGTAGCTAAAATAACACATATAATCAATTACCTGTTCCCCAGTAAGGGATTAATTAAATAAATTTCTCCCACTTGTTTCAGGACTGCCCATTGACTTTGACAAAATAAAAATGGATGTATAGCAAGCTCACTACAGCTCCCCTGTCACACAGCTAATTTAACCAAGGCAGCCAGACTATCTTATTCATTTATCAAAAAAATAAAGATGAGATCCCTTGAATATAACACCACTGAAATTGCTGGATTCAGATAGGAGTAAACATCAGACATCTCTAGCCCACTGGCAAAAAAAAAAAAAAATCCAGCAGCAAAACAGTAGCCTGTTGAGTTTTATTTGTAGATAAATGGAAGAGGTGTAATAAATTTGAATTGTGACAAAAAGGGATTATGTGAGAACAAATAATGTAACATTAGTTCTGCAAAATATTTTACAGCTGTCTTTTCTCCCTGGCTACCATCAGCTATTTTCTAGCTGTTTGATTTTTGGCAACCACACCTCTTGGGTTTTCTAATCTCAATAGCCTAGGACAGTTCAATATACAGGTTTTGTGAGAAAACATGTTTTGCATTGTTTATACTTGGAAGGGGAAGGGGTAGAGTGATGTGTCATACCTGGAAATAAATAGGAACAGTCAAAATTTAAAGCCACCTTACACATATTTTGGGAAAACAGTGGTTGCCGCAAATATTTGCAATTCAAATCTCAGCAATTTTCTTCTCTTCTTATGAAAAGTCCTTCCAGCAGTTCTCAAAGGATTAGTTATATATTAAAAGAGAGACTTTTTCTGCTGGGGTAAACTGTCTTTCAAATATTTCTGACTCAAGCATAAATCCATTTACCTCTCACAGGCTGTTTTGCAGTTCTTTTTGTGGTGCTCATTAATTAATAAACAAAATCTACTGCATTTAAGACAGGCTGTTTTTCACTCAGTCTTACTGCCTTTCATTACTGCACTGACACTTCGCCAACTTGCCAAGGGTAGGTCTGTGAAAAATAGTACAAAACGATAACCAGAAAAGCCAAAGTGCTCAGGAGAAGTTAATGAAAAGCTCCAGATAGCCCAAATTATGACGGTTTAGAGATGTCATTTTGCGCTTGTCCCACGCTGGAACACTTGTCTTTCAAACGCTCCTCCAAATGTTTCTGTGAGAGTTATTTACGCTGGAAGATCAAAAACACTACAAGAGAGAGGTAATGTATGCAGCTCTCCTTTTGCCCAACATGGAATTGCTGGAGATGTAGAGGGAAAAGCGGGATAGCAAAGTACATAATATGAACATGATGTTTGGCAGCTCTCTTGCTCTCTGAGGGAGGGACACTAGTTTGCCAGTGGATAATGCATCTTCGCAATATGCAGAAGTTATTTTGAATAGCAAAGAGGGTAAGCAAGGACTGAATGACATATCTAAGCCTTAGGTGACCTGAGCAGTCAGAATCAAAGCTGCAACATGATTTTAATTTTACAGGCAGAATCTTGGGCAAAGGTGGAGACTAATACCTTAGAAAACAACATTTGCACACAATTGACTCCTTTTGTATTAATTGATAAACCAGTTTTTGCTAAGCTAGAAAAATAACTTCATGAAAAAATGTCATTCCAAAAGATTAGACTGTGGAAAGAAAATTAGGAGCAACTTGAACAGGAACAAGGTACTGGAATAAAGGATCATTGACATATCATTTTCTGAGCAAAGCTGGACACAGGTGTTTCCAGGGAAGGTAGGAAACATTTAGTGATGTTGCCCCTGCTCATCACCTTCTGAGCACTTTCAATGGTGGTGGGTTGCTTTCACCTTGGAGCAAAACAAGAGTTGAAATGGGGTGCTGAGAGCCACGATGCAATGTCTCTCTGTATTTGCCTTAAACAAGGAGGATACAGTGCCAGGGCAAATAAACACACCAGACACAGTGCAGAGAGGAGGAGACAAGATTTGTCTTACCCATGCTATTCTCTCTTTCTTTGCCACAGAGGTAAAAAGTGAGGCAGAAGAGGAATTAACACCTCTTTTCCAGATCCACTTGAAGATAGCTTCATACAGTTCTATAAACTGTCCTAGAACACTCATATCACACTTGCTGTCTCTTTCCACTGAAAAGAACACAATTGTCAACACTTTGAAAGTAGGGGAAAAAAGTCTTTCCCCTGCTAGAGGACCAAAACAGGAGTGGCATTCACAAGGAAGGACCTATCAAATATGTCACAGAGATCACCTCATTTTATGAGTTCTTCCCTGAAAATATGTAATGAAAATATGAAAACTTATACAGCATGTCAACAAACATTAAAAAAAAAAAATTCCACAGCTTACTGGCTGAATTATATCTGATAGCCATACTTCAGACCTAAAAAGACTTCCCAAAATCCTATCTCTATTAATTTAAGGCATGCTCACTAACAGCTGTAGGTGCCACAGATCTGTAAGCAAAGCAGAGAAAGATAGTTCGCAAGAAACTTTATTAGCCTAACTTACATTTGGTCAGTCAAGCCAGAATTAAGTACTGCTTTATAAACTATCCATGCATTTAGATCTTCATTACCCCAGCATGGAAAGTTTCACTGTTAATCGCAAGAAAAGCTGTTGAAAAACACCACTATTGCTTCTGCACCTTTGCAGTGTGTTCTCTGTATGTGATTTTTCACTTCAGGCACATAAAAGGTGTAGGTATAGTGAGTGTATAGGGCTTTCCAGGTACCCCAGGCAGTGGGGAAAAGGTGTATAGTAGAAACAACAGGGCCTCGTACGGAATGGATTCTTTCTTTCACTATTTGCTGAATATGAAAAGGTTGCTTTTAATACCTGCTGCCCTTTTCTGAGCAGAGCTGTGGACCTCCTCTGGGATGATAATGACTTTTTTTGCTCTATTTATAGTTTGCTGCTTCTCAGACCTTCAAGACAGAAAGTCCCATTTTCAGCAATTTCAGAAACAGTGATCTGAGACTTCAGCAGTGAGGAATGACTCAATTACTCAGATGTGTTAGTGAACACATGCTAAGCAAATGTATCTATCTTATTAAAGAAAATAACCCTAAATTTCCATGAAACCCAGAGAAATTATATTGCTTTCCTTGGGATTCTCCTTTTTATTGAATATAAACATATATCAATTAATGATGATGGGAATTATGTGCACACAAAGTGGAAGAACAAAACAATAAATATTTTACCACCAATTCATTGTACTTTTTCCAGAGCAAATATCATATAATATAAATATATATACACTTTGTAATTAATTTTGTGTGACAAGAGAAATTACCTATTGCTTTATCCTAAAATTTCAGTCTTGAGCTTAAGAAGACAGTAGTTGATCTGCTAACTAGAATATTATCAAGGGCTTTTTTTTTTTTTATTTTATTTTAAATGCCTGGATAGCATCTTCCTTCTACATTTGATGGCCAAAACAGAGCTGATCCCAACAGTACCTTTGGTAAGAATAGCTAGCTTGTGTAGTAGCATGAACCCAAGAAACACCAAAAAGACAAACTAAACTCCTTTCATCCAAAAGCAAGTGATATCCAAGTCATAAAAATTTAAAGTTTCCTACTCACTGTGAAATGACAGCAACAGTTCTGAGGAAGGAAAAACAGTCCTTGGCACAACACACAAGTTTTCTAACAGCCACAATCCGACTCACAGGTCTGTGGAGAATTGGTTGGAACATCAAACAGTATTTTGCAAAAATTTCCCAGCGTGTTTATTCTCCTTCAAATCTTTTTTACTTGAGGAGACATCAATGGGATTTATTCTCAAAAAGGTGATTTGGATGCTAAAGAGTTTTGCAAACTGTCACTTTTTTATTATTTGACTTGGTGATGAACTGAGCTGAAATCCACCATGACTAAGGAGAATACAAGTGAATGAGAATACAAGAGAATGCATCACCCCAGGAAAAGAGCGAGGAATCAATTGTCAAACTGATTCCCTAAATGCATCCAGTCTTGTAATACTGCAGTTACCTGATCCCAAAACAGACCTTCCAATTCTTGCCCACCTAGCCGGCTCCTGGAACTGCAGGAAGATGCCACAGCTATTGCTCTTTCTCCTCCTCGTCTCAAGCATTAGCCAAGGTGAAGCAAATCATCTCTTTTGAATCCAAAATCACATTCAAAGTAGAAGGAATAAAACCCCCTTATTCCATCACTCAGTAACAAATATGGTGACATAGCCCCTTCCTTTAGTTTGTCTATGCCACTGTGCAATCCAAATAAAAAAGAACCACAGAGTGAAGTCTACTATGAACAGCTAAAAATGCATCCGCACAGAAAGACGTACTGTGTTTGAAGGAGTCATCTATATGGAAGAAAAACAAAGACCTTTTGCTAAAGTAAAAATTGATTCACCCTGTTCATACAGCATTTTTCCATAACCAAGACTGAATACTATACAGTGGTTTAGACTAATTTGTTTTACAGCTGAGTCCTCTGTACCTAACTCAGTGATATTTGCTCCTCAACCACCACACAACATTGATACTAGGAGAAAATTCCACCTGCAAGGTCATTTCTGAGTGACATACTGACTCACTTCCAGATGGACTGCAGCCTTTGGCCTACCTGGTTTCCAACAAACATTTGGCAGAGCTTTTATCAAGTATTAACCACTGAGTAGAAACTTAGTGAGAAGAATCAACCACTTAGTAGAAACTTAGGCAAGAAGTCCTAGTGTGTAGAAACAAAGTAAAAGAGTAACAGACTTCACAAATCAAGAATAAAAAAAATTTATTCTCTGATGAAAGGGACACAAAGGCAGCAGCAGCTACTCAGAACAGGACACAAAGACAGTAAGATGCTATTTCCTAAGAACGCCAGCTCTGTATGGCTCCACTGGAGCTGGAATCACACAATTATGTCCACCTGGAATTAGTCTCCATCATACCTAAACGGACTCCCAGAGGGATAAGTAGCATATGCAAGTCTAAAAAGTTAATATATGTCAAAGGCATGAAGGATGGCTTGAAGGCAAAAAATTGAGATTGCTGCAAAGATCTGGGAGTCACGAGATGAATTTTACCCTCTCTGGTGAATATGTTAAAAACAGGGGAAATGGCAACAAAAGAGGGTCTTTGCTCAAAGTTCCACGGCAGGAGCAGTAAGGTCACACTCAGCAAGATGAAAAGGCAGAAGAACAATTCAGAAATCTTAGACAACAATAGAAATGGGGTTAGCTAACTTCAACACTGTGTTGAGAAAAGCAAAACAAAACAAAAACAAACAAAAACCCAAACAAAACCAAAACCAACCAAACAAAAGACATTCTTTAGGAAAGAGAAGCAAGAAGGTTCTGGCATGGCTCCCCACACTGCTCTTTGCATCAGACCACGTAGAGTAAGACATTTTTATTTACTCTGCTAAACAAGCTAATGAAAACACATTGTCAGTGTTGGCCAAAAATTCGTGAAAGAGAAAAATGTTTCTAAAGCATGTGTAATTCTCAACCTTAGGAAAGCAAACACTATTTTGAAATCATAAGACATTATTTCCCTAGAAAACCATCCTTTTTCCCTCTGCTTCCTTAGCATTTTTCTTTTTCAGAAGAAAATAAGGAAAAAGGAGAGAAAAAATATTTTGAAAATGTGTTTCCACACCTACCTATTCCACTCCAGTTGGAAAAAACATATCAGAGTATTTTACAAGGGGGTAATATCATTAGTTTTCTTACCCAGTATTCTCCCACATCATATGTCACCTTGACCAACTGTCACAGAAGAGGAAATTGATTTTGATTTGTGCAGTGAATTTTGGAAGTCAGAATTCAAATATGTTTTTGCAATGAAGGAGATAAGTCACTGACATCTCAGTGAAAAAAAAATACACTGGATTTTGATAAGAATAGGAATGATCTTTGGCAAAGGTTTCTAGATGTATACCAATTTGAGATTATTACACAAGATAAAGCACAAGTAACAGCAGGAACTCAAACTAAGCCAGTGACCCAACAAAAAGGTTTTTTTCACAGTTAAATGTGACCGTAAATAACTGCTACAGGAAAATCCAGACTAACTTAGAAAATAAAAGAAATCCATTTCAAAGTCCCAGACAGTTCAAGGGGACAATGCTCTCCTTCAGAGCCACCCACTAGTAGAAAAGATTCAGATACATTCTCTTTCCTCTGTAGAAGACAAGCAAACTGTCTCTAACACTGACACTGCACCACTGCAGTATGCATAAACTTGTAGGTGGTGGCAACTCCCATGATTTTTTTATCTGTTGAGGATCTAAATAGAAAATTTTGTATTAAGTATGCTTGTGGGCAGAGGGAAGCACAACTGAGATTTAAGAGAATAATATTGTATAAGGAAATAAAGCAGAAGTTATTCATTATAAAGGCAGTCCTAATAAAACGAGAACAGTTAGCTGCTGTGAGCTGGCAAAAAAAAAATCCTCAAAACACATTTCCTTTCATTGCCTTTCAAAAGAGTTTGTAACTTTCCTGCACTATTAACTGTAAATTAGCAGCCCCCCACCCCCCAATATCAGAGAGCTTGTGGTGATGAGAGAAATGCCCGCAAAGGACAGGAATACACCAATGCTCTAGAACGTGTGTAAGCATTGGGAAAGAACAGTGTACAGGGAAAACAGGTTAAGTGCTGCAGTTTCTTATATACATCAAACCCTTAGAGACCTCCATGGTACAAAGGTGGAAGCCATGGCAAAATCCAGGAAGCTCCTGACCTCTTTGGGCCAGACCAGTCTCCAGCTAATGTAAGCACTGGCTTTCCTTCCCACACCTCCTCAGTCAGCAGAGCTCATCAAAGCCCCATTCTGTCTGACACAGGAACTGAAATATGGCCACAACCACGTCACTTGAGATCACACACAGGAAAATACGCCATCAAAGGCAGCTAAACTGACATTTCAAGCATGATCAGAAACACCTACTTATCAGTAGGATAAGAATACTGCTGCAAAATAATGGACTCCCGCTGTTACTTAAAGTGCTGAAGTCTCTATATTCAAAGCAAAAAACACTGATACCATAAAAGAACTTTCATTCCCAGAAGTTGGTGAGGTTTTATACTTCAGAAATACTATGGAATTCACCCTGTAATAAGTTGTGAATTTATACAAACTTGGCCAAACAATAGAATATCCTGAGTTGGAAGGGACCCACAAGGATCATCAAAGCCCAACCCTTAGCCCTGCACAGGACAGCCCCAAAAGTCAGACCCCGTGCCTGAGAACATTGACAAAAGCTTCTTGAACTCTGTCAGGCTTGGTGCTGTGACCACTTCCCTGGGGAGCCTGTTCAAGTGCCCAACCACCCTCTGTGTGAAGAATCTTTTTCTAATACCCCACCTAAACCTCCCCTGACACAACTCCATGCCATTCCCTCAGGTCACAGAATCACAGGATATTCTGAGTTGGAGGGAACTCGCAAAGATCATCAAGTCCAACTTTCCAATGAATGGCCCATAAGGGGATCACAGCCACAATCTTGGTGTTATTAGCACCATGCTCTAACCAACTGAGCTCATCTCAGGGTCCTGCCACTGGTTACCAAAATGGGCTGAGAGAGTTGTTCTTTCAGATTTTAGGTACATGAAACCTTAGTGATTTTCAAAGAACATATTCATGTCTAGACTCTAAAATCTATCTGAAGAGTGACCTAATCGACGGACAAACCTTCAGACTAAAGCAGAGGTTATTTTTCAATTTTTTTTTTTGTCATTAATTTTCATTCTGCATCCAACTGGAATATCCAAAACCTCTGTATTTTCTATGGAGTCAGTCCTGATTTTCAGTCCACTTCTAATCCAGTCCTGAACTCCATTCACATCTGGCATAACATAATGGTTTCTTTTCTTGACCATTACCAAACCAGATAAGTGGAATTTGTTTACATCAGTAGCAAACATGCTCAGCTAAAACATGGAGCATTGTTTTGTTTCCAGTAAATAGACCTTGTCCCTTTTTTCAGTATTAAAGGAATGTTCTTTTCACTGAAGGAGATGCTGATAGTTGGCCCAGTGTATTTCCTTCAGGCATCTGTTAAGCTAATTACTGCTTAAGACTACAGTCTTGCATTTTTTCCCTACTTTGAGGGATGCTGACAAAAAAACCCAAAACTTGCTACAGAGAACTTCTTGTTTGTTTGTTTTAACATAATGATGGTCATGACAAACACTTTATTGTTTGATTATTTTCTGGTTGAACTAGCCACAGAATTAGGATTGCTAAATTTTCATTTCTCAGCAGCTTATAGCTGAATGAAAATTTTAATTGGCTGCTTGATGTTTTAAAGCAATAGATTAATCTTTGTGAATCATCCTTACTGGCATATTTTAGTGGTCCAAGTAATTTACTTACATAATTTATTTCATTGTATTTGAAGGAAAAGTCCATATAAATGCCATTATGTGAAATTTCCATGTAGCACAATAATTGCAGGCAAACTTATGCCTTCATAAATTGATCTTCTAGAAGATTTGGAACCACAACAGAATATTTTTTTTTAAGTCTGCATTTCTTTACTCTTCAATAAAATTGACTTTAACTTAAAGCACAGTATTTAAAATATTACAAGCTAACTATCAAACACAAGAGAAATCTGCAGAGGAAACAACAGTTTAGCCCTCCCCGAAGCCCTCTTTTTCGTTCCAATTTTACCAGAGACACCTGTACAGCAAGGAGCAACAGCCCTGCTGCTCTCACAGTCTGCAGCCCACGGCGCTCTAAGACCCACAGAGTCCCAGGCTTACCCTGGTTGAAAGACTAAGCTAAGCTAACATCATCAGAGCATTACCAACCCCGTAACTTGGGCACCCCAAGTGTGCAATCAAAGCCTGCCATAATTATGAGTAGCCCTTGTGGGACTCAACTCTGCTTCTGTATTTCTCATTACCCCTCCCCATCTCAAAGGCCACGAAAAGCTCAAAGGTCAGAAATGCTTAGCCAGTTATTTTATTAGCAATGTACTCCAATTACCTCTGCCCTCTCTCCTTAGGTCTTTGGTGTAAGAGCTTTCAGAGTGCATTGCTGAGCCCTTGGATAAAGAAGAATCGCAATGGATGGCTTTTCTCCTGGTGCAGGCAGTTGAGAAAGAAACCACATATGACAAATGCTGATTTGGCGAAGCATGAATCCTTTATTACATAAATCAACTTCATTTTGTTTATCCAGTCAGTATAAAAATTCACTTACAGATTTTATTTATTTAACTGAACATTTTTTTCTGCTTAGTGAATAACAATCTGCCTGACCTTGCATGTATTCTGCAAATGCGGGCAAGGGAGTGGTCTTACGAACAGGATAAGAAAGAACATCTTTCTCCCTCCACTCCTTTAAAACATAGTAACTAGAGCATCCCCATCGCTTGCAGGTTTCATTATTGCTGCAGAGGATATATTAACTTCTGCTGCATTTCTGTGTCCCAACTAAGAAACCAGTTTTCCAGATCTCATAATCCCAGCGTTCCAAATGCTGAAAAAGTCAAAACAAATATTTACAAAGCTGAAAAGTTTAGTCAGACTCCCCATTAATTTAAAAGGCTAATCTATTCCAAATACTAAAATGCTAAATCTTTTTAATTGCATCCCAGTCCTGGAGCTGATTTGTACAATAAGGAACTGATTTCCATTATTTTCTCAGTAATGTTTAGCCTTCATTTTAAGTCAGCATTTAAAAATGTTTTTCATCTTTCAAAAAAAGTGCTTGGGAAATTTGCTTTCTTTGTTACACTGAAGAGAAGCATTCATGTGATGACTTAATTTCTGAGTTTTCTGCACTACTTTAAGACTCAGCTATCATCAAGGTAAGTGATAAACAGAGTCTGTGAAAAGCAAAACAGCCCACAATCCTCGACAGGTAAAAGTGAGTGAATAAAAGTTCTCAAATTATATCAGAGCAGATTTTCAAAGTACCCAGCAGCCATCAGCTTCCAGCATTTGCAAACACCACATCTGGTCACCTATTTCCAGGCCTAATTGGGAGTCACTTGGAGTACTGAGATCTGGATATTAAAACATTTTTGAAGTTTGTTCTGTATTTCTGCTTAAAAACAGCTACGTCAGCTTGCAAAGACAGCATTTGCATATTGTTGAGTATGGGGAATTCATCTTGCACAGTCCTAGAGACAAATCCTATGTGAATTTTAAGACTGAACATTCTGCCAGTGTCTACGAGGCAGGAGGCTGTCAGTGCAGTTTATACCGCGTCTAATCAATGCTCAGGCAAGAATTAAAGTGGTTATAGTTTGCTATTAAAAAGACACGGGTGAGTAGATAACTTTGATCTTGGAGTCTACTTAGCCATGGCAAAGAAGGCCATTAAAAGCATCCCACACTGGAATTTCAAACTGTTTTTTTTTTTTAGAAGTGACTGAGACCTCTCTCTTCTCCTCCCTGCCTACTCAGATTAACAAGAACCAGCTATATCAAGCACCAGAGATAAAATGTGGTTTCCTAGTGAAGCTTGCAGCTATGGAAGCAAAACTTTGTGGGATAGCTTCATTTAAACAAGTTTCCAAACCACTTGTGTAATGCAAATGTACAGCACCACAGTAAGCAAGGCTAAAAGCAGATTGACCCTTCTTCCCTAGAAATACCAAAAACTAACCGCTGCGACTTTTCATACAGGCAGATATCAGGGAACTGCTGGAGGGAAGAGAGCCCATCACAGCCTCATTGACTTCATTAATACAGTGGCTTTAGTTCAAAGCAGCAGTGCCTTACCACAGCACTCAAGAGTCCAGCTGGGGGATTATGCATGCAGCCAAGCCAAGGTGAAGCACAGATAGACCAAAACAAGTGTTTTGTCTTTCAGCTTCATAGCACTCTTGGATGTTGTCAAGCCTATTCAGCAAGAACTCCTCTGATCTCCCCATTGCTGAGCAATATCTACCTTTTGATCATACGCAACTGACACCATTTTCCAGGTGAGCTCAATGGAATACAGGAGATATGGGTTAGAGGGAGAGCAGGAAGGGCCAGAGAGGGAACAAGCAGATAAAGATAAGATGTAATTCCTTGTGAAATGCTTTATATTCAACTCTTCTCATCCTTCATATTACCTTCAGCTTCTGCAACGGATTTCAGTTAAGCCTTGTGCAGCAGTTGTTCATATTAAATTTATAGATTAAGATTTTCAAGTGCCAAGCACAGGATATGAAGTTAATTGGTGTTTATAAAAGGACTCATAGTCAAAAATGTATCTTATTAGAATAAACTGTGCTTTAAAGATGCATCACTTCTCTTTGTGGAGTATTACACATGGAATAGTTGTACATGATAATCCATTCTTTTTAATCCTCAATCCCTAAATTTGCAATTGCATTTTCATATTATATGTAGACTCATGGGACATTCTGTTTTACATGTAGTCTATAAATTGTTTAATGTATGGGCACCTTTTTTTGGCCTCCTTGTAATGAAGTCAGCACAAAACAAGTTCAGAGCTACAGCTCTTAAAAACACCATGACAAAATAACAGACCATTGAACACCTTGCTTGAGAGTGCATTAACAAGTACAATCAGGAATCAGACCAAGCATGCAGTAACGAAAAATTTTTAAGGGCAGCTAAAAGCCTGGGATTCCTCAGCACAACATCAGCCACCCGGCCACCCCAGCAACTGGCAGGACACTACCACAGCCCACAGCTTTTGGCATGCAACTCTGTGCATGTCCACATCACCTCATCCCCACTCCGGCAGAAATAGGTAACCCATTCCTGCATAAATAGCAGCTTGCAAGTCTACAAAGTGTTAAGCAACTGTGAATATTTCCTTTGATTAATCCTGTGATATAATAGCAGCATTTGCTGATCTGAGCATAAAGTGGCAGGGCAGATGTGCACCCATAAGCAGAACAGGAGGCTGGCATGTCAGTCCTACCCAGCAAACATCTGAATAACTAAAGAATAACTATGCAGCTCATCACTGCATAGATCCTTGTTTGGAAACAAAAATCAGTCTTCTCTGTTTGGTCCATGCCATTTTCTAAGTGATAATGATGAGGGAATTAAACATCAAAGTAATGAAATATCCACTAATAATGCTAAATAATGTCCAAATTCAGCAAGATGCTTTAGCCAACTGCATCACTACTGAGTGTGCAGTTCCTGAAAAAAGTGTTAATAAATACCGTGGGTTTTGTCCAAAGAAGCTTTTTTCATCACAGTGGTAGGGCCATGTTTCCACAGCAATTTATCACTGCAGTCTTTAGGTTAGCACTTGCACTCATTCTGTAATTGCACCTTGGCCTCCAATGCAGAATTGTACCTGTAAGCCAACAGAGGCGGTTAAATCCCTTTGATATGAGCTGGGACACTGTCAGACCTGGCTAGAGTTTTGCCCTTTCACTCGTATGGAAGCAAGGGACAAGGTTTTCCTGAGACTGAGAAAGACTGAGTGGGAGAACCAGTAGCAGCACAAAAGAAGCTGACATAGCTCCAGAGGATCAGTCAAAGCAGTCAGCATACTGCGTGCAGCAAGCAACATTTAAAAGGCTTTTGAGAAAATAGCTGCAGTTTCAGCCATCAACTGAACAGCCCCCTACACAGCCCTAAAACAAATAGAATAAAATGCTTTTCTTACCACGTGCCAGGAAAAGAACTGAAACAACTATCAGAATGAGGGTGCATCTTCCTTAGCAATATATTTGGTAGTGTCAGTACTTTTCTGACACAAACCTCCTTCCTCTCTAGTTTTGTGGTGCTTTAGTTTTGTGCCTTGCAGGACACCAGCTGGAACTTCCCCAGAGAAGCCCATGTGGAAGCTACACACCAGCAAACTTACCAGTCAAAGATCATGACTGCAACATCCCAAATCCCAGGCTGTAAAATCAGACTTTGAAATAAGATTACCAATCTAGCCCTCAGTGACACAAATGATCACTAGGAATGACAGGTCCATGAACTGTACTGCTTTGCTCTACAAGAAGCTTGTTGTGCTAAACTGATTGTTATTGCAGATACACCATGGGGATCCTATGGGAAAATACTTCAAAACAATTATTTGATGCTACAGAAATTGCTCCTGATGGGTAGACTCAGAGCTGTATCTCCAGCACATCCCTTCAGTATTGTCTTGCTATTCTGATCCCCTGCATTCACGTTTCTGTTAAGCCTTCTACGGTTTAACTTATGTTTCTGGAAAAGAGCATCTAACTTTGTCAAGGTAGAGAGTAAAGATTTGCATTCTAGGATGTTAAAAAATGCAATTTCACCATAGATGTGGAAATCTATATTACATACCAGAGTTTTTTTCTTCCGTTAACTGACCCCAGCAATCTCTGCATTCTGGCACTGCCACTCAGAAAAGCAGATCTTAGGGACGATTGTCTGAATCCAAGAGTTCTCAAGGTAGTCATGATTTTGCTTCAGATTAAGGAAGATTGAGTCATAAAATACATTTCTTTAGTCAGTCTCTTTGATAACCTTGATTTTATCTTCAAAATAACGTCAGATTGTTTTATTTTGTTTGTGGGGTTTTGTTTTCACTTTCCCCCCCACTCTCTGGTCTGAAAACAAGACAAATTTCCAAAGACAAACTGATTCTTTTCTATGGCTAAAATCCCTACAATTCCCCACCCACAGCAAACTCTGCACATCATATCTCAATACCTGCAGGTAGACTTTCAAAGAAACGGGCATACATAGCACACTAAACTTTTAAAGAAACACCTCTTAAGTTTAGAGCTTATATAGTGATGTGTTTACTAAAGACAGACATTAGTCTAAAGACAACAGCCAAATCACATGTCCTTATTTTAGCAGAAGCGAATGAAGAAAGGAACTAGGTTCTTCCCAAAGAGAATGGGGAAAAAGCTGGTATAAGAAAGCTCTGAGGGTCCTGATTTTGGCTTACTAGGAGAGGGAGTTTGGAATACAACAATCCTTCCCTTCCATTATGCTTCCAGGAAGAGCAGTTCAGTTCTTCCATTCACACTACAGTTCATTCACCTTCTCTTCTATCTGAAATTTAATATATTCAGGCATAATTATTTTTCCAATCAAAGTAATCAGGTAGTACTGCTAAGTCTTAATTCAGTCACATATCCAAAAGAGGAATAGGCCAAGTATTTACATACTTATGTTTCTGCAGCACCTGTGACTCTTAATTAAAGACTAGACCCTGCCATGCACTATTTGGTGCAAACACCAAAAAACAGAGTGTGTTCTTACCCCCAAGGGTTTGTGAGCCAAATGGCAGAGAAGAGACAGCAGGTGGGAAATACAATGGAAAATACAGGGATACCGTAGAAAGGCTTCCAGAAGCCATGGAAAACATGTCTGTATAAACATTTTCCTCAGCAACCTGTAGCTCCTGTTAACAAGATTACTTCACTCCTTCCCAAGACACAAGTTGGGGGCTCTTTCCTGCAAAACACCATTTTTCACCTTTACTGAGGGTAACCACCTGGAATTGTGATAATGGAAAGGTGGTAATGAACCACGATGGAAATGAGTTGCTTCAGGGCTAGAAATGTCCACCACCACTTATAAATTCGCAGGTTTTTGCCATCATGCAAGGCCCTCCTTCTGATCTCAGATCCTCCCATCCTATTGTTGCCTCCAAGCCCTGTCCCTGCCACAAGCCCAAGCAGGGAGTTAGCAAAGGGTGTTTAGGTTTAGGATAGCTTGTTGAGTCAGGGCAGAAGTTGCAGTAACTTACATGACAACATAAAGGAGCATTTTATGGCATGTTGATTCTTGCATTGTAAAAGGTATTGATCATGAGCTGTGGAACAGGAAATCGTGCTTTAAGTGCAATGGGTGTAATATCAAGTGCAATTTTCTTAGAGAAAATATGTAGGATTGTATATTAAAGCTGTTTTCTCGTAGCCTTTTCTTGCTGCCTTTTAACTCTTCTACAATATCAACTGCTATGATATGAATACAGTGAACTTTGTTTCTCTGAGCCCTAGATTAGAGAATTTTGCTTTTTCCTTTTAACTCCTCTTCCCAAATCTTTTGTATGCTTACCTGATGAAAAGGTTGTCAAAGGTGAATTTGCAGGGAGCTTGATCAAATAAGCTTTCCAAAGGATACACCTCATCTAGCAAATATTCTCTTATTACAATAGCAATAAGTAATTATTTCCACACAGGAAAGAAAGGCTCCCATTTCAAGCTGAGTTGTGGAAAGCATACTCACATCTTAAGCAGTTGACATGCATATATAATATCTGTGCACAAATACTCCTCCAGAGAAAGCATAGTCTAGTCAATACATTGCAGTGCATGAGCTTTCCTTCCTGCTTAAAATGTAGTACCCCAAAACACATGCTTTAGGTGCAGGAGTCACCAGGGACCTGGTCCTCAGAGAGAAACGTATCATTTCCTGCATTGTATAGGCAGGAAAGCTAAGGTAAATGGCGTATAAATGAGAAAGTGAAGAATCAAACTCACTGTCTACCTATAATTTAGAGTAAGTCAAAAAGAAATAACCCTCCTTAAGATTGCTTCCTCAACATTCATTATAATAAAACCCCCTTGAAGAGGAAATTACTTTATCTTTGAGTTGTGGCTGAGGATATATAAGTGGTGTCACTGTATTTTTCTTTCATGGCCCTGATTCTCAAGCCAATCTAACTATTTTTAAAGATTTAGTGGTACTGAACAGTACTGGTAAGACCGTATGTAAATCTCAGAAGTAAATTGAAACATAAACTTACAAACAGCAATTGATCAGACAGTCCTCTGACATCGCACAAAAGTCACATATGCTTCTTTTCATGCATGTTTCTTACCTATCAAACCCACCTGCTTACCCTTATCTCTTTTCTCTACTCTAGGACTGCAGTTTTCTAACAGACATAAATCTCTCTCAATCAAAATTTATGAGTAGTTATCTTGGTACCTACCACGTTTGCTTACTGCTTCCTTTCCTCCCACAGCTGTAACCAAGCACTGAAAGCCTCAGCTAGCGACACCTGAAACTTACAGCCTCCCAATTCCCATAATACACTGGAACACAAGGTTAAGTAACATATATAAGTTTCCTTTCTTAAGTGCTTTTTCATTTTTAGGAAAAAAGGTATGTTTAATAGAAGGTATGAGTTAGGTTGTGCGTTCAGATTACAGCAAGTCTTGTAGATTCTTTTAAAATTAAACATATCAGACAAGTGAGGTGTTACAGAAAATGCTGAAGGGAGTAAGTTGTGGGATGGTAGAAAGAAAAGGGATTAGTAGCTCTTTACTTCAGCTGTAAGGTGTTAAGAGATGAAGGGCTCAGGAAAGCTCAATCTTGATTTTAGGATACCAAGTGGTTTTATAAATAAGCATCAAATTATTTTTAAAATCTTGTGGTTTAGTCTAGAACCTAACTACATACTGGTTACTACTGGGAAGGTGTTTTACTTGGCCGTAGGTTAATCTTTAGTCTTTTTCTTGAAGACTATGATACTGCCTATTCTCCTTGGAGGCACTAGTGTATTACTGTAGGAAAGATGGTGGTCTAGATTTCTTACAGCTTCCTGTAAGGAGAGCGTCAGTGTTTCCAATGAGGTTGCAGTTATGATTAAGAATTTATATTTATAGCTTAGAAAACAATCCGTATGTTGGGAGAATCTATATGTTCATCACTGATTATTTCTACTGGTGTTTATTAAGTTTGTTCTCTTTTTGCAGTTTCTGTTCACAAAAGGTGCCTCAGGGATCTTTGTCTGGAATATTGCTCTCTGTGGAGGGGTTAAGGGCTGGTTGTCAAGTCCTAGAAGGTACATTTCTAGCACATATATTTCTAGCGCATACATTTCTAGTGCATGAGGTAAAATGCTTTGCAGAGCCCTTTTACTCTTGCTAGTGTCTGGTTGCATCTGGTAGAACTTTCGTGATCTTCATTCTATTTCCTGTATTATTTAGCTCCAAGGGTGTGAGGGAACATGCTGGAAGAGACAGACTAGATAATATCAATTTCATAAGTACATAGTCTTATTAATTTCCTCTGTGTTTGAACTCTAGGGTTTCTGCAGTTCATCTTGTGTGTTTAGGTTTGGCAGATGTCCACATAATCAGATTCTCTCTTTTCATTACTTCCTCACAGCCAAAGTTTCATGTGAGAGAGAAACATAACGAGACAAGCGACTGCAATCTCTGTCACATATGTGTCGCCTGGCAGGGATGGATTGCTTATGATCAGATTATTTGGAAGAACAGGAGGGAAGATGACGAGCAGAAATCCATAGCCTAATGTAACTGAGGTAAGTGACTGTGCATACAAGAGGATAAACTATACTTGTATCTTGCTTAGCAGTAAGTCTGAGTATCCTCAGCAGGAACTCTTTGGAGACAGGAATCCTCTGTAGTCTGTAGTGGATTGATCTGAAAGAATAGGAAATGCTGTACCTGCCTCCCACACATGGTGTAAGGCTTAATAAATATTTGCAAGACGATTGAACATTCTGACAGGAAAGGGACTATTACAAATGCGAAGTGCTATTATCAATCTAATGTGCTAAAAATATTCATTTCTTTGCCTCTAATAAAGTGTCTTGTTAATGAGCTATTTCACAAATGTCTAAATGAATTCCGTGGAAAATGATTTATGGCTACGCTTCCAAAGAAACAAGTTCTCCCTCAAGGAACAGTCTTCAGCAAGGTTCTCAATTTCTGCTGTTACTTTAACAATTCTTTTTCTCTTCTGCCAAAGCAACTTAACAAAATATAATAGACACAGCTTGTCTTTTTAATAAGTAATTTATTTCTGTGTGTATTGATTACTTGAGGTACAGTACCTTCAATTGTCATGCAGTTTTACTGCAATTAAAATTAATGAGGTCAAACAGGCAGGAACTTATTTTGAAGGTCAGAAATGCTGAGTTGGCTACAAAAAATACAGAATATATTTGCTCTATTTTTTTATCCTGTGTGTTTAAATATGAAGCCAAACCAATTTAACTGGAAATAAGCATGTAAAATCTGAGTTTCAAAGGCCACATTGCTATCTCAGGAAACATATTGCAAACGTATCATAGATCTAGGCTTCAGAGGGCTTTACACAGGTCTTAGATGAAGGACATATTTACCCATATTTCCCTTATCGAAGTTATTCATTGTAATTTGAAAGAAAAATCTTAAAAAATAGTTGATGCTGTAGATGGAGTTGATGCCTGTGCCTCCATCCACACCTAAAACAAGTCAGCACTGGCAGGGGCCTGATTCAGGTGTGCTAAGTTAGTCCATCACAGATAAAAACATATAGTTAACTCAGATTCACCAAACTAGTGGTTAAGTTATGCTGTTATTTATTAGTCATAGAGTTTTTTCAGCTTATCAGTTAGAGATCTATTCAGAAAAGCAGATTGTTTCTTCTCCTACGTGTAACATAGAACCTTTGTATTTTCCACAACTTTTTGCCTTCAGATATGGAATGTTGTGAAACCAGGGATACATAAAACTGGAAAGGCTGAGTTGGTAAGGAGAGTACAGGAAGTAAAATCCAGTTTTTCCAATTATTTAGCATTAAGCTCTTTGGATAAATGTTGGCTCTGAAAGTATCAGAAAAAAATCAGAGGATACTGCCTTTAAATTCTTGCAGTTAAAAAAATCAAGCATAATTGATGACCTTAAGTGTGTTTACGAAAATTACCTAGATTTTTCTTTTTTTGCTTGTAACTGAGCAAGGAGCTTGTAACATTCGAAATCCAGTCACCCAGATTTGCCGCAGAACTGTGATGCACACGGAAATACTTTCTCAGCTCTGACTGCCAAGTAGGCTGATAATGAAGTGTGGAATCTCTGCAGAGGTTATGACATAGGATTGTAAAATGTCACTACTTCACAACTCTTCTGAGGAGGTATCTTCTCTGATAGTCTCCTCTAACATGAATGCAAAGTTCGATTTGCAACATTAACTGATTGATAATTTTTTCCTAATGCTATATGAGACCAAATGTTGATTGTCATAGCTGGTATTTTCCACAACATTTTTCTTGAATATTAGTGTCCATTTCATTGATCATTTACCATGAAAAAAACACATTGGGAATATTTACACTGGCCTGAGTCTCAGCTAGCAAAAATGGCAGCAGATCCTCTGATGTTAATAGAGATATGATGAGAAAAACTAGCTAGGGACCAAGTTTCTTAATGCTATATCCCACTGCACTCCTGTAGTTTGCTAAATCATGTTTAATAGCCTGCCAAAGCCTATTGAATATTGGCCAGTTTCAAGATACTGCAAATGTATTATTATATCATCAAATGTCTTTTATGAAATACAAAGCAAATTGTACAGACAACCTCTATTTCCTTGTGACTGGAAGGCAAATCTCTCACTTTCTTTTAACAGCATGTAACTTCCATTGATTTATAGCTTTGCAGATCACTCCTTGTGTGATTGTTGAATTCACTGTCCAATAGAGACTAGAGAAGCTGTGTGTTTTGGCAAGTGTTATTCATCTTTTATGCTTCAGTCCCCCTATTATTTTATTTGGATATGTACCATGTAATACAGTAGCAATGATCACTGTAGCTGAACAGGAGTCCTTCCTCTCAGATGGTAAAACACTGGTTTCCAGAGTCTCTAGGAATCTGTAAACCTCATGAACAAAATGCTCAGCCCTCCTGCCTGAGATATGAAATAATGTCATTGCTACAAAACTTCAGGAATGGAGGTGGACTTTCAGTTTAGCTT
This sequence comes from Cephalopterus ornatus, assembly GCA_013396775.1. Lineage (NCBI taxonomy): Eukaryota > Metazoa > Chordata > Aves > Passeriformes > Cotingidae > Cephalopterus > Cephalopterus ornatus. Next base: position 713,102 of record VZRE01010075.1, read on the forward strand.
CTCTGGCAGTTCCATGACCAGATAGCAGCCTTTTTTCCTTAGAAGTAGTTCATCTCTCTTTGGACTCAGGTAGGGATATAAAATCTGACCCCCAGCATGGGTGAACACCCAAACAGCTTGTCAAGAATATTCTGGGAGGCCTGATGTTCAAGCAGTTGCGTTCACTCAGGTTTTCGCATTTTGCACACAGAAAATACTAAAAAGCAGTTGGCCTCCGTGGGGGTGGTAGTAGGAAGGGAAATGTGAAGACATGCCATCAGTAAACAAACACATGAGCCTTAGGGAATGACATTGTCCTTGAATGCACACTGAAATAAGGTTTAGGAAGTTTGGTATACATATTCAGGGGAATGCTCAGAGACCCTACAGACTAAAAATTTTTCTAGCTCTAACTATATATGAAAAAGTTCTGAAAATAACCCTTGGGGTGAACCGTTGTGGCTTACAATGCAAAGAATGAAGAAATCCAGATGTAAATCAGGGTGCTGGGGAGTCTGAAGGGGTGAAGGGAGGGAAGCACAAGACCAAGAAAAATACAAAAGTGTTTTTACATTTTTAAATAAGTTTCTGTGTCTTGGCTGCATGTTCACTAAGTGCTTCAGATGCTACAGATGATTTGACTGATACAATGATTGTTCTGAAGAGACTTGCTCAAAATTGTTGTCTTTCTAACATAACCAAATATAATACTGGAGTAGTGTAGATGCCGTGACATTTGAACTGAAACACAGCTTGAAAAATATGAAGAGCATGTTCTGAGATCTGGTATACAAATCCAAGGAATAAAGCAGTATGATTTTCATGCTGGAATAACTTTGCCACAAATAGGTAGTTGTTACTAGCCCTTTGAATGCCTTGTTAGCGCATGATTCATTGAAATTAGAGTAGCTTGTAAATAGGCATAATTCTGTATAATTTGTTCAAAAGCTAAACCATTGTCAGTTAAAAATAAGTCCTTTTTTAATTATAAAAAAGGATAAATACTTGTATTTCACACTGGAGATGAATTAGGTGTTAATGAAGGTTTAGTATTAGAGTATGAGAGCTATTTTAGAGAAAATGGTGGGAGTAATGCAAAAAGAGTAATATTTAAAAATTGAAATCCTGCTGCTTTGTCTTATGGTATGACCATGAAATACAATGTGAACAATTTAACTCCTTTGTGTGGGTTAATGCATTTACTTGCGATTCTCAGCTGTGACAACTTCAGCCGGAGACTTTGAACTTCAGAATTGCAAAAGAGTGGCATTAAAACTCGCAGTTAACCACCCACGGACAGAAGAGAATTGACTCTTTAATACAGCATATTTGTTTTCAGTGTTTGATTTCAGTGGGAGAGTGTCACTCCTGTGCTTTTCCTGCTCACTTTAAAGCTTCATTTTAGACATTTTGCAATAGGAGGACTTGTGAGTCTGAGCTGACTTGCCTGGACATCAGCACAGTACCTGTTTGACAAGAGAAAACATCAGTAAATTGGATCAAGAAGTTTATTTTGTTTTGGGAGAGGTGTTTCTTCTCTTTCACAGAGGAACATCTTTATGGCTTCTAAAAAGAATGTGGATAAAAATACTCATTTAAGGGGATTTCCATCTTGCAAGTGAAAGGTGGCATGTTCCTGTAGCCATCACTTGGTAAGAGAACAAGGCGTCAGGGCTGTTTTTTTTTTTCCATGCTGGATTACTGGGGACCTTGCAGACAAATGGAGGGTAGTCCAGAGGGAAATAGCAGAAAGATGACAAAAGACTTGGAAAATGAAAATTGCAAGGGTGATAAAGAGGATTGACCATCTAGCACTTAGGAGATATAACTGTCTATACATACATAAAAGGATATTACGAGAACCAGGGACCAATTATTCTCTCGAGTCATCAAGGGCAGAACAAGGGTAATAGATTTAGGATGGTGCTGGGAAAATGTCAGTTTAAAGTTAGGAAACACTTCGAGTAGAAGAACAATCAGGACAATGTATGATGCTCTCAAGCAGAGTTGGGTTGGATTTCTACTACTGAACTTGTCTAAGTGCAGGGCTAGACATCAGTCTGGTATAATGGATCTTACTGTGCCCTAAAATCTATGAGAAATAAAAAGCCTTGGTCCTGCAAACCTTCATTAAGCTCATGTAAGAGGGTAATCTTCGTAAAGCCTGTATGGTGCCATATATTTAAATGAATCTTTAACAGTTGGTGAGATGTACTAGCCCCTTTCCCAAGAAGCAAATTCACAGGTAGTAACTATTTATACAACTTGCAAAACAAGTAAATCTTGCAGGTTTTTTCCTCTCTCAAAATTCAAAACTCTTTGTTTCTTGCTCATGAAAATCCTGATCCAATAAAATACCTTCCATTTTCTATATGCGTGCTATTAACTGGATTACATGTTTAAATCCCACAGAAAATCTGACTTTCTGAAATATATATTCAAATGGGATGTCTACTTACTGGTTGTCTGAATTTTGCTCTCTATTGTGATGATTTTTTTTTTTAATTCCAATTAAGAGCTATTTTAACCTAGATGTGGAATTTTTAGCCAACCTCCCAAAATGTCTATCATACAAGACTGTTTCCACAACAATAATTATGGGAAGAATTTCAAAAAGTGGGCAGAATAGACTATTTGGTATGTAGTGTCACTGTAGAATCAATGCAATTTGTTTGTTTGCTGCATCAGGATTTCAGGAGAATTTTTGTCAAGGACAGTCAGTCTGCTTTTTTTAGTAATTACTCAAGCTCAACTGAAACTCAAAAAAATGGTAATGAATTTAATGAATCAAAACTTTCATTGCCTGCCTACTGCTACTTGTGTCAAACTCCAGGGAAATTAAGGTGCTGACAGTGTTTGATGAACAGGATAAAATCACAATTCTCTCAAGAAACCAGACTTTCAACTGCAAATGGATTGAATGCCATAGCTTTCTTTGCTTAAGGGAAAGAGTAGTGGCTATCCACCATGAGGAAAAGGCACCATAAAAATTACCGAAAAGGATCACCCTCTGTGTGATATGAAATCCTTGAGGTTGTTGGTCAGAACTCTAATACCATTCCAGCAGACCTTGAAATTTTCCATTCTCCTAATTGGCATTGAGTGATGTACCCTCTGAACTGGTTATGGTTTTTCATAGGAGATAGGAAAGCTGTGAATGTCTTTGAGCCTCCTTAAGCTTGAAGATAACAACCTCCTTATTTAGATTTCAGATGTTCCTTCCTGGAAATCATATAACTTCCTAGAGTGAGACAATAAGTTGGTCTTCTGGCTTTATTTATGTTGTTATTTACATCCCATTCTTCTCACTACTTGGTTACAGTGTATATTGCTAACTTTAAATTAGCTACCTATAGTAGTGTTTACTACAACAGCAATGCAAATGCCCTTATGTGTTGTTCTTTAAGTTGTAGCAGAGGGCAACTTTAAGCACCAGTTTTACCAAAATTTTTTTTTTTCTTCAAATTTTAAGTAGCTTACTTGGTCTTCTGATCTAAACAGAGTAGCTGTGAGTCTATGCTTCTGTGATAACGATGAAAGGACTAATGAGATACCAGGGAAATCTTCTGGTAGTATTATAAATAAATGAAAATATGCAAGTGTTAATATCCAAAGTCAGATCTTTTTTCACATGTAAGCAGGTTGCCGCTTCTAGGATTTTTGCATGGGTTTCTAACTGTGATATGAGAACTGGTACTGTGAGTTTCTTAAGGAAGTATGCCACCATGCTGAATTTCATTCCAAAAGTCAGTCTCTAGAGCTTCAAATAACACCTCCTACATTTTAACAAGTTATGTGAACATGGGCTTCATAAAAGCTTTATATCCAGTCACATTGGCTAAAGGTTTAAGCTCCCGGGCATGGATGAAAATTGGAACATTACTCCAAAGATTTCTTACTGGTAAGTAAACTCCAAAGGGGAAAAATAGGAATTTGCTGATTCCATAAAATGCTTCTACTTAACTTTCATGGAGAACTAAACTTTTGCCTGTGGGTTAAGCACTTTGTTCTGGTTTGTTTGCCCACTTACATCTCAGATTTGGAGACAGGACCTGGCTGAGTTTTGATGCCTCTCAGTTTGGGTCTTGGATAGGGCAACCAACAAGAGCAACTTCTGAGCCTCTGTTGGAAATGCATCCAAAAAATACATACATGGGTAAAACCTTTTCTTGACTTAACAAAGCTTCCCCCCCGTGATTGGAGTGTCCCTTCAAAAATAAAAGGAGATGTTAGTCTTTTGGAATCCCAGCTGTTTGGCCTAATCTTTAAAGAGAGCTGTGGATTATTCAACCAGAAAATGGGTATTTTGAGACAAAGTCTGATTTTAAAAATAACACCTGCGATATGAAAGGGGTGTGTTAATAAAAAGAAGAGAGGCAAAAAGCTTCTCCCTTCACCAGGCATTCTCACACAGGAAGAAAGCTATCAACAACATTATGGGTTGTCCAATGTCCCTTCATCCACTGAATTTGTTCTATGTGGAAAGAAGCAGGAAATTCTTAACCAATGCTTGATACAAACCTGACTAATTCCAGAAATATTCTCTCTGTAAAAAGGACAGTATAATCTTGCTCTTTTTCTCGCAGTTATAAATGAGTATGTACATATACATGGATAAAGTAGTGACGAGATATGCTAATCTCAAAAGAGATAAGAAAGAATTTGCAGACTGGATTCATTTATAAGTCTATCAGCAGTACATATGTGTCACTGATAGATATTTAATAAGCTACATATGAAAGACATATTGATAACTCACTTCCAATAAGGTTTTTGAAATGACGGCATAATATTTTAACTCATTCCCATTGCATCTTTCACCAGCTGAATGGATCTAACCTGGGAAGCTCTCAGGATTCAGCCTAAGAGAAAACAGAAATTGGCTTTTTCTTTGATATAAATACAACAGTACAGACTTCATAGCTATGTTCTGCACAGACAGCATATTCACAAATCTGTATGTGCCAAGCATATCCAGTTCTTATTTAGCATTGTCTCCTGCTGTACAGTGTAAATAAAGCAATGAGCAAACATGCTTCTCATAGAAGACAAACCACAAACACAGGTAAAGGTCTTATTGAAGACCTTATTAAAGTCTGAGCTAGTCATGTACTATAATATCAGCTCTTCAGACTTCAGGGTCCAAAGGAAATACTTCCTGCCCCTTCAAAAATACCTCCCTGACTTCTACAGTGAACTGTAGCGTGTGTTACATAATGTGTTATATCATCCACTCACTGTAGAGGTGCTTTTTTTTGGTTAAAATCTTGTCATAGGATCCACTTGCTCACAGTTGATTCTGTCAGATTGTCTGGAGGCATCTTGTTCAGTACTTGCTTATGGATTTAATTTACTTTTGTCACAAGCTTTATTTTATGATGCTGAATTCTAGATCAGAAAAGTCAGGAAATCTGAGGTTTTTTTGTCTTAAAGTCTTCTCCTATTTTGTTTGTGCAATCTGTATTTTGTGGTTCATTGAAGGCCTGTCTACTTCAAAATGAGCTACCCATGACTGAAATTGATGCATCAGTTTTTCTGAACAAATGGTTGGGAGTAAAGATTGATCCAGGTGTAAAAGAATTGATCACTCCTAATTTAATCAAAAAAAGATCCAGGTTAACTCTGAATGAGCCTAGTTATGTTCCCATAAACTTTATAGACAGACTGTCATGCCTAGGAGGCATGGGCTTAGGATAACTTCTAAACTTCAGGAAGATTCATGCTGGTACTGCAGAACTTTGATCAGCTTCCTGGTCTTCAGACTTGACAAATACAAATTTTTTCTTGCAAAGAGTCCTTGAAATAATTCCTGGAGTACCATCAGGTACTTTGAAAAGGTACAAGTAGTCTTTATTAGAAAATACCTTTGGGGGAGAAAAAGCATTTTCACCACACACAGGAGTGTTTTTAATATTTCCAACTAAGAGAAAGACAACTACTTCACTTTCTCATACTCCTTAGCATGTAGGAGGGAGAAAAGACGGGATGATGAGTGTTCGGATGATGTTGTTCTTGTTCTACTTCTCAAAGGGTTTTTGTGTATCACTTCTTTCTCTGATCAAGGGGGATTATTAGGATTTCTTATCAGTAGATGTACAGTTCTAAACCAATACTCACAAGCACCTGAGCACAAAATAAAATTCACCTTCAAAGCCCTAAAGGATATGCACTAAAAGGTGAATTTACATTTTAAATTTTCATTCTAAAGCCAATGCAGGGTACCTGAAGGAGTGAGGGCTATTTAAAAATTCATATGAAGTTTTGGATCTGGAATCCTAGCACATTTCCTGTTGAGGGAGTGCATACATCACAAAATGCCATCATCATTTACCACTTTTATTATGCAGATCATTCTCTTGAAATATGGCAGTAGATGATTTCTGCCTCTCAGGATGTGCAGGACTTAGACCATGTTGAATGATAATGGTTTGTACAGAACCTTGTACTGCTACTCTTCTTAGAACATTGATTTGGGGATAAAGGTAGGGCCCTTTTTTTTTTTCCTATAAAAAATGACAATCGACACTTCCGTAGCACTTAAATTAATACAGAAAGAAAAAAAAAAGTTCAGATGAGTTTGCAGCACAGTTATACATCAAAGTTCTACCAATGCATTATGCATCTCTTTTGAATCTTCCTTACATGCCTTCCTCCATACTCCTAAACAGAAATAGCTTCTTTCATCATGCTATTGGCATAAATAGCAGCAGGACTAATATTGGTGAAACTGTTATATTAATTTCTGTATGAAGGCCATTTTACTTTGTGGAAAAGGAAAAGGTCACCACACATATACTGCTCTGAATCCCGGATTCTCTTCTGCAAACCGTTAATTTGTAGATCATATTCAAAATAAGAATGAATCTATGGTATCAGTGGCACTATATGTGTCAGCAAATTCTTTTTTTTTTCCTAAAAATTGATTTGATATTAAATTTGTGCTGAGATCTCAAAGCTTTTCCAACAATTAAGTTACAGAAGACTTAATTATTAAATGTCAGCCTGATTGTAATGATTTGGAGCTTAAAATTATTGGCCTAATCAGATGGTGGTTCTGCAAAGAAAACTTTTATACGAGAGCCCTTAAATCCTAGATAGGTATTTAGAGCATGCAATGAAAGTGAGCACTTTGAACTCTGCTCACAGAGTGCTGTTATTATTATTACTTGAAAGAACCATCAGTTGATCCATTGGTGTAACCTGTCCACATCCCTATTCCCAGAGTAGGAATAATTGGGTATTGTACAGAGATTTGTCTACCTGTGGGAAAGATCTCCCAGACAGACTCCATAGTCCCTCTGCATGGCACATCCCTGCGCTGCAGCAGTCCTCCAGCCATGTTTTTTGTAATGTTTAAGCTAAACATCCGCAGCTGCATCAAATGATAGTAAAAATTCCTGCAACTCCTCATCTTCTGATTCATAAGCTGCAAAACCTGAAGCACATTACCATGTCTCGACACAGGTGCAGAGTATGTTTAAAGCTATTTAAGAAGTTATATGATTGTTGATTATGGTGTAAGAAGAATGTTTAGAAGAACCCCCCAACACTAAAACCCTGAATTTGGATTCCTCAAATGTATTGTTGGTTTCCTATGTAGCTTTTGACAAGACCCTTCACTTTTAAATTGTCTGATTTCTTATTAAAAAGGTACAAAGCTTTTACTGTAGCAGCTGCTGTGTTTAGTGAGGAAAGACCACAAAATATTTGGATGGCTATTAGTACATCCTTCTTTAAATCTCAGCACATCCGATACTGTGGCTCACCATTCCCAAGGACTCAGCAGCTGTCCTTGAGTCTTTCCCCCGCTTTCACTTCCTACACTTTTTTTTACTGATATGTGTATTTACATTGTAATCCAGCAAGGGTATTGAAAGTAACAGTCAGTTCAAGATGAAATCCCTGGCTGCTAGATCAGTAACTGCCTTATTTTCAGAAGTTCTACATTAGTTTGAAATGCTGTTTGAGGTTCACTGTCTTTCAGATTAAATTGACATTTAAAAAAAAAAAAAAAAGGAGAAATATTCATTCTCTCCTAACCTTTGGAAATAACACAGGGTTCAGACAGTACTATCTGCCCCCTGCTACTTGTTTCTTATCATTTTCTACAGTGCCCAGGCTATTATTTTCTTTAACCTCTGATGTGTGTTGTTGAACTGGTCTAGGTGCTGAACACCAGAAGCACTTTGGTAAAAGAGCACTAGTGACCCACTATACATTTGATCTCGTTTCTTGACATTTCCATCATCATTATTTAACTGCATGAAAAAGGTAAAAAATCCCACCAAACTCTCAGCCCCTGTGAACATGAAGCCCTTCAAACAGAAATAACCTATACACCACTGGCAGAGAGCCTGCAAAGGCCATTTATCCCAGGATCCTGCATAAATGCCAACCAGTTAATTTAATGCTCCCTGCCTGGCTTCCTTGCCATTTAATTTTTTTTTTCCCCCTAAAGTTTAGGTGGGTGAAGTTTTACCCCTCTTTCAACTGTACTTTCAATTTTCAATGAATCAATTGATTCATTCAATTTCTTACCAGGAAAACCTGTTGCCAGTTCAGACTATTCGTTATTCAGATTTTGGGTTGCTCCAGAAATCTTGTTGTTCAGTAAAGAGCAACTTGACTCTCAGTCCAGATAACATTAAATGTTTGAGGGGAAATGTTCTACTTTGCACTGAGGGTGTACAACCCGATCTGTGTGCAGACGGAGAAGAGCCTTCGAAACATGTCATATCCTCTAGTTACAAGTCCTCTAAACACATTTCTTTCCTCGCTACCTGGAAATGTCTTCCCATCCTTATCATTAGATCTGAAGATCTGAATTAAATTTCCTTCGTAGTGTTTGTCTTCCTCTGCAGGGAATGATAGTGATCCACTCTATCTGAAAATGCCTATGAAGACTATGACCTGCTAAGTAGAAAATACATTCCTGATGTTATTACAACCTGTTCTTACAGGACTGGAACCACAGCAAGTTCCCAAGTGCATTCTCTTCTTCCCATTTTTGACATCTAATACTGAGCGATTGACCTTCAGTGTTTTTGTTTGTTGGTTTGTTTGTTTGTTTGTTTTATTGACCATTACAACCACTGCTGTCTGAGGGACAAGACAGTTCTGAAGTCCAAGAATTAAGCTCATTAGGGATGTGGGTAAGCCTTTTGTGTAATTCAAAAGCCTTTTATTGCCAGGCCTCTACTTAAAAAAGTTTTTTTGCCAAAAATATCCTGGCTCAGTTCAATTATTGACCCCATAAATGGAGAGGAGCTAAAGTGTCTTTAAAATCCGTTAGGACTCTACAATCATCTTATGATCTCACTGTCTTCAAAATAACATCAGTGACAGGCTTCATTTAAAATCACCGACACAAGCCTATAAGTATCTTGGAACAGAGGGTCCCAAAGCAGTAAGAACTGTGGTGAATTAGATGCCCTGTTTTCTGACAGGGTACGTTGTTGGCAATGCTACTGGCCAAATGACTGAACTCATGATATCTTTTCCATCAGGCTGCTACTATAAATTGTGACCTTGATGTACTCTGGCAACTTCTTCAGGAAGGATCTAGTTTTTCTAATAACTGCATTTTGACCAGGTATTAATGTGCTACTTGGTGGTGAATACTGTTCCTTTATTTGATGATGGAACTGCTACTGCCCCATTGAACCATGGAAATGTTAAACCGGAATGTAAGAAGCAAGAGATAAAAAGAATGTGCCTGAGAAACATCAAAAATCTACCGCATTCCTGTGGAAGGAGGAAGCGGTAAAATATTTTCTGCACATGGGTGATAGTAGACTAAAAAACTTCCCTAACTTATCTCTCCATAATCTTGTCACCTGGTAAGCATTTTGCAAATGCAGATACTGGCCAGTTAGTACATTTTCTTTGGCTCAGGTAACCGAAAACAGAAAATAAATCCAGATTACTGGACTGAGAAGGAAAGACTAAGGTGTACAATTAGTTATGTTGCTGATGTGCAGCAAGTGACAAATTGATATAGGACCATTAGCTGTTTGTTTTGGGGGGGGGTTTACCCTAATTAGTTTGCTTAATTTTTCACTTACCTTGGAATAAAGCATAAAATATGAAGGAGAATTCCCCAAATAGATGTGTCTGAGAGTTATTGCTTTGTAGTCACAGGTGACTGCTGGAAGTGTTGAACCTGAGCTGGGGTACCTGTGAGGAGTGCAAAATACAGGAGATGGGTCAGTATACAAAGAGAGTAGTTTTCATTGTTTTGCTGCGACTGGCTGAAAATATTTGACAGCTGGGAGCCAAACCTGGGTTTGTTCTTAACATTTTACAAGCTTACGATGATGAAATAAATAACACTTTCTAGCTGTAACTTTTCTTGTATATGTTCATTTAAACAACACAGCTTTGTAGTAGTAAAAGCAACAGGAGCAAAAACAGCACTGTAATTGGAGTTAAGTCTATTTAATACTTTCTTTTTTTGTCCCTAAGATCCTGAATTTCCCCAGGAAGCTTTACCAAGCTAAATATTTACTTTGGGTATATTTACCTTTGCAGACTCTTTTCTAATGAGTTATTTTCATTCTTTCTGACATTTTCTGTGGAAATTATTAAATCCATTAATCAGGGTTTGAACACTTTTCTCAACACACTTGCATTACTAATAGTGACATAGGTATATTTAGCTGATGTCTTATTATTTTTAAAAATGATTGATCTATAAGCAGAGAATAGTTTAATTCACCAAAAAGGTCTTCCTAAGAAAGGCTGGGGAGTTTCAGGGAAGAACAGACTCAAATCAAGACACCCCATGAGCAAGAATAAAAATGGTCAAGGGGAGAAAAGAGTCTTGCATCATCTAGTGTCAATTACTGCACTTCATACTGACTTTTACCCAATTATTTTTATCTTCAGCTTGGCTTGCATGGGTACTCGTGGAATGGCACATGGCCTGGATCAGACAGAATTTTAAGGGTCACTATCCATCACAGTGTGTTCATTTCTGTCTTTGAAACAGCCCACAAGGTGAAGTACATTAAGACATCACTAATGCTGTAGACTAACCTATAGCAGGACCTGTTAATTAACCTTGGATATTAGCTCAGGAACATGAAGACCTCACTCTAAGTTTTGCTCTGTAACAGGTAGGCAAATTATGGAACCTTACAGCAGTGTTATCTACACCAGGATCCCAGGACCCATCCATATTATTTTACACACCAGGTATTTTCAAGTGTAGCCAAAACCCTGAAGGAAAAAATTCTCCACACACTCCACACATCCAGCTCAGTTCAAGCTCTTCTTCATGGCCTGTGGCATTGCTGGGGCAGAAAGCTGAGGCTTCCCTCTTCAGCCTCCACTTTAGCACAGCGCTCTGCAAGACTCTCGTTCCTATGCCCCAGTAATGTGCATCTACAGCAAGGTAGGCAGGTATGCACCCTCTCCTTCCTAGGTGGAGCTTAGGGAAAAGCACACCTTTCTTTCCACCAGTGATCCAGAGCTCCCAGGGAAGGTATTAATTTGCTGGCAATCAAACCCTAGCTGCAGCGCATCAGTGGCTCATATCCCAGGTGCCCAGTGGGCCCGTCGGCTGCCCCGGTGTGAGTCTCCTGTACGAATATGACAGATACTCAGTTCCCAGCAGGTGTCTCCAGCTCCCAAATATACCCTCTCCACAACATCACTGCCATAGTGTGATTTATACTCCTTGCTAAAAGCAATATAGGATGATGCTTCCTGTAGCTCCCTCTTTGCTGACAATGCAGCCCTTTGTGTCCACTTAGCTTTTAAAATAAGGCTCCGGGATATCAGTAAAGTGAGAAGACTCCACACTTGTGAAAAGCAGCAACTGACTCCCTGTCAGAGTGAGAAAGGGGCCTTGATTACCAGTGGTGGGGGAGGAAGCAGAGTGAGATATGGTGTTGAAGGTAGGAGAACAAGGAACAGTTTAAAGTTTTAGTCTTAAAAAATATTGTCTGGGAACAGGTTTCCCAGAGAAGTCCCTTCCAAACCAAACCATTCTGTCTTGGCTGGTTATTCAGCTTAGTTTTATTAAACTACTTCCAGTAGGCAACTTTGGGGTTTTTTTCAAAACTGTGTTTTGTTTTATCACTACTAATAATCTATGCAGCCTGAGATCCTGCCTGAGTCACAGTATTCATCATATCATTTGACTCCCAGAACTCGGACACCACTGTGGTGCTGTGCAAGAGATTCTCACTTGCACCACGGAAGTTTAATGTCCTGAAAAATTGTGGCCAAAGGCGCTTGGTCTGAGTGTCTCTTGAAACGTTTCCATGTACTGCACCAGAACAGATTTTTATTATTTGCTTTTTCCTGAAAGTGCGCTATTAAAAACTATAAGTTTATTTGTTCAATGTGCTATTTGCTTTGATAATTCTGAATGACTTTTGAGAGCTGCAAGACCAGCCATTACTTTTCTTGGGTTTTGTCCTATTTTAATGGCTGAATTTTTCCAAAAAATTTCTTTATAATAGCTCTTTTTTATTCAATTTCACCTATTTGAAGAGTGAAGTAAAACTAAACTTCATTGTACCAAGGTTTGTTTTGGTTTTGCGTTTTTTTTTAATATGTCTTTATTTAACTTACAAAAAATATTGAGGAGGAATTTTTTCTCAGAAAGTGTAGGCTCAGCCCAGAGCACAAAAAATCTGTGACCTTGGACATGAGGCCTGGAAGAGGCTTTGTTTTGATATGGACAACTCCTGTTTCTATTGCAAAGAGAAGCCAAGATAAGAACAGAGAATCAGACAGCTGGTGTTGAACAGGATGGCTGGTAACAAATTGCATCTTATAATTTCCCTAAGGCACCTCTTTGGCTTAAATGGAGCATCTTCTGCCTCAAAACTGAAGTACATTTCAGTAGAAGTTTGAAAATCAAACTTTCTAAACACTATCAATAACTTTGTTAATATATTAATTGGGCCCTGAATATAATCTGAAGAGGAAAAGTAGTTCGAGATTATTTTAGTAGGCTGTTACTCTACTCCAGCTCAAAACAGAACATTTACCCAGAAATGAATGGTGTAAGATATTCTTAGTCTCGTATTGTTCCCGTAGTCATAATAACATCCCCTTTCATTAGGATGTGTCTAGCATTGCTTAAGAGCTAATAATTTCCTAGCAATCATTCAAACCACATCCTTCATTATCCAGAGGTGTTCTGACAACAAACTACTCATTTTTTAAAGCAAACTAAGTCAGAAGTGTTATCAGCCTTTTAAGGAACATATCCATCTATTGCTGCTGAGTGAAGCAGTCATGTGGAAGGAAACTAGCCAAGTGAATTAAGATGTCCATGCTTTAGGAATTTGCTAGGAAGGTGCTGAGATACAGTAATTACTGTGGCAATATTATATTGTGCAAGAGATAGGAAAATGAGGGAAGTGTTAAAGGTGGTGTTTATTTTTTGATCCTGTCATAAAAGTAATTGACTTTAATTATCATAATAAATGTTCTAGCTGCTTCAGATAATTACATTCAGCGCCTTCCATACAGTCTAAATTTATGAGGGTGTTTGGGTCAGCACATCAGCAGAGCTTACAGCTATACATGAAAAGAGGATTCTGCTGAGAGTGCTCTCTTAGATGTGTTTCTTTCTGAAAATATTCTCCCTTTTAAAGTAAAACATACCTTGAACTCATTGCAATTGCACCACAGGAAAAAAAGATGTTTTGTCTCTCTATATATCCTGTATAGGACTATGTGTGCTGCAGATGTAGCTTAACTAGGCTCACAGTACTCAATGAATGAGAACTTATAGTATTTCTTTGTTGGTCAAAAAGTTGTAATGAATCGCAGCAAGGTTTTTCTTTTGCCTGCTTTGTGTGCATGTGGCCAGATGAAAAGGATTCAAGGGGGACAGGCATGATCAGAACATGCCATTCCTAAGCCTTCAAAGCCAAGATTTCATAAATGTTTCTCTAATATCTATTTTACTAGCTTGCATGTACAAATGCTGAAGAGTTTTCACAGTTTTTTTAAAGCTGCATACAGTCTCTTCACAGAGATGATATTGTTAAAACTATGCCAAAAGATCTCAGCTCCACCGACTTTAGTTTCCCCCACTACAGTCTCTCTTGCACAGTGCAGAGACCTCTGTGAACCCCATCTGGAAATCTCTACCTGCGCCCAGCCCTGTGAAACGTGAGGTGTCAGAACTGCCCTGCTCTGTGCTCCCTGCCTGCCCTCCCAGTGCCTTGAACAGGGCCACTGCACAGCTCAGCAGCCATGGTCTTACAAGCCTGGTTTGATGTAATCACCATTGATCCCTGACATGTTTTACAGGCTGAGCCCAGAAGCTTGACTGGCCAGTGATGCTTTGCCTGGTGCCCCCCCGGACACAGTTGGCCCTCCTGGCTGCCAGGGCATTGCTGACTCATATCCAGCTTGCCACCAACCACGACCCCCAGGTCCCTTTCCATGGCACTGCTTTCCAGCATCTCATTCACCAGTTTGTACATACATCCAGGGTTGCCCCATCCCAGGTGTAGAATCTGGTACTTGCCTTTGTTAAACTTCGTATGGTTGGCAATTGCCAAGTCCTCAAATTTGTCGAGGTCTTTCTGAAGGACCTCCCTGCTTTTGAGAAAGTCAACAGCTCCTCTCAATTTAGTATCACTGGCAAACTTATTTAGTATACCTTCGGGTCCTGTGTACTGGCTCATCAGTCACTGATCTCTCCCCTTACTGGATGATCCTGGAAATCAAATGTGCACCTGAAACACCAGACAATCAATACATGTGAATCTGCCATATGCAATATTTCTCTTTCATAAAGTATCTGCAGGCAGCAAGGTGCTCAAGTATTGCAACCCTAATTTTTGCTGGTTTGGTTTGGTTTGGTTTAATTTTTTCTTTTCTTGTACTAATCCCTCCTTTGCAATTGTATTTTTCTTAGCCTGATATTACCTTGCTTTTTCAGGTTCAGCTTCAAGATGCAGATAAAGCATTTTATTTCCCTGAGAAGGGGATGCAAACTTGTAGAGCGTTTTGCTTATTCTGTGAGGGCAGAGAGTTCAGAATTTTTGTTTGGGAAGGTCTGAACTTCAGAAGCAATCTAGCACTAAACTCTAAACTACTTGGTTTTGAACTTAGCTTCGTAGTGTCCAATACATTTTCTTCCATTGTACAATCAATCTAGCAGTAGATAGTAGCTTCTCTGGCATTCTCCACATCTCCCCCTCAGTGTTTGCCCTGGACAGTTTGATTTCCTGCTGAATTCTTGCTCTATCTCATACTCGTGGGCAGATGTCTGCTAGTTACACTCTCCTAGGGATCAGCTTTAATCAACCCAGATAAATCAACCCTTAAGTAAGCATGTTCCTTCCCTCCTCCCCCCTCTCCACCTTTTCTAATGGTGTGAATTTTAAGCACTTAATTTTGTTCTGTTATGACAAAAAGCCCTGTCACCTGTAAAGCGTGTAGTAGGACGTAAAATTAAAAAGGTAGTTGAAGACACAGGCCCACCACAGGAAATGGCTTCCACAGCCCAATGTCTCATATCTTTTCTTTACTTCAGTGACGGTTCTCTAACGGATTTTATAAACTTGTTAAACATAGAGCAATATTACAGTATAGTACACAGGTGTAAATGACTTGCTTTTAATAAAAATGTTTGTCATTTATGTATAATAAACTCCAGTAACCACATTATTTTCTCCATCCATTCCTCAACATGTCAGTCAAAGAGGATATTTGCAAGTGCAGATTTAAGTGCTCTGCATCACAAAGAACATAGAAGTTGGGTGCTCTCCATTTGCTATGTTGCCTTCTGACATACATAAGGTGTCACATATTGCAATAATAGGAACTGATCTACTGCCAAAAACCCCCAAATTAGTTAAGAACAAGTAGAAGATTTTTATATTACTTAAAACATTACAGAACTGTCTGTACCTCTCAGGATGTTAGATTACCATCTAATTGGAAAGGTATGGCTAGATTTATTGAACTAGTGAACAATTTCATGAAATCATTGTACTTTTTCAGTATCTTAGATCAAATAACCTAATATCAGCCTTCAGGATCAGCCATCAGCATTAGCAGTCAAGAAAGAGTCTTTCCTATGATGGAAGATAAAAAACCCTTTTTGCTGTTTGCTACCCTGGCACATTCTACATAACAGGGGAGGACAATCTGATTGGACTGTGTCAAGTGGTTGAAACTCAGCAATTTATTATCTACTTGAAAAAAGTTAAAGAATAGTATAAACCACTGAAAGTAAAATCAAGTATGTGTCTGTGATTTACCTCTTCTCCCAAGATCCATGCAATGGTGCACAATTTAAAATAACATATTTAGTTAATCTCTGAATCTCAGTTGCAAAAATGTGTTTTTTTCTGAAATGCCATCCATCATCTCTTGATTCTTTTAAGATTTTAATATTCAATAAAGTCTCCCCCATTTCAAAAAAACCCTAAAACTATTCATTAATTTGTGTAGAATTTAGAACAGTTTCAGTCCATGTCAGTATATTTGTCATTTGTATTCTCATTGTTTTTAAAATAAAAATTTAAATTAAGTAGAAATCTATCTTTGTTTGGAAATCACTCCACATCAACCTTCCCAATTATAATGAGAATGTGGCCACAGGAATATATTATACATAAATAAAGAACATTGTAGTTAAAAACTCCAAGGTTTTCATCTTAGTTTTAAATTAGAAAAAAAAATTATGCCAACCGGTGTAGCAAGAGAGCAAAGAGAATACTGAGTGATCAGAAAACTCTATACTAAACTTTAATTATTTGTATTTGTGAACAGTTCACATGACATTATCATCATCGTGGTAGGAAATGGAGATATATTTTCTAAACGTTTCTATACATGCTCCAGCTCTTAAGCTTAAATGCCAAGTTTTATGACCCAGGTGAGATGAATTTTGGAGATATTGAAGTTTTAAAATAAAGCTTTTGGATTATTTTGTTTTGGGAAAGATAGACATGATTGATTTTTTCTGAAACATGAGTGATAAAGGAACAATTTAAATGGAAGCTGAAACTTCATGTACCATCTGCATTCATCAGTCAGCTGCAGAAAGGAACTGAGGTAGAAATATACTTTTCAAAGAGTAGGGAAGATTATTGCCCCTTTTTATAGGCTCCATTGGGTTTATACTGTAAGTATTTCTAGTAAACTTGGGTGATCCCTTTTAAGAATTAATATATGCCACCCATAGCATATCTCTCTGAGATAGTAGGAACAAGCTTGATCATATGTCAAATCAGATTCCCATTCCTTCTGCATTACCAGGTAGGAATAGAAGCATTTAACCCCTCCATGCTCACAGGCATTTCCCTTGTTTCATACCTTACAGAGAACCAAGATATATGCCTCTTCAGAAAACTTCACCTCCATTATTAATAACAGCTCTGGGTTTGAGGTTTGAATTAAAGAACCATTCCTCAAGAGGCTCAGATTTCATATTGATTCCATGGCCTGAATTACATTACTACCTAATACACAGAAATGGGAAGAGCTTAACAAGGGAGCCAGAAAGGGACAGAATCTAAGAGAAGAGAGGGGTTTCACAGCCTTTATAAAGTTCAACAAAAGTTTGTCTCTGGCTCTATTCTCCTCGGTGAGATTTTTGCATAACAAGCTTTAGGAGCTGCCTCATTATCTCATGTGGCAGGCAGTGCCAGCCATCTCCACCTGGTCATTTGAATGGATCTGAAGCAAGGTGATACCTTTATAATGACACCATGTGATCAGTGGACTAAGTAAATGTAAGAAAACCAGCAATTTTCCTGGTGCCTCACTGACTGTGTTTTTAGGATTACAATCTCTCTTCCATTAAGACTGATAGGGTCATTAGCATAATTAAGTCAGTTGGCACTGGAGTTTTCCTTTGCAAAGCCGCAATTACTGATGTTGTTTTCATCCTTTCCTATGTCTTCTCAGAGACATCTATTTGTCAAAGACAAAGGTAATTTTTTCACCCCAGAGCATTTTGGCTTTAGATCAAACGTCACAGTTTTGTCTCAGGACTCCGTATAGCATCATAATAACCTGAGATGGAAAGAACAGATACATACCCAGCCCACAGCTAGAGACAATGCATAATCATTTCAGACAACAGACCTGCCTATAGTTCTTACCCAGGTGGATTTCAATTGACTTTTTATTTAAAGAATCATCCCACAGTCCTCTGACATGCTGGAAACTGAGTTTACACCTTCTTTCACCTGTTATCCCTATATTTCCGTCATTTCTTCACAAAGATAAAAGAAGAAATATAATGTTAATTTCAACATGGTATGCTGATTCCTATTGAAATAAGAACAGTAGTATAGTTTCCCCTAAAATGAAGATTTTATTTATTTTCTGAGGTGTTCTCTTTACTGCAGCCAAGCAAGATCCTTACTTGTGTCCCCAGTTCAAAATCTTGGTGCAGATTCACCTTGGAGAAATGGTATCTTAGGTGTTACAGAGAGATCACAACCTTCTTAAGATCTTACAAGTGTTCTATAGTGGAGCAGAAAATTGGACCTCTTTCCAGTGACCCAAAAGGGCATGTTTGATTGCTGGGCCACACTTTGCCTCTGAGATGATAGCTAATGGAAAAGCAGTGTGTCTGAAGGTGCAAATAAGCTAGAAATCTTTTATCCTTTACGGTACGGGAGAGACAAAGGATTTTCTTCAACCTTCCTGTTGCATTGCTGTGTATTCCTTGCAAGATAAAGCAGGAACATCAGTGAAGCTATTGGAAGAGTGAGGAGCCGCATGTAGTTTACTAGGTGTTATTTAATGCTGAATCTCTCTAAGTCTATCACATTTATAATGCATATTGTTATGAGCATGTTAGAGATTCAATTAGTATTTGTTACTAATGCTTCCATGTCATCACTGCTTAATCTTATTGCTGAAGTACAATCACTTATTAAAACCTTGCTTAGTCATTTGTCAGCTCTTTATGGACAATTTATAAACGGAACCTGACTGCAAACTGACTTGCTCTTCACATCCGATAAGGCTACTCTAGATGGATTCCTCTGCTTTGCAGTCTGACAATCTGTGGTTTGCTCACTAAAAATAGCCCCACTCCCATATTTTCCTTCTGCAGGGCTAGCCCTATATGACTATGTTTGAGCAGTGGGGAGCTCTCAAGAGCAGAGCAGAGAAGGGAAGCCCAGAGATGTTCTACATGGCAAACACAAGGTACAGCTGGGCTCTCTGAGCTTTTCTTATCGAAGGGTGTTCTGGGATTAGGAGGGACCAAGTTCACTGTTTATGTGGGCATAACTTGAAACTAATTCCGTCTATCTTTCTCTTCTTTTGCAACAGAAATAAGATCACATTTCTGTGAAGCTTGATGTATCCTTTCTTTGTCCTCAAAATTGTCCTCTTGCCATTTGAGACAAAAAGATCAGAGGACTGTTGTGCACTTTCTATTGGAGACCTCAGAGACTGGCTCTGTCCAAGTTTCCTCTCCTATGAATTTGTTTTCAGCACAGTTTTGAACAGATCAAATCTCTGAGTCTGTTACATAAGTAAAGTTCATAGATGAATCTGGTTTCCCCTCAGCCTGGGCAAGACCATCAACAGCCATGACAATGGCCATTGTCAAAGGTTTCAAAGATCAGGAGCAAATATTGCTCTTCCTTTAGGACATGAAAATTGGTTGTGATAAAGAAACATATCCAGTGCATTGCAATGTAACCACCACATAAGGCTGAGGATCTGAGTAATATCACCCTTATATTGGTGGTGAATGTAAGGTGCAAATGTGGCATATGAGGGTAAAAGAATTACAGAAACAGGAATGGTGTAAAGAGAGAAGAGGTTAGAGTTGTCTATTAAGAGTGTTGCCAAAATAATATAGAGTGACTAAAAAAGTAAAAATTGATTAAAAACAGAAAGCAAGGAAGGCTGAGGACATAAGGCTGGGCTGTCACAGAAGCAGAGCGAAAAGTCTGTAGGGAACTGGCTGTTTAGGAACTCAGTCTTTTATAGAGCATATGTCCTAAAGGTGTGGAAAACCTCAATCAACATTTTTGAAGGTGAATGTGTGTCAAGTACTTGTTATGCAACTGTCACATAGTTTGGGACATACACTAGTAGGAACCCATTCGGGTCAGGGTTTCTATTTAGCTCTTTTCTTGGGGAAATTAGTTTGGATGCATGAAGTTAGTGAAGAGCTGTGAACCAGTACAATTTTTATTACATGTGAATTTGTATTACATGTACATATATCTCCATATATACAGTGTATATTGTGAATACAAATGCAAATATAAATATAAATATAAATGTATAGATAAATATATGTATAAGTATGTTGCCTTTTTTTTTCTAGCCAAATTGCTAATAAAAACATAGCTTCTGTTAAAGGTCCAGAATCATGTCCTCAATTATTTTAGATGTCAAGTACATTTAATTAAACTCATGCTTAGAGCCAGAAATGCACATAGACCAGAACAGAGAGGGAGGTAATGGGACGAGCTGTAGAATTACTTGGCTTCTCCACGAAGCCATTACTTGGCTTAAGAGACCTGAGAGATGATAGGATTTAATCAAGTCCTAATTGTCTTGAATTTGAGGGTTATAAAGAATGGTGAAGGCCTCTGTATAGATTGGAAAAGTGAAGTCAAACGTTTTATCTATCTATCATTAAGAGAGAAGAGACCAGAGTTGATTGCTAGGAATTATAGAAGTCCTGGCAGTCAATATTGCTTTCATTCCAGGCTTATATTAGTGTCTTGACTTCTGGGATGTTGGGGTCATTGCAATTCGTTTTTTTGGCTAAGCAAAAGCAAAATCATATAATGATCAGCATGGGGGTGAAAAATGAAGTTAAAAATGCCAACAGTGAGGAGACAAAAAGGGAGAGAGAGCATGGCAGATGGAATCCAGTAAGGAGATGGTGAAATGAAACAATGGAAAGACGGAATGCACCCCCAGCAAGCTAAATTTCCTCTGAAATGTCAGCATCTTTATGAGACTTCAGTGTACAAAAAAAGAAGCTGAGTTCAGCCAGATAGCTGTCAGCAAAGGTTTTTCTTAAAACACAAGACTTTTTAAAGCTAGAGGAAGAATCAGATTGACATTCTGCTTGTCACTATGTAAGAAATATCAACAGTTTCTATGGCAGAATATGGGACAGATAGGTACAGCAAGGGTTTTTTTCCCATTGAGTTAATTTCTGACCAAGAAAGGAAGGTTTTCTGGGCTGTCTTTACCCTTCTCAATTTTGATAATTGCTCACTCTGATTACAAAATTTCCAAATCTAATACATAATATACCACTTATAATTCTTTATTTCCTTCTCTCATTTTTAAATAGAAATAAGCATTAAAGGTAAACTGCCTGAACTGCACACTGCACCTCCATATAACTCCCCGGGAAGCAGAGGTCATGGAGAATCGTGCTGCTGCCACCACCTTGGAGATGTCCACTGGACCCCACTCCATGAGTAGTTGGGACTCTCAGTGCCTGCCTGCTTCTCCTTATTTTTTTCCCCAGCCTAGAACAAGCTTGTACCCCTAGAATATACGCTAGTGATTTCCCCTAAAAGCAAGCTTTTCTACCTGGTTTAAAAAAAACATGTCTACCTAATCTGATAATACAAACATGTTAAGAAGCAGTTTTAGACTGAATGTTGCCCTAAATCCATGCGTGCTGCCACTTCATGACAGGAAGGAAGAAGGATGAGTTTATTCCACCTCAATGTCCAGATTACGAAAGATCTGTAAAGGTCTCCAGCTGTTGCTTGATGGCATATTTCACTTTTAAATTCTCCATGATGACAGTTTGCACGCATAGAGCCCCTGGCACCAACATTACCTCTTGGTTGTTTAATACAAATCCTTTGAAAGCTGATCTGATAAGAAATAAAGGGGGAAGCAACATTTTCTGAATCCCTAAAGTGGACTGTGATGGTGGCAAATGCCCAGATACTGTGGGTTTTTTAGCTCACAGAAAGGATTTTCTCTCCCATAAGCTGATAGAGGAGGATTTTATTCTTTTCTCCTCTTTGGATGAATGTTGGTGGATTTTTAGAATGACGAGAAATGAATTTAAACACAAAGGGATGGAGAGAGGTTGAGTATCTCATCCAGATTAATCAGCCTGGGAGTCCTAGAGCATCTGGAAATGAAAAAGTTGAAGCCTTTTAAACACCAGCCATGATAGACTACCAAAAAATATGGGGAAACTTCTCTTGGTAACCTGGACTGCTACTTCATAGAGCTGCATCATGCAGAGGGAAAAGAGTCTGTATTCCCATACTGTTCTTGTGTAGGATAAATCTATTGTTTCTGTAATGAATGCCCTGACCACTTTAAGCCAAACATTTTAGGTGATGAGTCCTCAGAAAGATGAGGAGAGAGAGAGCTAGAGACTTGTCACCTTTCACAGCAGAGTTTCAAACTATAGACTGTACATTGCATGTAGGGCATTGAAGTTCCCAAAGACTTTCTTAGAATTTCTTAGAATTTTTGTGCTAGCTTTAGCAAGTAGAATATAGAGGGAAGTGCAGTACGGCAGGGAGAGAATTTTTCTTAAGTGTTAAATGACTGCCTTACCCATTTTCCTCTCTAGAACACAGCCATTTGCCCTAATGCTTCTTTAACAGATGCTGTTACAGAACAGCAATAGCAGTCTCTCTGAAGACCAACAAATCTGTAACTCGTCTGTTTTCATGGAGTAAACCCCCTGCTCTGACCAGCAGGATGGAGAGAGGAGTACAATTCTGTCTGCACCAGCATCACAAATGTGGAGCACTGAGATCTCCATCCCAGGACGGAGAGGACTGGAAATTATAAGTTACATCAGCAGATAGTTACTTAGAAACTTAAAAATAATTAATGTTTACTTTTTCCTATTTCCTAGGTAATACTCCCTTTCACAAGTGGTCTTAGGTCCTTTCCTTGTTAGGGTATATGTCTATGATTTAGCCAAAGTGACTTGACTCCACTCCATATTCAAACTATTCAAACCAAAGGCACCTCCAGCTCAGTGTCCTGTTCCTGTCAGTGGTCAAAAGTGGAACCTGGAGGAAAGTTTATTGTGACTTAGTTATGATGACGTAATAATCTTACTTTCATGTCATCGTTAGTTGGGCAACAGCAAACAAACGTTTGCACTTATTATAGTAAAGTTAAATTCTTAAAAGTATAAAAAAACTCCATGAAACTACTGCAGTTTATAAGGCCCTAGGGGTACATGAAGGTATTTGCAGTCAGCTGATGGGTGGTAACTTGCTGTGCTGTCATAAAATGAACATCAGGGCTGCACTTAGGTACCACTTTAAATACTGATGCTCAAGACTGGAACTGGAATACAATATTATGGAATAAAATCTTCCCCCAATCTATTCACTTTTTATTACAGCAGCTGCAATAGCACAGCTGGGACCAGAATAGCAGCCAGATGAGGATGAAAAATGTTTTACTGGAAGAGTCCCATTACCTGCAGTTGTCAGGAAGTGGTGACTGCATTCGTGGATCTTCTCCTGCCACAGAAAGGCTTTCTTAATCTGCCACCTAAAGGAGTGCTAAACTATCTGAAATTCTGGGGAGACCCTGAGTTCAGAGTGTTTCAGATTCAAAATTTTGCTTTAGTGCAGGACAGAGACATATAATTCATAAGTAATTTTCATTTCGGGACCCAATCACAAAACACTGAAGTAATTAGATAGCCTGGCTTTGTTTTCTATTCTTGGCTTTATTTATATTGCTAGTTAATGCATTGGTAGCTGGTTTTTTTTTATTTTTTGCGCAATGAGATCCTCACAGGTGGACAGAAACTTCGGTACTCATGCCAAACATTCTTCTGCATGATAGACTTTGGACAGATTTCACTCTGAATGAAAACTTACAGGGAGCTGATTGTGAGTTTATGCCCCAACAGCTTTCTAAACCAGGGAGATGAATATAGACCTCCCACTGCCTTTATTTCTTCCTAGTGCCTTTCAGAATATACTGCAGTTTCTTGAAATATGTTTGCCAATACACATTCATCTAGAAATCTTGGCTTGTTGAAGCAACTTTTAACAATTCATAACAGTTAAATGGCCATGAGATGAGTGAGAAAGATCAAGCTGCCTTTAAACTACATGGATAGAGAGGAGACATAATACTGCCAAGCAGGGATGTCCTTTCTTGTTCTCAAGAATTGTCTTCTGCAGGGTTTGTAGACCTATTGGGCCAGATTCTTATTTTTCTTTGCACATGAAAGGAAAAAAGTGTGAGAAAGATCGTAAGGTGGTGATGTGCACAGTTTATTTGGAAGTATTTATTCCATTATTTCCTCCAGTGTAGGTAGCAAGTTAATTTAGCCATCAAGTTTTTAATAGGCTTTAGGAAACTGGACACTGGAACCCAACTGAACATCAAGGGAGCTGGTTTTCTAAATGCCTTGCAGTTTGTCTGGGCCAGAGCCAGCAGAATGGCTGCTTTGGAATAAGCCAGAGCAGCACATTAGCTGAGGCAAAAGAGAGTTCTTTGTGGGCCATCCTAACGCTGAAATACGTAGTTTAAGGTCAGTTCAAATATCCTCTCTGCTGAATAAGGGCCTGCAGTAAGATTCCTCTTGAATATTTTTGTGGTTTAACACCATAATGGACTACTACAACTACTATATGTAAAACAGGCATTTCAATTTTATGTGGAAAACTCTGCTGATTCCAGTTCATGTGATTGTATAATTTTTCTAGGCACTTAGTTTTGACTAGGAGACCTCTAGTCCTGAAAAAGCTGCTGTATTTCTTCTGTCAATTGATCTACCTGCTAACCACCCTCACCATAAGAATCAGTAATTTAATCCCAGTCTAAACTTCTGTTAGCTGGATCTACCAATTGGATCTCACTGTGCTTTTTTGCAATAGATGATTCTGTTCCAGTTTCTATGGGAAAAAAAAAAATCTCTTCCATGCATGTGTGGAAGATTTTATTTCACATCACAGTTATGCTGCTCATAAGGTTAAGGGCTTAGTTATAGACAAGCTGATGCTGTATGAGGTGAGTGACAACACAGTCCTG
Organism: Cephalopterus ornatus; assembly: GCA_013396775.1. Classification (NCBI taxonomy): domain Eukaryota; kingdom Metazoa; phylum Chordata; class Aves; order Passeriformes; family Cotingidae; genus Cephalopterus; species Cephalopterus ornatus. The sequence continues at coordinate 738,059 of VZRE01010075.1, forward strand.
CTTTACCCCAACCAAAAACTTCTTTCATTTTGCCTAGCAAGGAAATAAAATCCTCAGTATAGTCTACTCTCCAGTGCAGCTCTAGGATAATCAGACTAGAACCCAACTTTTTCAAAGTTATTTTTGCTTTACTTTCCACTTCCACAATAAAAATCAAAGTAAATATATATAACATTATTTGTATTATGACGCTTGTCCTCAACAGATCATTCTTTCTAGGACTTGTCCTCAGAGTACATGGTGGTCTGTGTGTTCAAAGCTCCTCTGCCTCACTGATGTACTTAAAGGCCTACAGTGCTAAAGGAGACCTTTTCCAGTTAATGCAGAAATGTTCTGCTCGCTTTAGTTCTACCCAAGAGTTTAGAGTGGAGAAGGCACTTACTTCAAAGTTTTATTCAAGTAAAAGGAGAAAAAAGTCACTTGGCCAGGACTTTAAGTTGCTGGACAGTGCAGCAGTAGAGAAGCAGAAGTCTTAATATCCACAGGTCCCAGAAACAGGGACATCTTCATTGCACTGATACTGTATTGTCTCCTAAGTGACATTTTACTAGTGCCAGTAAAGCAGATGAGTAGGATTTTTTTCATTTGTTGCATACAGTTATAAATGCAATGGATGTACTTGCTTTTACACCTAAGCCCTATCTTGAACAACTGCTCTGATAAAAAAAAAAAAAAAAAAGGCAAAACTGCCAAGAAAGCCATTACTGTAATGCACTAAATGCACTTTTCTGAGTCAACTGAAGTTGCAGAAATTGCCATGTCTCTACCAACAAAAGGTTTGAAAGACAGTTACATCTGGCAAATTAAACCACTGAGGGAGCTCACTTGATTCAAGGAATCAAAGCTTCTGATAAATACATAATATGTAGTGTTCAGTTCTAGCAGACACCAGGGGTATTCCCCTCATTGTTCTGTCTTGACAGATATATGAGGTACTCTGCTTCAACTTTGCCAAAAAAATTAAAAGTTAAAAAAGCTAGTATAGACTCCCCCCAGATTCTGAAATTACCTTTTATTTAGGAAAATGTTTTCCATGCTTGGCTCAAACACCTCCTAGTTTTCACAGGAGCTTCACAGCTCTGGGCAAGAGGCTACTATGCTCATCACTCCATGAATTTTCTGACTGAATGCATGGAGATGTGAAAAATCTTGCTGGAATTGCCACACAAAACTTTGGGTCTGGGAAGTTTTGAGTGATATTCTTAAACACAAACTCAGGTTGCTTTCAGTGACAATATTCACTTTTATTCAAAATAAATTTGAACATATAAAACTGTGGCATGGTGTTCAGGAAAGCAAATATTAGAGCTGTTATAGGTTTCATATTTTAATATACCTACCTTTATTCTGAGCTTGACATAAAGATGGGCCTCCTCTGGCAGATGGATCCATGCACCTACAGTACTCTGTAAAAGTTCTGCTACTCACTTGAATTTCACAACTTTCTTCTACATTTAAAAGAAGATGTCAAAACTCAGATTCTTCCTTTCAAGCCAAATTCCTGCCTGAGCTGGTGAATTGAATGTATAAGTCTAGATCTGCACTTCATGATCTCATCATCTAAATCTATTTCCTAATTTAAAACACGAACTTTACCACGTCACAATCTACACATTGGTAGAAAATGATGAGTGGTTTTGTAGTTAATTACCTGTCAACCCTTTTAAAAGGGAAATGGAGGATCCATGTCTAAAGTATATTAAATGATTTGGTCACCTCTGTTAATTGGGTCTCTCAACTGGAAAATCTTTCATCCTATGGTGCAAACTCCCTTTTAAACCAAATCACCTGTAACATTCATTTTGTTGACAAGAGGAAAGGGCTCATCTTTCATGAAGACTTGATGCTGTGGTAGCCATTTTCAGCAGAACACTCCCATTTTTCTTGAGACCTTTCTCTTCTATCTTTAGGAGTGCAGCCAAGGCCCAAGACCATTTACCTTGTTGAGCTACTTGCCTTCTCAGTAGGAGAAAATCAGTAATCTAAAAACCCTGCAATTTTTTATCTCCGACTTTGCTGAGTCCTTGGTTACTAAATGGAGAGTTATGAAAAATATCTACCTATTGGCAACATGCAAGTTACCACGCTCTTCAAGTCAGACCCTTTCCAAGGGAAAGGGAGGGAGAGGCTATGCAATCATAGAACAGGAAACACTGGAACACTGTGAAACGTGTAGTTATCAGGACTGATATAGGTATTCTTATTATAATGCATTAGAATGACAATCCTATGCAGGCAATAAAACCATTTTATTTTCCCATATCATGCTAATGGTGTATTATCAGGGAACTGAACTTGTGACTTTAAGATAAGAGACACATGCTTACATGAGTTGAAGTAGTATACAAGTGTTCATAAGCTGTTCCTGTTTATGGCTGTTTATAGCTCATTTTTAAGTCACTAGAAAACAGGAAGAGAGGGTGAAGTATACTGATGTGGATCACACACGAGTTTGCACCTTCTACCTATCCTTTCTTTTAACTCCCAGTCTCCACCCTGTGACTAAATTCATCCTCCCCTTTGCTTTTGGATCATCTTTGATACATCCTTTGAAACCATCCCCTAGGGTCATTCAGACCCTTTACTTACCTGTAGTCCAGTCTCTGATGTAGTGCATTTGCTTTTCAATCCTGCAAGAGATTCAGGTTGAAATCTATTCAGGATGGTTCAGACTTAGAGGCAGCAATTCAAGCTGTTCCCTCCCCCAGTTCATGGCTGTGGAACTGTAAGAACTATTTGACTTGATGCACATCAGGATTAGGTTAGTCCTGGGTAGGTTCAGAGTACTGAAGTCAAACTGGTCTCTGTGAGAATTCATTAGTATTGCCAAATAGAATCATTAAGGTTGGAAAAAACATCTAAAATCATCAAACGCAACTGTTAATGTAGCACCACCTTGTAGCACTAAACCATGTCCCCAAATGCCACATGCCTTTTGAACACTTCCAGGGATGGTGATCACACCATTCCCTGGGCAGCCTGGGCCAATGCCTAAACACTCTTTTAGTGAAGAAATTTTTCCTAATCTCCTAATTTAAATCTCCCCTGGTGCAACTTGAGGCTGTTTCTTCTGGTCCTATCACTTGTTACCTGGGAGAAGAGGCTGACCTCCACCTCACTACAACCTCCTTTCAGGTAGTTGTAAGAGCAGTAAGGTCTCAGATAAGCCTCCTTTTCTCCAGGCTAAACAACCCCAGTGTCCTAAGCAGCTCCTCATGAGACTTGTGCACCAGACCCTCATGCATGCATGCACCTGTCTATCTGACCTGGATAACACGCCTCCGGAACACGAAAACTGGCTGCAAAGACATTCTATTCCAGCCTTTCTTCTGCAGCTGCAGACATCAGCATTCAGGGGAGCCACGTCTGCTTCTGCCAGACCTGGCCTGTTTAATTTACGCAGCTATGAAGATCTAATGAGACATTTCGGAAAGTCACTAATACCATGGGGTATTCCTGTTGTCACAAGGAATTTTGATTTGCTAACAAGATATTGGAGTGTAGATTACAGTCCTGTGCACCCCATTAACATCTGAATGGGACAAGAGAGCTAGGTTCAGGTGGTCACCAGAGGCTTCCTGTCCTGGCCCTGACTCTGCTGTCCTAGTTAATCACTACAGACAGGCTTGAAACCCAAGAGAATGTTTGCAGTTAACTTACTTTGAGTTTGAAACTCATTAAAAAGAAATCCAAGTTTAAAACAAACAAACAAACAAACAAATAAAACAACAGCAGCACTGCATGAAAGTTGAGTTTCAGTACTTAGACTCTGATGTTTTCTCTTTTCCATCAAGGACTTTCTATCTATTTTCTTCTTTTTGCATTCACAGCTAATCTACAACACACATTCCATCCCATTCTGCCTCCTATTATGGCAGCTCCCATGGATAACAGAAGCATCCCAACCTTTTTTTTTCTTTAGCCTACCTCAAATTTTTGTCCTCTCATGAGCAAACAACCTAGAGAGTAACTATGAAAGCTAGGAAAGGAGATGGAAAAACTGCTTCAGTAATGCATGTGTTGGGAGAGCAGTGGCAGTTCAGGATTAGATTCAGTTAAGAAGTTCAGTCTGATTCTAGCTTCTTTCCTCTACAAGCTGCCCCTTGGGAAGCAGTCTCATTTCATCAGATACTCGGAAATTTGGCACATGAAACTCAATTATCAGGCCATGTAATATATAACACTTGAAAATAGTCATGAATGTAAATGTAACATATATGTTAGTATACAGTTGTGTGATGGCTGCTACACTGTCATGGGGGTGATGTCAGAACAGCCGAGCCAAACACCCAGGTGCCAAAGATCTCATGGCAGAGGGCTTCGGAGACAGCTATATTTGGGGAAGGTGCTCTCTAACAGTATATTCATCCTATAATAACAAATATCAGTCTTTTTTTCAAGAAACCTTCTAAAAGGCTTGGGAAGATGGCAGCTGGAATCCCAGAGGAAAGATTAGCGTCAGAGCTCTGCAAAGGCTTGATGGGAGAAATAAAAACAAGAGGACCCATTCGAGGCAGTGGTTCTCAGGTCATTACAGCTGCTCAGCATACTGAGGTGGAGCTCACTCTCTTTCTAGTGACTGATGCCATTGTCACATAACAAACTTTGCAACTCATGCGTGTATGTTACAAACACACATAAAAAAGACAGAAAGCTATTGAATTTTGCGTTGTTTTATTATTCTAGTAATAGAAAAGTGTTAGGAGAGAGGGAGTGATATGCATAAAATGAAAATTCTGAATATAATTGTTTTATTTCAGTTGGATTTATTTGCCTTCCTTCCCCACTCTTGACAAAATTGGAACAGACAAAGTAGTACAGCATACAGTAAATCCATTGTAGAGAACAAATCTTTACATATATACATCGTGTAAGTTTTTCAACAAAACAAAAATATGATTCTCCTTTTGGATTGATCTGTTCACCTTCAAAACATGCTCTGACATAGAACAGTCATTCTTGTGTCTGAATTGATTGAATGTCAGAAATCAACAAAATAAGAAAAAACAAAAACGTTATGGTTATTACCTCTCTAAAGAGCATGACCTCTACCATTCTTCTAAGCAAGGTAAGACCTGTGGAGGACCACAGAAATTAGTTTAAGTCTGTTCTTCTGCCACAGACACACATGCAGAACACACACTGGTATTTCTTTTATCCTACTGGGTCCTTCCTATGTTGTATTATGCCAAGAGATTTCCTTGACCAATGTCTGAGAAGATGATTTAAATGAGTGAGAAGTCATCATATCACCAAGTTTCTTACATTCTTAGTTATGCTTACTGTCACACTGTTGGCTCACTCAAAGAGAGTTCAGTCTGGAACTTGAGATTTAAGGAGATGCATTAAACAGTTTCTGGTTTAATTAAGCCATTAAGAATTTTTGTAGGTGTTTAAGCACCAGGAGTTTGAATGCATAATTCAGAATGCACACTGGCTTGCTTTGCACTTCTCTTGTTCCGAGGTGAAACACATTGGGAAGGAGGAAACAACTGTGAGAACATCCTGTAGAGTCATACTGAGCCAGTCCCTAACTTACATTGTGGCCTCAGAGATGAATTAATTAGGCTTTTCTACCTTGAAATTGGCAATAACCTCCTTGACCCATGCTGGGCACACACACCGTGTTTGGAGTGGAACTGGCACTGTGGAGAAGGTATTGATTTGGTGGCTCACGGAGATTATCTATAGACTCCTGAAAATGAAGGGAACTGGGGGAGTATTGGCTGTTATTAACTGCTCTGTTGGGAAGTGCTGAAGTGACCTTTGTGCCTTTGGCACTGTAGTGTATCAGCTGCATCGGTAAAGCAAGTGATGAAGTTGTAGCTTTCTCCATCCTTAAAGCACAGGTCACAGTGGATAATGTGCAAAACTGAGTGGGAGATGGAAGCTATATCCGTTTACCTAAGGACGAACCAGGACAAATCTATGTGTGCACATGCATGTGTGTATGTGTTTATGTACAGAAAGAATACATGGTACTTTAGTGGGTGTAAAAACCTCCTATGTCTTCTTTCCTGTGAAAATACGAGAGCACACTATTATGCTTCTTTTGGTATAAAAGTTTTCCATTTGCATGATAATCAAAATTTCATTTCTGACAATGTGAAGAGGAGAAAGGCGGGTAAAAGTCTAGTTTTCCTTTTACAGTGAGTTGCTTAGAATCAATAGGAAGTTTGCTTAATAAAACCTTTTTTCCTCCCGTGAATTCTTTTATCTGGAAGGGTAACAGTATAAAGATAAAGCAGAAAGCACTCACTTTATCCATAGTAAGGGGTGAAAAAAATGATATCTTCTCCTTACAAGTTAACACTTACTCATTATGAACTTTAAAAATTCCTTCCACTTTATTTTCTCCACTGTTTTCTGGGCAAGTTCAAAAATTAAAAGGCATCTGCTGAAATATCATCTAGCTTCTATTTTTTTGTAGAATAAAAGAAAAATGGATGTAATTCTATTATGAAGGAAGACTACAACTGATACATTAGTGACACCCTAATCGTGATTGACTTCCAGTAAGAACAGGCATATGTTTTCTTCTGATTTTATTTTTTTTTCTTTTCTTTCCTAATTTCCCCTTGAAGTTCCAGCCAAATTAGAAAACCAATGTTTCAGGTTTGAACAAGAAAAAAAAATCAGCTAATGACAGTATCTGTTTATTTTCAATTACTTTAGACTTCTGGGTTTCAAATCAGCAGAAGCACTTGGGTTTTCAGACCCCTTCCCATTACTAGAATCAGACAGGCCTGCAGTGAAAATGCAGACCAGGCAGCAACTGATTTCTGCTAATGGTCACTATACTAATGAACAGTGTCTGATTTTATTCTACCTATTCATGTCAAATTGAATCACCACTTCTCCTGATACCCTTGGGAAAAGGTGGTTCTTCATCTTCCTCTCTGGAGAATAAATGCAGGCTCTGACAAAAGTGCTGCTATGGCGCGTGAATGATGCGCCCATGTGCCATCTCTGCAGACTTGGGGATTTCTCTTACATATGTGTAGTTCTGTCCAAGTTTCTCCTTATTTTTATACACATGGCATAAAACTACTCAGCTTTCTTCCTAATGTTTATTCCCTGGCAACTGCTGGGTATTCATCAGCACTTTTAATGCAGAAGATTAGCTAAAACCAATGAGCTCAGTGATGGATAACAGAAGCAACTGGTTGTTCTGGCAAGTCCATCCAAGTAGCTTTATTAGCAACTGTCAAGACTGCCAACTCCAATTTTTGCACAACAAAAGACCTTGTAAACAGAGCCCGGTGGGTGGGTGGTGTTGTGACAGGGGAAGTGTTAAATGGGAAGGGACTTGGGTATCAGGAGCACTGAGTGCTGGCTGTTGGAATTTCAAGACTTTTATGAGTGTCAGCTACCACTGTGGGAGGACTGCATTGCCAGTTGCAACTAGCTCATGAGATTATCTAAGTGTTTGGGGGATCACTGAGCTTTTCAAGCATGACATTATTGCTTGCCAGAGAGCACCCACCAAAGCAACATGAAATGAAAAGAATATTTCCTCCTAAAACTTTTCACAAGTTGTGAATATTTATTACAATCAGTAGTCACAGGAGCAGACCTCTCCTCTTTCAAAACAACTTTGAGACATCTGAAACGTGTAAATAGGTGGATGGGTGATTCTTTTCATTAAACTGCTTACTTTTTGAGCTCTGAGGCAAGTTCTGAAAAGCTTTTGAGTCTAAATCTGCATAGTATACAATAATTTACATCAAAATACAGCACTTAGTATAATTGTTAAGAAAAGAGTGTTCTGCTGTTATAAGGCAAGGTGAGCGTTCAGTAGATCTGGCCTCAGTACTTATTGCACCTGCAAATATTTTTTCTTATCCTTTTTCCTCCGTATTCAGACAGTAGGCTTTCTGGGAAAGAGTCTGACTCTTTTTCGTTACGTTTGTCAACAAAACCTTTCTGAGTTTTAGTTTGGACTTACGGATGGTGCTACACGGCAAATAACTTTCAGATTTGTTCTGTATTTTTTCTAATCCCATCCAGTTAAAAGACAGTGTTCTTGGATGAAGACTCGGCCATCTGCATCACTAGATTAGGCTGCTGCTGAACACCTACCTGGGAACATAAGAGGCTGCCCACTCAGAGACTTTCCTTTATTCTGCCTATGACAGCCTTTCTCATTCACCCTGCATGTAAATGTGTATTGCATTGATATTGCCAGGATTTCACCCCTGCTGCTTACCCTACTAAGCCAGATATGCGTGGAAGTAACAGTTATGTATTAAGATAATATCTGTTTTCTTTAACAGGAAAATTATCCTGTTGATGAAGCCTGAGTATGAAATATCACCTGTTAAACAGAACAGATTAGGCATGAAAGGCCCTTCATTATCGTCAAAGCTGCCAGTGTTTGTTTATGCATAAAGAAACTCTAGCCTTTGTGGCTTTTATGTTTCTATACCCATTAAATTTTATTTTTTTAATAATCAAGATACAGCTGTTCCAAACAGCTCTCCCTCGTAGGCACTCCAAGGTTGTTTGTCTGTATTCCCACTTACTATACATAAATACTTGCTCTACATAATCTGTCATGAAAATGTGATTCATATTTTGAGGTACATGGATTGATGGGTTTCCTTATATGGAAATATGGCAGGTTAATGAGGCAGGGTTTTAAGGGACAGGAGTGTTAGAATCCTTGATTGGATAAAGTGGCCAACAGACTGATTCAAACTACTATGGTTAACTCACAGTATTTGAAAACAAGAAACAAAACAAATTAAAATAAAAACCCAGTCCTCCCTCCGCCCAAAAAAAAAAAAGTTTTTCTAAGCAAGGGCATACACTCTGTGACATTATACACTTGCTTTATTACACACTTGCTTGGTCAAATACAAGGTGATTGTTTTACAAAACCAGATTAATATTAAAGACTAATAAGAGAATGTAGTAAATTATGCAAAAGAGCTCTTTTTTTTTTTTTTGCTAACAGCTGCACTCATGTTAAAAAGGATCTAAGTGTGATTCTTTATTATGACTAAAGCTCATATCTACTAGTGTAAAGTTCAAGGCCATTTTTTTTTTTTTGTCTGATTCTCCTTTAGGTAAACCTCAGCATCTTGTTTTGAATACATTACAATTAGGGGGGTTTTGTTAAAGGCCACATAATAGTGTTTAGATGTTCATTTGATTAACTAGCATTTCTTTGTTTTGAGGAACAGATTTTTCTTAAGAAAGAATCTTCTTCAATAAGTAATCAAAGACACATCCTAACTGGCTTCCTGTTGCCATCTTGTTGCTATATTGATCATTTATCTGCCTTCAAGTGTTGTTCAGCGTCCAGAGAGAATTTTGGCACAAGCTTGATCCAAAGTCAGCAGGAGATGCTGCTGGTACACCTAGGTCAATATTATGGATCATCCATCACCACCTGGATTCTAATTTTCAGCTATACTGAATGTGTCTAAAGCCATTCAGGTTGTAATTTTTCTCTGGAAAGTGAGTATTTTAAAATTATTAAGCCAGCTTCCTTGCCAAATGTTCAACAAGGCTTCCAGAAGCATAAAGCTGACCAGCAGATTTCAGGCAAAGAGGCTAGGGGGAATCTACTAGTTGAGCAAATCTTAAGATTGTGTAGAAGCCTGTAAAATTTCCAGTAAAGAAAATACAGCAAATATTCCTTTCTTTGACTTGGACAGGCCTCTTCAATATACTGAGGCCCATTTGCAATAATAGGAATGGACAGAGCTTGCCAAAATCTTGTAGCCTAATTAGGCTGAAATTCAAATGAGAGAGGTCCAGCTGCTAAAAGGAAAACTGTAAAGCTGAAGAGTTAGAAACAATCACAGGTAAGTTAGAGATCCCTGTATGTATTGCTGAAAGCAAATCTGGCTGGCTGGCAAACCTTAAAGAGAATTGCTCAGTGATTGTTCATCCTACTGAGAGATTTTACCCCAGGCTGTAATGCTTCCAAAATCTGCAGCAACAGATACAGAGGTTAGTGGCAAGTGCGTCTGATACGCTTGATGGGATAGAAAGTTTGGAGTTTACCCCAGACTTTTATTCTCTTTTCCTCAGCTTCATTTCATTTTTTCATGTTTTTAAGTTTTCTTTCCACCCTCCAGCCTTCATTCTTGCCCTGAAAATAGATTGGGTGTTTATGCTCTAACGACCTCACACTGATTCAGAGCTACAGGGAAAAGTCTTCCCATCAGCCATGAAATCAGCCATGCCTATTGTCTGTCTAGTGTATTCTATCCTGCTTCTTCAAATTTAGTGTCTGTTCCTATGTTCCTATGTTCCTTGTTTGTGTAAGTAAATATGTATATAAACATATAAGCTTCACATAATAAATATCATCAACTATACCAATTTTTAATTTTTACTACTAAAAATTTACAATATTTTAGTCTACTTGAACATTTTTTACTTTCCTAACCTGAGAAAGGAGTGTAGAAATATCAAGTTTACCTTGGATTAGGCCATTAGTTACATTACATATCTACACATCTTGGTTCTTATTCTTTTTCTAATCCTGGCATACTCTCATATGGAGTTTATTTATAGCAACATTTACTTTAATCATTCATCTTTGGAGAAGCTAATAATGCCATTATTAGCTCTCAACAATCATACTGTTCCTCCCTAAAATACAAACATCTCAAAACACAGTAGGTTTAGATAGGTTTTATATTCCTTCTTCATCTGACTTTCAATGGTCAAAAGGTGTTGTAATAGGAGAGGAATAATGGTAGAAAACTCTAACATGGCAGTGTTGCTGTTCTGGTTAGGAGAAAACTTGCCAGAGACTTTGAGCAGACTCAGGCACAAAGATCTTAGAAGTAAGAGTAACCTCTGTCAGGATCATATAGGAAGAAAACAGTGAGCTTAGGAAGACTGTGAGAAAGTTTGCTAAGGCCATAAAGCAGATAAATCTTTGACAAAGTCTTGTGTGTGATCGTTAATCTTGCAGTTTTATTAAATGGCTGATGGAAACCTTTCACTGTGTTAAATAGAAATAAAAAATGAATGGATTATCTGATTTTCAGTGTGACATCAAGACATCTTGTATCCAAGTCCTGCAGAAATGCAGCACAGATTTCCTCTTTCTGTACAGAATTTCATGCTAGAGAATTGTGGTGTTGTTTGGTTTTCTGGTTGTGTTGTTTTTTTTTTTTTTTGTCCTGCAGTTACTCCTCAAAAATACTATTAAAACCTGAGTTGTTATGAACTCAGAGTGATTACCATCTTAGGAATTATGCACTCAGGCACTGTGTTTTCAAGCAATTGTGTCCCAGACCAAGCTGATTCTTACCATTTTCACTCTACTCAACCAGATAAATTCATAGGTCAGTTAATGAAAAAAAATATTGGTGTATAAAAGGTGCAAACATAAAGAAACTCTGATCCATCTTGTATCTGTGCTCTGCAGCTGAGAAGAACTTATTGATAACTGCTAACAGAACCAACTTCCATGATTTATATTATTGCTAGAACTTGATTAAAACCAGAAGAGTTACCCCTTGGCTTTCACTATGGCCATCACAAGCAAATTTTAGTTTTTCCATGTAAACACAGGCACCTTGCACAATTCCAGTTATAACATCTTAGCTTGACTTCTCAGTTCTAGGCACAGCTTAAGAGCAGTCAGATTGGCTTCTGAGGAGCACTCAGGCATCCTTCTATTGCATTGCTGGCCATCACCTTGCTTAAAACTCTCTTTTCTGCCTTACAATTTTACTGGCTGTTAGTGCTTCCCTTTCCTCATGGTCTCTGGTCATAAAATATTGTCCATCAAGTTGTTTGTTTTTTTCCTTTTGTTTTGTTTTGGGGTTTTTTGTTTGTTTTTTTTTGTTTTGGTTTTGGTTTTGGTTTTTAAAGTTGACTATGGAGTTGCTTTTTTTTCAACTGTATGTGAAATACGCAATGCTTTTTTCTATTTCAATGTACACTTTTTAAAACTTATTCCAGTGTGCAGTGGGCACCTTTTTTTTTTCCTTTCTGAATGCAAAAGTTTGATTTTCCTTGCAGTTTCAAGTGATGGAGTTCTCTGCTGTATCTCACACAGCATTTCTCTGAAGCTGGTGATTTCTTCACCATGCTCAGGTGAATTCTTGCCTACCTGGATAATGAATTTTGTTTTATTAAATTAATCTGTGGGACAGCATGAAGTAACACTCCTCTCACTAATCCACTTAGAATTTCTACAAAATTTTGTTTGTGTCTCTTGAAACTATTGGCAGGACAAATTCATGACCCAGATTCAGAACAATCCTGATTTTCGGAGAAATCTTGGTTTGGGATCCAAACTCTTTACTTGCTGTGTAAAGCAGTTTACTTAATTTCCAAATTGATTAAGAAACGTGTTTTTTAGTAAAGAAAACCCTTTGATGAGCAAAGAATAAAAGAACTGCCCAGCAAGTGCAAAAGGAGAGAAAGGATGCAAAACGGCCAGTGAGCGGCTGAAAAAGTTTCATATTTTGAAAAACAAAATACTGAATGCTGGTGGCCATAAGCCTATGCCCAGATTAGCTCTTTAAGGTTTTTAGTGGGACAAAATCCATCCACTTGTACCTCCAATTTTACTCCTGAGAGTTTCTCAGGAATCAGAAACACTGTATTTTCTGTCACCTCTTCATGCTATAAAGTCATGAATGAATCAGCGCTCTCACCACAAAGTGTAACCCTACCGTTTGTCACCATACAGACAAAACACAGTACTCTAAAGAGAAAATTTCCCCAGAAATAAAATAATGAGCCTTTCTTTTTTTTTTTTTTCACTTACAAAGTTTCTCTGGGAACCGTGTATATATAACACTTGTTCCAGCGATGTGGCAGAGCACAGATTTTTGTAAAAGCTGATAGTCGTAAAGCAAGCGGGTGGGCCACCGTCCTATCTCACTTTCTGGTGTGAAGCTGATCGTGAAGGTAGAAAATCAATATACAGTTAAGGTGGTGCATGTTGAAACTAAATTGAAATGATTGATTTTTTCCCCCAGGATCATTAGATTCTCCCCCAAAATCTTTGTTTCTGGTTGTGGAGAAATATTTACTCTTCACTTTAAGTTCACTTATTTTGTGGGGAGTAAGACATTACTTGTGCAGGAAACAAATGCTGGAAATCACTGTACTCCAGAATCATTCCCAGAAGTCCCTGTAAACACAGAGTACTTAAAGGGATGGCTATCTTCTTAATCCATGAACATCTTTAGCTGTTGCAAATCCCCATTCCACCCCCTGAAAAGTAAATAATGGTGTACATTAGTGCAGTGTCACTTGCTGTCAGAAGACTTTGGGTATCCTCCTGGCTTGAGGCAGAGTTGTCCTGAGGCTTGTTATGAGCTTAACTGAAGGATGAGAAAAGAACTCTACTCATATCATGGCACCTTGCCTTGCTCAGATACTTCTCACATGCTACATATATGTGTGCCATGTGTAAGTTCATGAATAAATCGTGTTCTGTGTTCACACCCTGGGTTAGACTGAAGGAAAATCACAGATAATGCCACAGGATAATTCAAAGAAGAGTCTCACTGATCTACAGGAGACTAACATCTGACCTCTCCCCATGTTTCTGGAAACTAATGACTGCCAGTTGGAATCTTGCTGTATGTATCAAGTAGTCAAGTCCCTTCTGCTGTTTCGCATTTAACCTATGTTTATGTATCAGCTGCAGTGAATAAATGATTTAAACTTCCTACATGTTGTTACTTAAAGGAAATGGGTCTTTCAGGGAACCTGATTAGTGTTAGTAGAACTAGACTATTGGTATCAACTCTGCATATATTTTTACCCCGAAAGAAGAGATGGTTCTTCACGGGTAGCAGAGCTAACCGTGGCTGGCCATGAAAAATCCCTCAGCAAATATCTGCCATGCTTGGTTCAGTCTTATGTTCAGTGACCTTTGCTATGAGGCTCTTATAAATTCCCCACGTTCATGCTTCACTTTCTAATTAATTTCACCATCTGGAAGGCTTTCCTTCTATTCATTACATGTAGTCCTTTCTTAACGCTTTCCCATTACTGATAATCACATTTCTGAGGCTAACCAGTACCTCAATTTTTTGAGAACCTTCAGAGGGTGGTCACCAAGGAAAGCAATGGCTGAACTCGGGAACAAAAGTGCTCACATCTCTCAGTCTGTGCTCATAATGATTTCACTTAGGTTTTTCCCACTGGATTTCATAAACTCTTTTTCATTTCTTTTTAATTTACTTAGTTTCTCATTCTGCCTCTTTTCAGACAATTCCAGTCTGAAAAGATCTTTCCCATTGACCTCGCGGTGATTGTTTTCTTAATTTAATATCCTACAATCTGGCTTAACCCTGACCTCTACCTTCACTAAGCAAGTTGTAACATTTTTACAGTTAAAATCTGATAATAAATCTCTGCGCCTAATTTCTCATGTGTAGGTCACACTGCTATTATAACCTAAAATTCAAATAATCACCATTTCAATAGTGTCTAATGCTTCTATTTAAATCTATACATGACCTTTGTATCTTATTAATCTATGATTTATGCTTGACAAAATTTCCAAAGCATTATCTATTGAGTATTTACCCCATAGCAATAGACATCAAAGTCTGAAATGTCAAATTTTGAAACAGTCATTTAACATTTTTAGAGCTTCTTGCCACCCCAAAAGAGCCTTTTTCTCTAGACTGAAAACTTTCAAAGAACTCCTTTTTTTTTTTTTTCTTAATGCTCTCTCTGCATATTCTCTATCACTTTTCCTCTGCTTTCAATAGCAAGATGAAAGAGCACAGGAGAATGGGAAGAATCATGTGAGAAAAATGCATACTATATCTCTCTTGCTTCTCCTTATCTTCGTAAAAATAATAAAAATTATACTTTCACAGGGAAATAATCAAGAGAATATCTGAACAAATTAATGGCTACTACATTTCCCAGTTTCCATGCTGGAACTTCTTTTGAAATGGCACGGACTATTTGTGAAAAAAGTTACTGTTTTTCAATCTGTCCTATTCCTAGTGCTTTGAGGAAACATAAATGTTTACAGAACAGAATATGGAGGCAACTAGAGTTACAAAGTTGTAACATCAGACTTTTCTGACCACAGCAAAGATCAATATTTAAATCTCATGATATTTTCTTTATTTTCTTATGTGTTTCTTTAAGAACAAACGATATCTTCATATGTTTTATCACAGAATGAATTGAAATGAAATCAGATGGAAAATATCACAGCAGCAATGTTCTATTTCAATGGTCTATTTCTGTTCCGCTCTGATGAACGTCAGTGTTTGCAGAACAGGGCAGGTTCACCCCATGGTCTGCTCCAGCCCTGAAAAATCTCACCGTTCACATACAGCTAACAAGACTGTCAAGACCAGTGTGAGAGCAGGTCTCTAGATCAAAAAGTCAAACATTTTCCATTTCTGAACCAGGAAAATAATATGTGCAAAAAAATCTGTGGGATGAATATCCTGTTACAAATAGGACTTCGAGTGCCCTGAGACTCAAACCGTTATGAGGAAAATGGTGTTTGCTGTTACCTGTTTGACCTAATGACAACTTCAAACACACACTGGAGTTACCCTACTTTCCTCTGCTGTGTGCTTTCCTTAGAGCACCAGTGTAGGAAACACAAGTTCTGAGCTGCCTGCTGGCTGTGTCACTGCAGGGGAAGGTAATAACTGTCCATTTGCCCAAATGGTACAAAATGGTACAAAACCGGTTTCTTTGTATTCAAAACATATGTTTACCCTACTGCAGCTTTCTGAATTATCAGATAGATACCCACTGGAGGATGTTAGTAGATGGAGGACCCTTTTTGTTCCTGTCACAGATGCAAATGACAATGTACTGCCTTAGAGGCTTCCCACATGCATGGAGTGACACTCATTGAGGTTCTCTGGCAATGCAGCTGAGTCACCTTGTGCAAACAGGGACAGGCTTCCTTGGTCAGTTCCTAACTGTTCCCTTTCACTTTGAGAACAGCAAACATCTTTAGAACCACCAGTTCACAGCTGAGCAGTCATCTTCTCAAGTTGGACTATTCTGCAATGAGGTCATTCCTGCTTCTGCCCCCTATATGGCCAGTATCAAATTTACAGAGGCACTTGGTTCTTGTTACTCAGAACAGCAGCTCAGAATAGGCATGTTAATATCTGCCTGCTCCTAGGGATGGCTGTGATCTGCAGCTAATTATCATTTGTAAAGCATTTTCCAGTCCCCAGAAGAAAAGGCCTTGGTGCTCCCCAGCAGAGAGCTACTGGCCCACGCTGGGACACAGCTGGCGGGATGCCCTGCTCCGATGAGATTTCCTCATGGTTATTTTAAGATAATTAGCTGTTCTGGTACCTAGTGAGCTTCCTAATTCCTATCTAACATAACCAATTTGCAAATGCACGAACTCGTGTGCATGCATGTCTCTAATAGAAACACGTCCAGAGGGCAGGCAGGAGCCACAGTCACAGTGAACATGCAGCTACGGCCATAAACAATACGTGGGAAGTAACAAAATCCTCCTAAAAAACATGTCACTGTTCTGCCTAGGGGTGGGAAAGGTATAACCATGACCCAGACAAGAGATGGATAAGCTGTTACTCAATATTTTCTCTAAAATATGATTTTGGGTATACCGATGTCTGCGAAGGCAGTAGAAAAAGTGCCCAGCTCTGGCTGGAGCAGGCAGTCACTCCATCCTGCATGGCCACTCAGCACTGTGGAGTGTGAGGCACAATTCAGCTGAAATTTAAAAGCAGCTGTTGCACCACAGTTTGTTTAAAGCTGTTTGTCTCCAGGAAGTCATTATTTTAAATAAATCTTGTCCATTAAAGAGACACATTTAAGTAGTTACGTAATGCTGCATAGGGTTTAATAAAATAGAAAAGCATAGGGTATTCAAAAACCTAATCTGGATAGAAAAATAAATATGTGATTTTAAATAGAACATTTATGTATATGAAAAATATGTGTGCTTCTCTAATCCAAGCTTTAGCATCTTAGAAATTTATTTTCACTCTCGGGCACTGTTAAAAAAAGCAAACAAAACATACAAAACCCTTTGCCTCTTTCAGTATCTCAGGCTGGGCTCCTCAAAATAGATACCTATCTGTTGATAAGGATGTATTTTCTTTTAAAATACATGGTCTGCTTTTTATATGTTCTTTTAATTTGCATTTTCAGAATCAACTGTCCTGTACATGAAGACATGTATTTGAAAGTAATGTTATCAAAGTTCAGAGGCAATGAATAAACCAAACCCGGTCTGAACATAAAGACTGGAAATTTATGGGACTTGGGGAAAAGAGAAACATTTAAATATTAATATTACACATAAAA
The DNA here is from genome assembly GCA_013396775.1 of Cephalopterus ornatus. Lineage (NCBI taxonomy): Eukaryota > Metazoa > Chordata > Aves > Passeriformes > Cotingidae > Cephalopterus > Cephalopterus ornatus. The sequence continues at coordinate 755,336 of VZRE01010075.1, forward strand.
GAAACACTTGAAACCCCCTAATTTGATGTACTATTATAAGTCCTTATTTGGAGCAAAACCATAGCAGTAACGGGCAATGGGAAACAATTGTGGTTTGTGTGTGAACTTCAGGAGTTTTTAGCTTGGGGATTGATACAGTCAGCCATATCCTAAAAAAATTGCTTCAAAGACAAAAATGCAAATGAAATTATAAAAATTTATTTATTGTTATTATTTGTTTTCTAAGCTGTTATGGTTCCGATCTTCTTGACACAGGGTTTGAAACACTTATTTTTAATTAAAAACGAAGTCTCATACTTATACACTTTCAGAAACCCAGACTTTGTGATGCAAATGCTCAGAACGGGTAGTGTTTAATCCAGCCAGGTAACACGGATTTGGATTATAAAGGCTATTTCACGTCCCTTGCACTAAGGGTGCTCTGCAGTTGCTATTCCTATTACATCAGAGTGAATCAAAGCGTCCACACTCTTCCCCCCACACTGTATTGCCAGGGCTATATTTTTAGGTGGAACACCAGCAAATTTAAGTAAAGTGCCTGAGATGAGAGCAGAAGTCTCTTACAGGGGAATATTTCAATGCAGAACTGCCAAACTTCCTTCTAAGTTTCCTCTTGGTTGGATTCCCCATCCCCCTGAAACTACCTTCCATTAGTGGCACAACAGTTTTATGTCTCATGCACTACACTTGTGACTGTGTACTCCAGCAAAGTGTGAATACTATCTGTCAGATAGCTTATGATTGGTGCACATAAGCAGAGCCCAGAAGGCTTGCTTCTATTTTCAGCTGTACTACCACTGCCTCTGATCCATGACAAGGTTGCCTGAGTCAATGAAATTCTTGGCTGCTTGTCTCCAATAATTAAGCAGTAAAACTTTTAAATGCGTACCCCAAACTGGGAGGTCACTGAGCTGATCGTCTGTGTAAGTACTTTTGTGGGGAGAAAATACCAGATCCTAAAGGGCTCTTTAATTCCATCCAAAAAAATTCTAATGAGAACTGAGAGCTGGCACTTTAAAGCTGGGCTTGTCTGAATGAGAAGCAAGATAAAGATTTTGAACACTGAAACTGAGTAGCTGTTTGTAGAAATTATGAAGGTAAGTGATAAATTCTGCAGGTCTGGAAATGCTTTGTCTGAAGCCCTAGCTATCCTTCCAGGCAAAATTACCTCAACTGGCAGCTGACTAGTAGGTTCAGTAGAGGAACCACTCCTATTAACAGTCATGTCTAAGATATGGCTGTGGTGGTCTAGTAGCCCCTTCTGCTGTAGCCACTTGAACTGACAGGAATGTGCAAAAGATATAATTCAGTAAGTTTGTGAAAACTACTGGATTAGAATAACATATTCTAGTAAGATTTTGGGGTTTTTTTAAAAAAAAAAAAATCTGTGTATTGGCGGTGACTGAGCACTGGAACAGGCTCCCCAAGGGGTTGTGGGGTCTCCTTCTTTGGAGATATTCACAAGCCATATGGACACAATCCTGAGTAACCTGCTCTGGGTGACCTTGCTTGAGCAGGGAGGTTGGATTAGATGATCTCCGGATTATGTGATATCTTAAAAATCTTAATACTTTTTGTTTGTTTCAATATAATAAATCTGTTTCCTTTAGACATATGGAGTAAAGAGCAGCTTCTTCCAAAAGAACTCCAGAATGATGGAATTGGAGAAATGCTTAGCTGATATTAGGCAGGAACTAGAGGACAGGCCTTGGAGAATTAAGAAATGTGTCTGTCATCTTGTAAAAAGGCCTCATGTGTTCCAGTTGTGCCATCACTCACAACTATCCCAGTAGTTTGCAATTTTTGGATGAAGGTATTTTGCATAAAGATGTTTTACTTAGAAATGCTGTCCTCTGTGGCAGTGGCTCTGAATAATTTTGACTGTTTAGTAGGAAATAAGACATTGGCGTGTCTTCTCTGGGGTCATTAGAATCTGCTTTATCTTTGGTGTTGGCCAGCCACCACATCTGAGGAATCTGTCCCTATACACCAACATATCACTGGGATGTTGTTACCACAGGCGAGTGAAAATCAACTATTAGAGAAATTCCTTCCAAAGAAGATAACAAACTATCACCTGTGGCTGAGAAACAAAAGAATGAGAAAATAGATTTTCTAAATGCGATTTTGGTTTCCCCCAGCGCCTTTTCCCCAATGACAAATGAGCACAATGGTTTAATTCATTAATAGCACATTTAGAGGTCTAGTTTATGTAGGTGATTCAGGTTGATTTTTCAACTTTTAAAGGAGACTTGAACTGTGATGTAACAAAGACCCTTGAAATCATTGTTATTGCTGATGAAAGTCAGGACAAAGTCACGTCATCAAAATGTCTAGCTGCGATTTAGATATCAATCAGGCAACCAAAGCATAATCTACCTTACTATTGATGAGAAAGGGATATTTCTGAAATTTCTAAACATGTCTGTATTCTGTCCTTTTAGTCCTTTTTCTCTTTGCTTCTTTTTTTTTAGTGTTGTGATCACTTGTAAACAGCTGACATTTTTGCACCATGCTGACTTTGGCGTAGGATTTTACTTTTACTTCAGATGTTTCTCTTTGTTTAATGCATGGGCTTCTGAAGAAAAACATGATTGCCTTTGATGAATGGCTTCTTGGAATAACAGTTGTGACTGGTAGTGTATGAGTTGTTACTATTGATCCCAACAAGCTGTAACACTTCTATGAAGTGCAAAATGAGTAGAATCAACGAATTCAGATTTCTTCTGAGCTGTAAAGTGACAGTGTTTTTCTCTCATCAGATCACCACTTGTCAGGGATTCCTTTGTTTCCTGGTAGGTGCTTGTTTCCTTGAATAATCCCAGTATAATGTCTTTTTAAGACACTGAATAGTCTTATGTCTTCCCTGATAATTTCATTTTACAGTCTGCGTATGTGATTTTCACTTGTAGGCCTCCTCAAAGAAAAATTTCAAAGAATTTTAAATCATGAAAGGGAATGATTTGTAAGGGTTTGGTTAGAGGCTTGTCTTTATCTATACAAAGAAGCAGAGTAGAATGACTCAGAAGAACTGGACCTCATCTGCAAAATGGTGAATTGATGAGAATCACTGGAGCAAAAATGGACATGGAGAAATAGTGTCCACAAAAAGGCAGATTGAATTAGGAAAGATAACACTGGTTGTGTTCATTGAGAAATCTAGTAAACAATTATTTCGGTGATTCTTTTATCTCTTAATTTAATAATTTTAGGACACCATCTTTCACTGTTAATGGTTTTTGTCATTCCCAGCTATTTGCCAGTCAGCAGTATGACACCTTTTTTAAGTGTTCTGACACCCCATGAAATATTAGCTAACAGGAAAAGGCATGTTTTTTGAGGGTAAAATGGGAATTCAACAGTACCTGGAGAAGAACTAACATAATTTATCACTTCTTAAGACAGCTGAAGATCTCAATCAGCCACCTGTTACTTTGGCCAACTTGCACCTTTTAAAGTTCATTTTCAAGCTTTTACTCATGGTTTATATTAATTCAGTTAATAAGTCATGAATATCAAGAAACTCTGAAAGGATCAGCTCTTCATTCTATAAAATTTTTTCTTCCAAATCTCAGAGGACAACCCCCACGAGAATAGTGTAATGGAATTAAGGATGGGGAAAATTGCCTTAGCTGGAATTTCCTCCTCTCTGTCGAAATATTTGAGATGTTTCACTTCAGCTTCATATGAACTTCACAGATGAACCCATTGTTTCAGGTAGACCAGTGGAAGTAACACAGCTAAAGTGCAGAAAAGGCTGAACAGCATCTTCCCAGGACCCTACAAATATTGGAGCGCAGTCAGCATTTGCTCGGTTTTCATGAAACCTAAGAAAAATCCAAGGGTTAAAATATGGATGAAGTGTATTAGGACTGTTCTGGTTCAAGCCTTCTCTCACTAAGGACGTCTTCCTGTCACTGGCCCAAGCTGAGAAAGATCAACACAAGTTTAGGAACTCAAGAACTCACTAAATTAATATTAGGAGTATAGGAAGAGGAAATAAATCATTACAGGGCACTAGGAAAAGATTCTATTTTTTGTGTTTGGTATAACTTATTATGAATGTTTTTATTTTTTTAAGAATCAACCTAATTTTTTTTAATTGGGGGCATAGTGAGAGAAAGAAGAGGTTGGGCCTTCATGCCCATGGAATTGCATATAAAATTCAATTACAGAATCTGAACCTATTACTTGTTTCCTTGTATCTGGTCAGAGATGCAAATAGCATTTTTTACATAATTCCTTTATAATGGGTCTTTTTATGGAAGGAGAGTGTAGTAGGATCAAAAAAATGGACACACACATACTGAAAGAAAAAAGAAGTACCAGCTTCTTTTGAAATAAAGCTCTGACAAAAGAATCTAGCTAAACATTAAGTTCTGTCCTCCAAATTATATCTTTAAAAATCTATAATAGGCAATAAAATTAAAATATATCAATTAAGTAATTTTAAAATCCAAATGTTCCAATCCAGAAATATCTGAATAGAACAGTGTGAAATTATCATGACTTTCTATTAGAATTTATATAGATCAGATTTTGTTGGGATTGCCAAGTCTTCTTATGACCATTTTGCTGTTCAGTAATAGCTTTATTTAAAGGGCAATTAGGGAACTTAAAAATGAGGATTTTTAAAGGGCAATAGTCATTGCAGGAAATTCCTGGCCTGATATAAATAATAATCAGACAGCACAGAAAACAAATGAGAGAACATCACTGCTGGGGCAAGAAGTAATGCAATATAAAGCAGATAGATTGTATATGATATATATTCTGTGATGAGTTATTCTTCAGAAGTCAACAGTTACACAGCTAAGCATTAAAGAATCCAGTTCTGGAGGATGCAGAATATACTTTAAAAAGAAGGATGCCTTTTACAAAAGAATTAAACAGCAAAAAATAAAAAAGTCCAACCCAAGAAATAATTGCTTCCAATGGAGGAAAATTTGTAAACTTAGGCTGGTTTTATAAAATGCAGCAAATTCACAAGGTTCTCAGAAATTATTACCTGACCTGACTTTTACTATGCATGTCAATAAAATAATTTGATCTCTTTGCAAAGGAGGAGTTCCCGGGGGATGGGAAGAGGAGGGTCATCCTATGTCATTTAGGAGGCATAATAGCCTTGTTAATATGCAAAGCTACAGGAACTGAGACATTCTGCTTTATTGGTATCACTGGAGGGACTGCTCCAGAGACAGCTCCAGGCTCAAACAAAGCAGGCAGTGGCCTGGTGTAGTACATGGCTGAGATAGCAAAATGGCAGTTCCCCCTTCTGCATACATTAAAACCTTAAAGCCCAGGTTATGGGTGCCAGGGGAAGAGTTGTGCTGATAGCCTTCCCTTCTGAGAAAGAAACACAGAAAAAAGCAGGCATTCCTCCTTTGGAATACAAATGGCCATCCTTATTGATGCAGCAACAGCAAGTCTCTTCAGTTCCTCACTCATCCCTACTAGCAGAAGCAGTCCGGCTCTGGCTGCTCATTCCCAGGAATGAGATTCTGGCTAAGTTTTTGAGAAACACTGAGACAGGTTCTCGTTTGTGTTTAATTTTAGTAGCTACTTCCTGCAGCATCTCTGCTACCAGATCTGGATGCAACATTCCTCTTTCAGGGCCCTGCACCCCTGCTCAAAACAAACAAGGATGGCAGAGCAGTCCCAAAGCTGGAGGGGCTGCAGCTACTCCATCCACATGGTGCAGCTGAGTACTCACCTCCTGAGCCCGTATTGTAGTGGCTTATGCAGCAGAGAGAGTGGGACTACGTAACATCTCAGCTGGAGGTGGTTGTGATGCTGCTGCCTTGTGCTCCCTCTGCTCTTCCTTACTGTCCTTTCCAAAATCAGTGGGAACAGGCAATTTAGTCCTGTGTATCTCCGCTGGTGGACATGTAATTATGGAAGGATACAGTCTTGAATAATGGCTGATTCAGATAATCCATCACTGCCTTGACTGGTTGTTCATCTTCCACAGGTCTTTAAACTGGATTATTTGATTTAAACCCTGGTTCAGATGTGGAAATCAAAACCACTTTGTGCATATGGTTACGGTTAAGTGTCATGACCCCACATCTCATTCCGTATTATAGGAATTTTTCTCATGATACAGTACTGTCAAAAAAGGAAGCTGGAAATGGAAGTGCTGGAAATTCTAATGAAGTGCCTCTGAGGATGAGAGTGGGGCCAGATAGCCATTTTGTTGCAATTTCAGTGGAGACTTCTGAAGTGACAGGCAATACCAATTTATGTTAGGCAATACATCAGTTCATACTGGGCTGGCAAATCGGCTTTATCCCTATTGCAGGGAAAACCCTGCTTTGGCTATTTTTTCTTGTGTGTTTGTTTTGTTTTGTTTTATTTGGGTCTTTTGCCCACAGAATTCATAAGTTTCAGGTGGCACATGCAATGGGAAAGCTGAAAACAGGAAATGAAGGAATGAAGCGATGAAGATGACCTGTGTAACTCACTAGCAGCTATTCATACTCTTGGATATAGTTAATTGCCTTGGATATAGTTAATTTGACATTCACTGCTGCTGACTATTTCTAAGATTCAGCACTCTGTTCTTTTTTGCAGCATAAGAAGTTGAGGTTTTTACTTTAATTTCTCATCACTTTCTTCTCAGAATAAACATCTCCTTCCTGATCTTTCTTTGACAAGAATTTCAGGGAGTCCTGTACTACAAGAGGTTTAAAAGCCCTATTGCTTTTAATGATTTACTGGGGCAGAGAGGAGCAAATGAGGAGGGTAAGCAAACAGCAAGTGTCATTCTGCAGACAAGAATATAGCCATAAAATCTGGGTCTGCAGATTTCATCTTTCTGTATCTTCTAGAAAATATTAAGCAGCAATAGATATTGCTTTTATAAAAGAGAAATGTCAGTTTTCCCTTAATATTTATGTGGGTATATTACTATTTCCTTTTATATTGCCTTTTATATTTAGAAGGCCCATAAGATGCTTTATGTACTTACTCAAAGGCTATATGAAGAATATTTCACTCATTACTGAGATGCAACTACTTCTGGTGTGAAATGTGGCCATTGTTTCATAGCTCACAGTGATGATAAAGCTCAAGATAAGAGGTGAAAGGGAACAGTCCCTAAGCTGTGCCAGTACATATTGGTGTAGGGCTATTGATGACTGTGTTGATTTATGCTTGGCCTGTTTTATTCACTGGATCTGGTTGAATTCATATGGCAAGATAATGTCAGTAGGTTGAAGTCAGAGGATAAACCATTTGATGTGTCGGTTAGAAGGAAGAGGGAAACTGAGCCATACGATTACATTCTTATAATTGGGCACTGATGCCCTGAAGCATCCTGTCTTCCTTACAGCCCTACATGGTCAAGAGGATCTCTGCTAAGTTTTCATTCAGGAGAGATGCTGCGCCAGTTTGTGGGATATAATGGTAGCATTCTGATGGCCACTGTTGCTATTCCCATGGAGTAGCACCATCTGTTGGAGAATTTCAGATAATCACAGAGCTGGAGAGTTTTCCAAGGATTACCTTGCTGAAAGGAGGGTCAGCGCCTAAATCAGTTCTGAATGGTGACAAGCCAATGTTTTCCCTAAGATTCCCAACCAGTATGGGTTTTTCCACTCTCTTCAGCAACCAGTTCATTTGCCATGGGATACAGGGTCTGAAGGCAAATGGAACTGTCAGAGTCAGCAAGCAGAAGTTGTTTGGCATCAGGCTCCAAGTGCAGGAAAAAATTAACTTGTAAACACCAAAGTTCATGCGCCCTACTTTCCTCTGACTTCAACAATCCTGGGTTTCGCTGGCACTGACTTCCCTAGGGCACCGGTTCACTAAATCCTCCCCATCAAAATTCTGGGCATTCTCAGTAGCATGCGGTATCTTCTTATGATTCATAATGTGGATTTATCTCTACTCTCCTGTTTAATTTAACCTTTTGAAATAAACATAAAGGAAAACAATGATGTGCCAGGAAGAGGACATTATTAAGTGATACTGTGTGTAATTGACTCAGTGGGATCTTTCAAGTACTTAGGAAAGAATAAAAAAGGAAGACACAGTGGGCACTAAAACCTCTCAGGGTTATAATCTTTGTGAGATAATAGTCCAGCCAAGCATCCAAGATCCATGCTGATAGGAGGTATTTTAAAAATACGTGTGTATATTTTTGGATATATTAAATTCCTTTGAAATCTGTAACTATTCTATGGGCGCTCCTTCAGTTCTGAAGATGCAGGAATCTCACCAGTGGAAACGTAAATCTGGAGTAACTCTGGGAGAGGTGGGAGGTGCTAATAGTGGCAGAATAAGAGTGGAATTAAGTCCTGGAGGTTTTTGCTTTTTAACTGAACTGTCAAATTCCCAGGTGCATAAGCATAAATAAGGCTGTAATGTGACTATGATGGTCTGACATATCAAGTCAACTAAGGTAACTCCTGATTCACACAGTTTCAGAAGAGCTCTGTCAATTTTACACCTTCTAAAGGTAAAAAGCTCATATAAAATTTTCTCTTATTTACATCAAGGAAACCCTGCAAATAAATGATACCTGTCAATGTAAATGAAGAATTATTTTGCTGAGGTGTTAGAAGTTGCCCTTTGGTGTAAATCAGAGTAGGGCTTAACCCCTTTAGACATCTTTAAAAATAAATGAAACAACCTTTCATCTAAAGCTGCACAGCAAATCCCTTCTTTAATTTTTCAGTCTCCTCTTATAAAAAGAAGAAGCAACAGAATTAATGAGCTATTCAAATATTCAAACCTTGCCAAGGGAGAAAGGATCCTTCAGTCATCATGAGCTCAACCTGATAAATCCTTTTTAATTAGTGTATATGCTAACATTGTATAAAGCAGCCATGAATCAGAGACCACACAGAGCAAAAGTAAAGAAGAAATACATTATGAGCAAGAGGAATTGGAGCCCAAAATATGTCTTTTTTGGCTTTCAGAGAGTATAGAAAGCATGCTTATTAATTGGTTAAGTCTATCATTAATAAGCTCTAAGCTATGTTCAGTCTGATCCCCAGCACTTTACACAGTGTCTTTGCAGTAATATGCTGATAGAAAGGGCATTTTCTGGTAGCTGATAATGGGGTAGCAAAATGAGAAAGCTGAAAGAGGGGAGTGTAATGTACTTTCCTTCTTACTCCAGATGGCAATTTTCAGCTACTCAGATAAGGGCTTGACTCTACTGGGGAACTTCTCTGTGGAGATCTTGTTTGCTCCCCTCCAAGAATACATTAGTGTCTTTGGGACTGTCAGACACTGGGGCAGTGCACTGTCATTGGAATGGCTGGTTGCTGTTGTTGGATAATCCCAGATTTCTCATGCCACCATTGAGTGTACTGACATCCTTGAACCCTTTTAGCTAATTTCTCTGTCTTTGACTCAGTTTCCAGTCAGCCCAAGAGACCTCATGGGAAGCAACAATACCAAATGGTGATTAAAAATAAAAAGCATTCACAAACGAGGCTTAAACTGCTATTTCTTCATCTTAAAGATTGAGAACTGTACGCCTTCAGGTGAATTTGACTGCTGGTTTGGGGCCCCTTGCAATCAAACTTTGTCCTGTATCAATGCTGTTAAGGTGAACCATTTGATGAAAGGGAATATCTTATAAAATAATGGAATTCAAACAATTAAATTCCGTGCAGAAGACAGTCATGAAAACAAGGTTCATATTAAAACTGTGAGCTGACAATGTTGAAAAGCCGATGTTGAAATGTTGCTGTACATCATTGCAAGGCACAACCTGGCAAAAGGGGCAGATTTTCGGCTGTTGTAAATCGAGGTAGCTCTTTTGCTTTTGCAGAAAATTCACAGCTTAAACCATGTCCTCAGCTGGCGTGTGAAACTGCAAGGTTCACAAGGAGCAATGAGGGCAGACCACAGTGACTAGAGAGGCCATTTCTTTAAAATAAAATCCTCTCCCAAGCAGTGACAAATCTGCTCAGTTGTTACAGTCTATCTCTCACTGAGGTTTAAAACCATCACTACATCTTCTCCTTAATAATTAATGTGCTTGGAGCTTCTGCTTCTCTCTTCAAGACATCCAGCTGTATTATAACGCTCTTATTATTTTGCACATAGGTAGTAGGAGGTAGGCAAAGCAGTTTCTAACATTTAATTTTTTTGAGTTTCACCAATGTTCTTGCTGAGCTGTTACAGAGCATTTTCCTGTTAGGCCTGGATGAATACATGAAATGAGATTTGGATGTGCATTTGCCATATTTTAAAATAGATTCCTAGGATATAATCAAATTCCTTTGGTGTCTTGCTCCCTGCCATCTGTTACATCATCATAATACTGTAACATGTTTGGCAACCCTGAGTTTTAGAAGCTTGACTGACAAGGTCCATGATCTTAGAGGCTGTGACTGAGAAGAACTTTCTTTATAATTCCTCACTACTGATGTGTTAGGAGAGCTAAGACTTATCATGCTTTCATATCTTTCTCTCACTTATTCATAATTCTTTTTCACCAGAACTGTGATGAAGTCAGTGTTGACAGACACTAAACACACTCGGATTTTACCGTATAAGAGAGGGCATTGTTTGAACACAGCAGAAATCTGATATTTCCCAAACCTGAGAAGAAACCACACAGAAAATCAGTGATATGAACTCTTTCGGATTTAAAACCATGCATGTGTATTTGTACTCAACTTCCAATCATTCAAGAGAAAGCAGAAGCCAAACCCCTCCAGGCAGACATCTCATGGAACACATCTCTGAACAAAAGTGGCACATGGACCACCTTCTGTCTGTGAGGAATAGTTAAGCAGCTCATCAAAATCAACACTCAAATGGTACTCTTAAGTGGAAGTTTCTCTTTTAGAAACAGAGGATCTGTGCATAGGACTTGCTTTACAGGACAGGAGGCTCAGATCTGTGCGGACCATCAGAGCCAGCTGAGATGAGGTGTTTGTGAGTGCCAATAACATGCCAGGACAGGCACCCAGACCATGGCATGTGGGTGCATACCTGGGTTTCTATTTCCTTCCATTGTCAGCTATGCACACAGAGGAAGAAAGGGAAAAAAGCAGACAGAAGCTTGGAGACAGGCAAGAAAAGAAGAGGGAGGCACATAAGTAGAGACAAAACATGAGTGTGTTAGATAGACTGTAAAGCAAAATGACTCAGGGATTTGAGACGTGGAAGGGCAGTTTGTGCAGTGCCAGAAAGGCTGTTCTGGTGCTGTGAAAGTGAGAAGCAAAGAAAGGGTCCAGCTGTGTAGTTTGCAGTGATACCATGGCAGCACACAAGGTGGTACTGGTCCTTTGGAGCCTTCAGCACTGCAGCTGGGCACCAGAAGGAGAATCCAGAGCATGAGAACAGTGGGTCTGCAGGAGTGCAGTGATGGAACAGGGGGAAATTTTAAATCACATCAATGAAAATGTATGATAACAGCAAAGTCTGAGAGAGAGGCATATCTCAACCAGAGTACTAGAAAACAGCACACATTATATCTCACATGAACAGTGCTGCTTTTAATCTGTCTCTATCCCGCTCAACGTGGGTTTAAAAAAATATGATAGAGGTGAAGAGTGCTTTTTCCTGGAATCTAAATTATCTGGCATAATCTGTGTTAACGGGGCATGGGATGGCTCATGAAAGGAAAGTATAACAGATATGACTCAGTTAGTGAATTATATAGCGCTGCTTTGCAATATAGAAAATTCATAAAGAGGGTGATTAGGGGCAGCAGACAGAAATCAGAGGAGACATCAGTTTTAGAGCTCTCATGCTACAGAAACCTGCTTCTCACAGACGGATTTGTTGTCCTTTATTTGGAGACTCCGGTAAGCTTCAAATTCCATAAGAAAAAGCCAAGTTGGTCCATGTTTTGAAAACTAGATAAGAAATGTGGGTCTGCTCTCATTTATTCTAAGGCTTTTTTCCATGATGGCACTAAAGTGGGCTATAAAGCAAGTATAAATGTAATTTATATCCATTACATGTAAAGAGGTATGAGTTCAAATGGTAATCCAGCCATGTATCATCACGTTGCAGAACAGTAAATGGCATCCATTATGGGACTGTGACTCTGTCCGAGACACTGAAACCTCACCGTGTCTGAGAAATCAGTGGGAGAAGGTTTTTGGGTTTTTTTATCTCTTACCTTCCCATTGACTTAGAAATCTTTTTTATCCTCTCCCTCTGTTATGTTCTATTATATTCCTGCAGTACCACTTTAGATTAACAGCCCAGTTAATTAATATGGAATCCAAGTGAAAATGCTATAGGAGCACTTGTGCCATTCCCATTAATAGCGGAGGGGTTCATCAAAATGAACATCATTACAGTAAATACCAAGAAAATTAACTGTGATTGGCTCGTTATTTTAAATTATGCTTCCACCTGCATTTGACTCTTCTAGAAGGTTGTATGGAACAGGTATGGTGATAATTCAAGACTTGGAATCAGAAATAAAACAGAAAGCATGATGAGCTGTGATCAGTGTTAGGGAAAGTCTTTCATCATGTCTCAGGTGCACTTCACTATAAGGTAGATAAATAAGACTTGGAACCCTCCTTTCCTCATGCCCCTATCCAATACATCTAGGATGTTTTGGTAGTACCATAATAGAAATTTTAACTCATCAGTAAACGAGAAGAGGTTCCAATGTAGGAAACAACTCTCTGTGTGCAGTGTCGTAGTTGTATCATGAGACAATTTCTACATCAATCAGCTATGAGTCTAAATTCATGTGATGATACTGTATAAAAAATAAAGTTAAGGTAAAAGTGATTATCACATGGACTGACTGAACACAGCCAATTGGAAAAATCGACCTTATATTCAAGTCTTCTGGGTCTTTATCCTGTATACTGTTAATCCAAAAATACTTTCCATCACAATCACAAATACATAGAGAATGTCTTTCTGAATAGAAGTACTCTTCCATCTCATCCTTGTTGAATGTCTAATACAAAAAGCAAACAGGTTGTGTTGTGACTGCTTGTTTTACAGAAACCTAAGCAAAGGACTCTAGATTAAAAAAAAAAAAAAAAAAGGAAAAAAAAAAAGAGGTAAATAGGTCAAATCAAGGAGTATATGAGTCCCAAAATATTCAGGAAAGTGAGAGAAAAAAAAGGAGTTTCAACTCAGAAAGCATACAAGACATGAAGACCTGCAGAAAGATATCCATGTTGCAGCAGCAACAAAATTGTGCAGAATCATTAATGCCCAGCTTTGAACTTTGCAAAATTAATTGCTGTTTTCCACCTCTTATTTTCGTGTTGAGTAAAAGATAAACAGTCACCTGAAGTACATATTTGTAACTTAACTGGAAAACTTAGTGTTACAGAAATGAAAATCACAGGAGGGTTGGAACCAGATGGTCTTTGAGACCTCTTCCAACCCTAACCATTTTGTATTTCTATGTAGGACATTAAATGTTTGATGTAGATAAAAGTAATGGTAATTAAATTAAAATTATGCAAAAAATGGAGGAAAGAACTGCATTTATACTTATTGAAGACACTGCAGAAATGACCCATCAATATTGTCTCCTCAGAGGTTGGAGGCATTATTGTTACAAATAAAACGTCAGGACTAAGATACATCCCAATTTATTGATACCATCATGAACTTCAGTGGAGCTGTTCTGATTTATGTCGTTTTGAGATCTCACCGAGAAGCTGGGGTGTTGAAAACAGAGTTTACACAAACTGAAAATCCCCAGCAGTTTGGTTCAGTGATGTACAGACATCATTGTGCTCTTTCCCACGTGCGAATTTTTCCCTAAAGCCCCTGTAGTGTCCTTAGTCCTCTCCCCATTGACGCTTGCTGAGAAGTGCCTCCAATCTGCATATCAATGATGCAGTAAAAAAAAATAATAGAAAGAAATCATAGTTATTCCTAAATTAACTTTGGGTTTCATTTTAACATTCAGGTTTAACAAAATGATTCTTTTTGTAAAGAGGTTTGCTCTTTTTGTTGTTTTAAATTACATTTTTTTCAAAGAGAGAAATGAGTTTTCTGCTTCTGTTGAGGTTGAAGCAGAGATGACAAAATGAACTGCCTAGCTTTTAACAGGAAACCTTACATTTGAAAATACCGTTCTGAATAGAAGCTGGGAATTTGTACGCACTCATTTATCATAGAGGTCATGAAAGCAGTACCCTCTGGAGAGAAGGAATGAGGTATCTCAGAAAGTGACATTGCTGCAAAGTGCAACTAAACATGGGAGATTTGGGAAGTTTATTATCCAGACAAATAATTTTTTCTCTTCTAAGGCCTGCTCTGTAACAGGAGGATATGTGTCACTTAGCTGGCACAGGGATCCTTCATTTTGTTTGTTGCCACTAAGCTTGTTTTGCATCTCTAAGGGAACCAACAAAAACTAACAAAGGAAATCATTAAGGTCAAATCTGCTCTGCTGGAATCACTGTTCTCTTAGAAAACATTTAGCGTCTGAAATAGGAAGTTGTGGTAAACGGGGCTATTGACTAACGCAATGAATAACTCACAGGTTGGATAAAGTAGCATGAGGTGGAGGTTGCAGTTGTCTGGGTGTGACAGTGGCAGCTCAGTTTGTCTATGCCATAGTTCATCCAGCCGTGATAATGACTGTCTTTCTTTCGGAGGCTGCTGAAGGGCCCTGGTTAGTTCATTAATGCACATGAAGACTTTTCAGCATCTCCTGAAAGTGTGACTGTCATTTACAAGGCACAAAGTTCTTGGTGTCACATTAATTTGCAGTAATAAAGGGCTGGGCTGCACACGTCTGACATGCTACATCTGTAAATGTATGTGCAGAGACTGCATATGTTTTGTGGAAAAAAACCCAAACCTCTCTTTAGCCTCATCTATTAATTAATTAATATTTTTAAAGGACTCAGAGACAATGTATCAGGGAAAACATATAGTTCTTTATTCTGATTAAATGTTGCCTCTGATCATCAAGGGGGGAAAACGGCAGGATAGAGGTGAGCTTCTCCACTATTATTTAGCATATAACACGTTTTTTTCAGGGAAAAAAACATTTTATGAAGAAACCTTTTAATAAAAAATTAGCCATCTTCTACATCTGTGTATGCACATATGTACACATGCCTTTGTAAATATGAAAAGGTGAGAAGGAATCTGCAAAACATAGCTCAGTTGGACAGGAGGATTACTAATATCAAAACTCTCTTTATACGTTGGTATCATGCTAATTGTGATGCTTGCAGCTTGTAAATCATATTGCTGCATCAAGCTGAACCAAAGCATTATAAAAAATAGAGACAGGAGAAATGGGATTTGTCCCTTAACAATAGACTTTCAAAAAACCCCATAAGGACAATGTGCTAAACTGCTAAGATTATTCTGAATCAGCTGAGCTACTCTGATTTCTGCCAGGTGAATCTGGTCTTTAAAATTAGGGAAGTGGGATTTTGACGGTCTTTTCCTTTTACAAAGCACAAGCTATTCATGAACCTAAATCTGGCTCCTGTGAGTCCACCCTCAGCACCTTCAGCTGTGGGCTTAGCATCTTGCTGAATGGAGCCAAGTACCTACATAAGCAGTACGTCGGATTTGGAAGAGTTCCCTGCAAAGGCACAAGGCTGATCCATTTGAAATGAGTATCAACATTTTTTGCTGCCGGACATGGGACTGAAATGCTCTTTTTGGGGAAGGGGTCTGGGCAGTCACTTCCTGTCTTGCTGCTTCGGTGAACAGCATGATCCATATGTGATGGAGGCCATGCCTGTGCAAAAAGAAAACAAACCAGAAACAGAGACACAATGAAACAAGAATCAGGCCTAAAA
>VZRE01010076.1:0-10885 GCA_013396775.1 Cephalopterus ornatus
TCTTTTCCCATATAAGTTAACAAGTAAACATGATGCCAGGAATGGCAGAGTCTGTTTGAAAGTGCAACCTGTATTACATGAACTGTTCAATGTCCAGGTGTTTGAATGACTGGCAAGGGATGAAATGAATGGTAGGAAATAAATTTTTTCTAAAATTATTATAGAATTATAGGATAGTCTAATTTCAGAATTTAGTACTATTTCAAGGCTCAAGTAATGTAAAATTGAAGGAGACATGAAGAAAACCTGAAATTCACTTGGAAGCACTAATATGCCTTTCAACCTAGCTGCCTACTACAAACTACTTTCAAGCTATGCTTTACAGAAGCATGCTCAAATGCAGCAGTCCTTTGTAAATTTTTAATTGCTTTCACATCACTTAAAAAAGCTTGTGTTCAAAATGGAAGTGGGTGAAAAAAAAGACAGAGTTCTCCACCATCAGCAAGGGATTCCTTCAGGCCCTTACTTCGAGTCTGAAAGAACTATGGTGATTTTTATCCCTTTCAATTGATGACCTTCTCACAGTAACTCTGTGTCTTGGTAGCCAAAAAAGTATGCAGGGACAGCAAAAAGGGACTAATATGGACACTACTACTGAAAAAACATCTGCTGATGAGTATAACCAGAACATCTACCCCTAGAGGTACTGATGTTAGTGTTATTCTTCTGCAATCTGACCTTTTCATTTGTCATAAGTTAACATGTTCCATTTTTACTGTTATTGAGTCCGTCAGACTGACTAAATTTAGTACAACTAAATAGTAGTCCTACACTCCTACTGCAAGTGCAGGTCTGCTAACTTCTAAATGTTCATCTTTATTTCACCATTTATTTCCCTCCACAAAGTGGGGCTATTCCTGCTGAAAATTTTTTATGTAGTTTCACACTTAACAGACTAACAATAATGAAAAATTGTACACAGGAATTGGACGAAATCTATCCATTATCTGTGCAAAAGCATTTTACTCTACTGAACATCCTTCCTCTGTATTTCTTTTTTCCTGTGTACATTTCAACACCAGCAGATAAAAGCATTATCATACCATCTTTTGCAAAGCATGCCAAGTAAATATACACATGAATCAAGAATTAGAATTAAATACACAAAATAAAAAGTTGCTTTTTGCTAAAAAAAAGTTGCCAACATCACTTGTCAAAACATGAAAAAACGTTTGTTTACAAATCGCACAGGGAAGAGTAACAGCACAGATTTGCAGAGATGTCTCAACTTGGAGGCCAGGCTCCCCAGTGGTCCCTTTGGGGAGATCTCAAATAGGTTCTGGGAGCACCTGCCTGTGTTAGGATATCACTCCTGATTTTCTGAACAGCCCTCTAGACTTACACCAATTCCTCTATTGAGTATAGAAGCATGGATGCTGTGATTGTTTTAAAAAGGTGATATTTTAAAAACAAGTAATGTATCTTTTTCTCACCTTTTAATTTTTGAAATTTACAAACTTTTCTGTAATCATTCAATCTTTAATTTTAAATGTGAGAGCTGAGAATGTCACATGACTATTAGACTTGGGTTTATATAAAAATTGTTCAAGCTATGCCAAGGGGAAAATAATAGAAGCAGATATATTTTTATGAAGGAAAAATAAGTGACTGGAACAAAAGTAAGGAAGGGGAAAAAAGTATTTATGCATACACTTTAGTTTAGACACACCTTAGGATGGCATGCAATGACAGCAGAAAGACTATAAAATGTTATGACAAAGGGGTTCACTTATGAAAATGTGATGAACTTCATATGGTCATATAGAACATAAAGAGTACAGGTTCATACTCTGGCTTCTCACACCAAATATAATTTCTGAGACCTAAATAAAATTTTTAGTTCACTGAACACATTTGGAAAATACACAGATACAAACAAGGAAACTGCAAGTTATAGTGTATAGCATGTATGACACATTTTAAATAGATACATATATTTCCACAAAAGCACTTTTGATCAAGTTTACGAGCATCACACATCTAAAGTGCAAGTAGACTAAAAGGATTAAGCTGATCAGAACACCTTTATTTGCTGTATTATATACAATAAGGTATATAATATACGAGTTGTTGAACAAGGAAGGATGAAAGCTTCAGGAACACAATAATGCAATTACTCAGTTTCAGGCATAGAGACATCTATTTTATATCTGGAAGTTTTGCAGGCAAAAACAGAAACCAAAGTAATTATTTTTTTTGTGGAATAACATTATGAAAATGCTTTTATGTTGCAGGCTCTCAAAGGCAAATTTTAATGACATTCAAAAGAGGAATGCTATCCCAAACTCTATTGGAAAGGAAGATTTAAATGCAAAAAAGGATAGAAAACCTGCAAATGAGGGAAGTAAAAGTAAAACTAGCTATAGAGTTGGAACCCAATAATACAGCAAATCTATAGGCTTAGGACAAGAGAAAAATAGATTTTGGCTACATCAAGGAATGATCACATATCAAATGAGAGCTCTACTCACAAGCTTTAAATCAATAAATATGGAAATGTCTGAGACAATAAAGATGATTATGAACATAAAGCTCTGAGAATGAAGATGATCTTATGTAATTGATCTGATGTAGGGGATGCTTCAGGGCAGCAGCAATCAAGGATTGTAGTGACTGGCTGTTTATTTCTCAATATATACCTCTTGGAAAGAATATCCTAAAAGTGCTTGCTGTAGTCTGCTCTGATGTGTGTGTGTGGGTGGATGCTGGCACCAGCTATGAGATATAGTATGACAAGTGAAATTAGTGAAATTAGTCATTGGTGTTCAAAAAGCAGCCTGTCACTGTGTGAGAGGGTTAATTGGCCTTGATTCAGCATCATCCCACCAACTCCCAGGGCACTACAGCAAAGTACCAACATGCAAGTCTTGTCTTGCTCTGTAGGCATGTAGCGCCTGTGTCCTTTCTTTGGAACGTGTTGTGGGTACGTTCTGTTGGTAGGGTCTTATATAATTCAATATGGGAATTTCTTCAAAATTTAGATAACCAACCAATATAATTTCCCCCAATGGAAACGTTTCAAAACCACAAAAATAATATTATTATTAAAACAAATTTAATTTCAGAATTACTTAAAGTTTTTTTCATAAAAATAAACCCTTTTCTTTCTAGTCTGACATGAATTTTTATTCAAATACTTAATTTATACTTAATTTGAATAATGATTTTAAATTACTACATTGAAATAAAGCATAATGAAACTACTAAAATGAAATTTTTAGTTGATCTCTGCCGAATTTGAGATCTCTGACAAAGAAAAAGACAGTTATTAATGTTTCTGAAGCAATCTTTTTCCTTTTTTTGGTGCTTAGCACTTCCATAGAAGGGGAAAAGTATTTCTTAAATATCTATAGAGAAAACTCTTTTTGACTTAGTCCTTGAAGTTTTGAGTGTGATTGCATTTATAACAGCACTATTAGGTGCTGTTATAAAACTAGCAAATGAAATGGAGAAGAAACACATTTAAGTCATGAGTTCCTCTCTGTGCTTCTCAAATCCTCAAAAATGAGGTCAGATGAACAAAAATTCTTTTTGCTCTTCAGCTTCTAAAACTCTGCACTATTTTGTCTTTTAATCTATTATAGGTTTGCAAAGGTTTCATGATTTTTGATGAAAGAAAAATATTTAAAAGGACATATTCTACTATACACCTATTTACGTCATGCATGCACACATCTTCACAGTGTCATCGATCTTAACAAATAAAAGAATGCAGACATGTATTTCCAAGTTTTGTAATGTGACTTAAGATACATGCTCTAGTACATATAAATCTGACTTAAAAACCACTGTAGCTGAAATCTGATGGGAACCACAGTAATGAGGCTGAGTCATTTGTGATGCCATTAGAATGATGATGTCACTGCTTAGTGACTTCATCAATGTGAAGCACTAAGTTCTTTCAATATTACATTTAGCCTAAATATTTGGTTTATTCTTTTTGCCGTGTTCTAATACTTTTTATTCTGTACTGGATTTGCCTTGTTTTATATGAATACTCTGTTTATATTATAAAATAATGCTAAAACTACTAAATATTAAAGCATATATTCAGCATGTTAGTTGCACTAGAAAGAATTAATCTGGCTAAATGTGCACACTGTAGGTGCCCATATACAAATTAGATTTCATTTTTATGTATTATTTATGTTGAGTGGAGCTTAGGTTGATAAAATCAGTGACATCAAGAGCACATCTTCTGAGGAGATATCTAAAATATGTGATGTAAATTGTATCTGAAAACAGGTGTTTCTCTCCACAAAGTGCATGAGATTACCAGTTCAGGTCCGACAAACATCTGTCTTTACGTGAGGTGGATCCCATCTGTTATGCCTTACACTGTAATTTTTCTTCTCAGAAGAGAAGGTAGGAAGAAAGGTAATCCTTCATTGTGGAACAAAACTCCACCAACTAGTTACCTGATGTAACAGAAGGCAATAAAAGGCAAAGGATTCCATCAAGGCATCTCAACATTGATCTAGGTTTGGACTACCTTCTATCATCAGTTGAAACAGCCGTAAATGGGCTTTGTTCATTTAGATTGAGCTGTCAAGTGAACTCCCTATGAAAGTTGCTGCCCTTTCCCTTACACTACAGTAGGTACAGATACTGGCCTTGTGGTTCAATTGTGGAGCTTTGTCCACAAGCTGATCATCTACAGATGTGCTTAGGGAGAAGGTGTGAGAATGAACTGTGCTGTAAAGACAATTATATTTTCAGGAAAACCGAAAGTGAATTGTTAGTACACTAAAGTGAATGGCAAGAACTACATTGTACATCTTGCGTGTGGTGGGGAAAGAGTATTATCTATGTTTATCTAGATATAACTTGAAAGAAAGTATCTGTGAGGAAGTGCCCTCTTTGCTGGAGTCAAACTTTGTTCAGTTTGGCATGGTTTGCAATATTTATTTAAAAAACCCCCAACATTTGTTATTTCAAGACAGCAGATCTTATCACATTAATGTTAAAGTAATTGGATTTTCTGTTGGCAAGTCTAATATCTCAGCTCTAAAAAAACACAGAGATGAGAACATGCCAAAAAGATTGTATTGGCAAGAAAAAACACTAAAAATTGTTTAAAATCACTGACTCAACTTGAAATGCCAGTTAAAAGCTAACAGTATACTGGGCATCATCAACAAAGATGCTGAGAAAAAAAGCAAGCATATCTTACCGCTTGTAAGAACTTTTGTGCATTCACATCTTGGATAATGCCTGCCATCTGGTCTCTGTATTTCAATGACAGAGTAGTGTTTGAGTAAATACAATGAATAAAAGCTAAAATGATAAAAGGATGGGCAATAGCCTTTTTAGAGAAATACAAAAAGGCTAGAGTTCTTCAGTTTCTACAGGAAAAGGCTGAAAAGGTTACAACTGAGCTTAACAAAATCATGAAGCTGCTGGATAAGTGAATGCAGACTCTTTCACCAATTGCCACAATGAGAGAACTAATTTTAAAGCACAGTAAATAAAGTCCTTTCTTACATAGGCAGAAAGGTTATCAGAGGATTGTATGGGAAGATAGTTTACCAGCAAATTCTGAAAAGATATCAGAAAAATCCATGGGCAGAAAAATATATAGATAATAGAAAAAAAAAGAGAACAGGCAAGTATGAGCCCTGTACATCCCTAATACAACACTAGTAGACGCTGCGCAATATGATGGGAATGGATTGTTGAAATTGGACAGACACTCACATTTCCCTGTTGCTGCATGCGACAACAGAATAACAGGTTAGGAAGGCTATTGGTCAAGCCCAGTAGGAAGTGTCTTATATCGTTAGAAAATAGACTGCTTGATCACATCAAACTCCACCCTTTATTCACTGACAAAATAGCATTTGTTCCCCTTTACTTTTGTAAAAATAACACTGTTTAACATATCACACTATGCAGGCTTCCTCATTAGCACTGGCACAATAAATAACAGCATATGCATCACCTTGAGTTTCTATAATTGCAATGATTTGAGGCCATACTGCTTATGAAAGCCTATTTTTCTTAATGAAGTCATCTACAAATTCCATCAAAGTCAGACTTCATGTAGGAAAGGTCATCTGTAGCTTGACAGTTTTCCTCAGCACCAGAAATCCCACAATTCTGCATATGATATTTGGTACTTCAATCCCCACCCATGAGTTTGGATGCTGTGCAGCTTGCATTAAACTATCCCAGTGGACTGTATTCAACACACTCAACTACTAAAAGTGTGATTAGACAGTATGTGAGGTTGTGAACCTGTTTTGTTTAAGATATGGCAAGGGGACAAGTAATATCACCAACAATGACAACAGGCACTTGGCTCACACAAAAAAATCAAAATACTGGATGGGAAAAAAGATTCAACTCAATAAAGGAATAAAAAAGCCTAACTCTTTTTAACAGCCAAGTGATATGATTGGTGTTAATACTGTTCACAGTTACTATTACAAATATTTAGATTCTCTGCCCTCTAGACAAAGACTCCTTCAAGGAATACCCAGGTTTTGCTCTTGATCTCCTCAGCACTCGTATTTCCAGTCTGAAAGTCAGCAGTTAACTTCAAATATAGGTCTAATAACAATAACATAGAGGTGTACTCATCATTCAGTATCATTTGTTGTATATATTTGTCATCCTTATACGGGCAATAGGCTCGCTAGCACCAAGGTATTAACTGAGGAGCTGAATGGTTTTGGGATGGCCAGATCTTAAGCAGTATGATTTGGCCACAGCTTCATACTGTCACACATGGGTACCAAAAGACTGGGTCACACTCATGGAGGAGTTCCACTTTATGGTACCTTTAAGTCAGGAAGCCAGTGCAGCTACCTCAGGTCAGCACAGCTGATGTCAACACTTCTGTCCTAACACTTCTGCCCCAGAAACAACACTGTCCACTGATGTTAAGCCAAAAGTATTTTATTGTCTCCATTCAATAAGACTTTTATTTAGCATCACTCTTGTGATCAACATATTAAGGGTACAGTCATAAAAAGTTCATACAACAGATCAGTTTTGTTCCACTCATCCGTAAATGTGTTATAGACTATGAAATTCATACTGAAAACATCTGTCAGTAATTTCCAATATACTGAACTTCATGATACTGCAGATGAGCAATATCACCCACTTCTAGAGGCAAATAAGGACATATGCAGTGTTCTACATAATACCACAGACTGAATCATTGAACACTTTTGATCTCAGGGAGAGGCTGGGATGTGCCCTTTGCAGATCAACCAATCCTAAGTTCCAAAAACCAGAAAAGCCAGAATTGGCAGACGTTACAAAAAATAAATAAAACCCAATAATACCAACCCATAAAGTAAACCGGTAACTCCAGACACCCCATGCAGAAAGCACTGTGGCAAAAAGCTGACAATATTCCTGAATATTACAAACTTTTTTGGCTAGTTATATGTATCACGTAAAACAAAAGAAGTTCTAGAATCTGATCAGCTGCCCATTTCTAGCCAGTAAGCTGTTGTCCAACAACCAAAAACTCCTGACTGCTTGCTTGACTTGCCAGCAGTTTATCATTTAAACTTCTAAAATTTTAATCCAGAATAGTAGAATAACAATAGAATAACTAGAATAGTATCTTTTTTAAGTTCAAAATTTTCTTTATCCAAATAGAAAAAAAAAATCACCACAGAAATACGACATTTTCTGTAGAATACTGCTGCTCTACTGTTCAGTGGCAAATTGTTAAGAAAGCGGAATCCTATTCTCATCTAAATTAGTGCACTCCTGTCTCAGCCAAAGTTTTACCTTACCATGAGTTTCCTTACTTCCTTGTTATTTCTTCTCTCTAATAAAAAGATACATCAATTGTCTCAGTTGAAAAGTTTGCACCATCATTTATCCCTCCTAGACTATTTTCCAGAGATGTTCTGATTTAAAACCACACTTTACAATCACACCTTGAAGTGAGGAATGTAACATTAGGATCAGTTTTCCAAGGTACCTCAGAAGGAGAAGGTTTGCCTACAGACCCTACTGTCATGCTAAACAGCAGCCACCCTCAACCCAGCCAACTGGACAAGGGGATGCATCAGCACAGCCTGGGCTCACCTGCATCTGCTCAAAGCTACCTGGTACACCCATAACAGCACATCACCAGTGGAGATACCCTTTGGATGCTCTACAATATTGATACTAAAAAAAAATCATGCTTTTAACACATACCCAGAACTTACTGTATCTCTTGGACAGAGAGTGAGTGTGATTTCAGAGCAACTAGAGCAGAGGTTTCTCTGTCTTTTCTTTACATCTTTTTTGTCCTATCACTGGTTTCTATGTGTATTTCTGTTCTTCATGGGAACTTTGTTCACATGGGAAACTAGTGGAAAGTTATCCTGGGATAATTTTCCGCAAACTCTTGGAAGAGGGGTATCTATACTTTAAAACAGTTCTGTCACTATAGTCCCTGTGTTCTTGAGACCCACAAACTTCCATGACTTCTCACATTCTCCGATTTTCTCCTTCCTGCACCCTTGCTCCTCTAAAACACAGGAGGACACTATGTTAATGGACATCAAAAGGAGAATTCTGTGGTATAGCTCTCACTATCTTCTGGCCTGAACATCTATCAGTGCTCCTCATTTAATCATGTTACTTTTCCCTAAGCATTAATACTGCAGCTAGACTATAGTGTTACTATTCTGCCCCAGAGAACTGTAGAAAGTGGTACTGATCTATGGGTAGAAACCCACAGGCTCTGATGATTAAGCAAAGTCATGCAGGTGATTTGGAAACTGGTTCTGCTAAGGCCCACTTCAAAGGTTTCTTGGTTGGGTGGGGTGGGCTGGCCTGAACTGCCACCTGCCCAGCACCAGCAAGGAGCTGAGCTCAGCGTGGGTGGCAAGAGGCTGCCTCCCATTCTCTCCTTCCTCTGCACTCCATTTTCCCTCTGCTTGGGGCAGGGCTTGCCTGGCTCTGCTCCACATTGCCAGGGAACAGCATGTACCTTGTCCAGTCAGCCTCCAAGGATCACCCTGAAAGCCACCTCTGAGCTCAGATAGTGTTCCCAAACAGCAGAGTAGCAGAGGACTCCCAGTCTACAACTAGTAGAACAGGTATTCTCAGCTACCAGATTAGCACTATAACTAAAGGCAACAACAACAAAAGGGAGGCAGGCAGAGACTTCAGACACAATACTTGGTGGTCAAATCAACCTGCAAGTACCAATTCCAAGGATTTTTTCCTTTGATTTTTTTTTCCTTTTTTTCCTGCAAGAATTAATGGAAACAGTCAACAAAGAAATAGTTGAAAGGCAGAAGAATTAATCAGAGGTACTGATTTATTTGCACGATTGTACGTAATAGCTAAGGTATGTATGTTTTAGCTTACTTCCTTGGAGACACCCTGCAGAGTATAACTTTAGCAATACATAGTTCAACAACAGGGTATTGCATTTTAATTTAGAGCCACTACTTACTGCAGTTATTTCAGCAAAACTCTGTCTTAGCAGTTTCTGAGAGCAACTAGGACTCTTTTTTAGCTTGAGTAGTGTACTTATTTTCTTATCACACAGCAACATATATGCCATTGATCTCTAAACAAATGCTGTATTTTAAACTACGTCATTTTATAGCAGTTAGATATAACTCTGAAGAGTTAGTCTGTTATGTGTTTATTAAAATGATGGTGGCTTTATTAAAAACACAGAGAGAGGGAAAAAAATGCAGGAGACACTGAAAGGGTAAAGGGAATTTATTTCACATACTTAATAGAAACCTGTCCTGTCAGTGCCTATTAAGCTTTAAAAAGCAAAAACTAAGTATCCAAAAGACAACATTTTGTTGATTGCTAGCTGAAAAAATCTGTAAGAAAATCATACAGATTGATCAGTATTACAGGCTACTTCTACTCCTCTGAGCCACAGAGAGGAGGGGAAACACGTGAAGCATAATACAGCACGGTCTTACACATGCTGCTGCAAAGTCTGTTTCTTCCCAGGGCACATCACTACCAGTCAGTCTATTTATGCAGCAAAACTACACGTAAGTATCCCAAAACAGCTCACACAAACATTTTTGAAATGAAACCATAGTTTCATTTCACTCTCCAGCCTCCAGAAATGCAAGCTTTATGTTACAATTTTTCTTCCTTAAATAAGTCTACTGAAGATTTTTAGAAGGTATTTGTAAATGCAAGGACTAAACCTGACTACTGAATGGGAAAAAAAAATAAGCAATGTGTTAAAAAAAGGTATATAATGGGTTCTCTGTTTAAAAATTATATATAGTGCATTATACAATAAAAAGTTATCTAATTTTACTCCTTACTAACAACTGTGAAACTCAGCAGCTGAACATCTTCAATAACCATGCAAAATCTATCAAGTCAAAATTAAAGTCTGTGACTTTCCTGGGACATATCTGTGCGTCATAATAGGAGGGAGAGCCTGAAAGAAACAAACCAAACACATTACCACATTGTGTCGGCAGTCCTTAAGGAGCTGGTAGATCGGGATCTTGGCTTCATAACAATGCTCATTTTGAAAAATTCTTTCAGTATTTCTAGCAGTCAAACTTCAGTTGTCCTTAAAAAGCTTATTCTCAAAGTGCTCCATTTCAAAGCGTTTTTAAAATCCTCTGCTTTTTAAAGCCCTTCAAATCCGTCTCCTGTAAAAATCCAGGCTGTGAAGGAAGAATTCTAACATGCTGCAACTCCTTCCTTTTCCGTGCTGAGTTTTCTCTAGCACTGTGCTCTTCGGAAATGACACTGCTTTTCTCTTCTGTCTTGTATTGCCCTGGGAGGAACTAGTCTATTTTGAATCTATTCTCCCTGCAGGTCACATGGGAACGAAAGCAGCTGAAAAAAGTCTCTATCTCTTCCTTGCAGTTTGATAACAAGTTTAAAGGTCAATAACATTAAAAAAAAAAAAAAAACCCCCCTC